>JAVYIG010001596.1:0-318695 GCA_035222895.1 Strongylocentrotus droebachiensis | reverse complement strand
ATATCTAAGCGCCCCCCCCCTCCCCTCCCCAGCAGAAAAATAAAATATATCTGGAGGCCAATAATATCTGCGCCACACTAAAATTATAAGGAGGCCAGGCTCAAAGATATCTGAAACCCCCACCAAAATACTGGGGGTTAAAATGAAGCCCCTTGAACCAAGATGTGGATGCTCAATGTCTGAGCCACCTCCTCCTCTTCATCCCTCCTCCACCCAATATAGCAGGGGAGCTCAACCCCAACCCCTGTTCCCATAATCAAATTTTCAAACTAAAAGGGCCTAGTCGTGCGAGCGCGAGCTGATTTTTTTTTTTTTGGGGGGGGGGGGGAGGAGGTGTATTTTTCTATAGAGGCCTGAATTGTGACCCCTGTTTAAATATATAAGGAGGAGAAGGGGAGGGGTTGATATCATCCGAACCCCACCAAAATATTTGGGGGAGGGGGGGGGGGGTCTCGATAATATCTGAACCACACTAAAAATATAGTGGGGCTCATTGATTTCTTAGACGCCCCCACCGTTTCAGACGTCTATGCTCTTGTATTATTATGCAACACGATTCTCTACTTTCGTGAAACATTCCAGGATTCTCCAAGCCACCGCAACCTCCCACCTCTCTACGTTTCATTTACATGCATATGCCTCCTCTCTTGTGATATACTTTTCCTTCATCTCTCATTACTGTTCTCCATCCTCCCTCTTTCTTTCGCTTATTGGGGAATAAATGGTCCCCTAACACATTTCCCTCTCTCTCTCCTCTATGTGCATATACTTCAATACAATTTTATGACCTCTCCTCTCATTCTTTTCCTTCCGCTCCCAAGCAATTCTCTCATTTATTTCGGTACGAGTGGTGCCCCCTCCATCTTTATTTTCATGCATTTTGGTCCCCTTGTGCGATCTCTCCTCTCATCATTTTCTTTCCTCTCTTATATTTTCTGCTTTCAGGCAATTCTATCTTTTCTTCTTTCTCTTTTTTGAGTATAAATGGTGCCCCCTTCCCATTTCTCTATCTTTCATGTCATACATTCTCCTCTTTTGCAATCTCTCTTCTTATTAATTTCCTTCCTATTTCATGTTTTTCTGCTCTCATAATTCTCCCCTCCTTATTTGTACTCTCTAAAACATCTCTTCCTCCACGTTCGTTTGTCTCCTTCTTTCCAGCTTCCCAATCTTAAAAAAAAGAAACACAAACAAGATATTTTCTGTTGCAATGTATGTATATTCATTAAAACAAGTATAATAGAATTATTATGAAGTAGCACGACTTGCTAATGTCAAAGTATAGATTTTTTATAAAATTCATAAAAAAAAGTGCCTAAAACGACCAAAATTCACTGTCGGCCCCTCCCCCCCCCCCCCGAAAAAAAATCATATCTTTTGTAGGGAAGACGGGAGTCATTGTACCCCTATCCCTGCCCATTTTTTTTTACCTCGAAATTATTTTGATACAATTTTTGGGGCTGAATTTGTTTTAACGCATATCCCCCACCCTCACTGAGAGCTCTTTCTGCCAACCTGATTCCACGCCTACCCCCCCCCCCCCCTACTGAGAGCACTATCGGCCAGTCAGATATTGACCAAAAACAAAATAGGCTCACATTAATTTTTAGCACTTGGGCCCCTCCACTTTGAAAAACACTCTGTTGGCCCTAGAGTATTTAAATGAAAAGCAGTTTCGGAAGATGGTTCATCAAAATGATTATCTAGTGGTCGTATCACTTGACTGGGGATGCAAACTTATGTCTTTTGGCAATTTCATCTTCAATTGCTTCACCGCACCCAGGTGTTAATGGGTAATGTTAGCATTGCCATGGAATTTAATCTTATGAACAGGCTAATATTACATTGTGAAGCGCTTTGAGCAGGTTAATACTTGGTATAGCGCTTTATAAAAGTAAATTATTGTTATCATTATTATTATTTTTTACAAAATGGGGGCTATGGCCACTTCCCAAAAACCAATCAAAAGAAGAAAAAACAGGAATTCCAATATGTTTGGCGTAAATCCTTGATATGACTTAGCACTTCCATTCCTATCCTGATCATCACCTCCTGATCTATCCACAATCAGGAACAACACCTTTGATGGCAAGGATGTGCTGTATAAAAAGAAAATGAAGAAGCAAAAAATGAATGAATGAAAAATGAAAAACTCTGTGTAGCAACCTTATCTGGGATTCCATGACATTTGCTTCGGCAACAGTTGCTCCCTATAAATTCCATGATACACTAATTGAATGATGAACTTCAACCATGGACTCGACACTTTACAAAACCTAAATCCTAACACTAAACCTAACATTGAAACCCTAACCCTAACCCTATAGCTTAGAAGAAATAAAGCCCGGATCAATTGTCGGCGGAGCAAGTGTCGTATCACTGTAATCAGGATATTCATTCATAATCAATAAGCAGATACACCCAGCAGGTCACAGAAGAAATGAGATCCTTCATGGCAAAGATGTAAATGTAAATCTGAATCAACTTAGCATGGGCATCAATCGGAATATGTTTGTGAAATAGATTGACATCTTCCCCCAACCCCTCCCACCCCTACCTAGCATGGTTACATCGACATACCGGTAAAGAAAGCACACACACACAAAAAAGGAGGATATCCCCCCCCCCTAAATAAGGAGACTTTAAATATTTTAAAAAAAAAAAAAATCATCCCCTTCCCCACCCCCCCCCCCCCCCATCTGATGTCCATGCGACTATTTTTCAGCCTGATGACACCCTTTACTGTCCCCATAGTCCATATATTTTTATTTTTATTTTGTGTTTGTCTTCAAATAAAAAAGGTTCATACATGTACATATGAAGAAATTTGCTTACTTTTACAACATGTTGACATCACCATTCTCGGACAATCCAGAGGATAGTACCGGTACTGATAATTTTGTCTGTAGGCAAAACAAAATGAAAAGTCAATTCAATACATGATATAAAATGATTATCCCTAAAATGTTGCTCCCTGCTAGTAATTTTATACATTATGGTTCGTGACAGGACAAGTAAAATCCAGGAATCTGCCTTTTTCAGGAGAAGTAATAGTTCTTCACCAAACGTGATGCATGAAACACAGCATAACTCGAACATTTTAAATGGGGGGCGGGAGAGGTGACACTAAAATTTAACCACAAATTCACCGCATTAACCAACCCCTTTTAGGTCCGATTTTCGGAAGTGATTTTAAGTCATTAATTTTCGTCGTAATGTAGGGATTACGATCACATGACATAGTCTAGTACTGCATTAGTGGTTATTTTGGGAAATTTCGCAAGTCAGACCTCACAATTTCCATTCCAATATGATGGCTATTTATAGTAATGAAAACATTACAAAAATTGAGAAATTACATGTAAGCTTATATGCGATTTCCCCACCTTGTCCCAAATCGCAAAAATATTTGTAAGCAAAACTATTCTTATGTTCAGCATCATTTTATAGAAAGGTTAAATTAAATAATTCACTGCTCTGGTATAGCGCCTTTATTTGTTGCCCTGAAATCTATTATGTAATTCCACATTTATCGATAATTTATCGAACCTGAACAGAAAATTTTCATCCCCCCCCCCCCCCTCCGGTTTTTTTCTCTCCAAATTTTAAAATATTTAACAAAAATTAATGTGACTAGAGCTGTAGCAAGTTCCCCAGAATGTCAGGAATGTGACATTTTATCACAAACCCTTAATGGACGCCTCAAGGCTCAATTAATATTAATCACAGAACCCCCTCCATTCACGCAGGATTATCAGTAGACTTCTATACCCTTCCATCTACCCGGTGGTCAGGGCCACCTGTACAGGCCGTTAAATTAAATTGGTTTAGTCTAATTTGTTAATCAAATTTTGTGCAATTTCTTTTGTGCTTTTTTTTTTAAATTCACTTCTGTCACATATGTATTGGTCACAGTCAATGTCAATGTCAATGACAATTACACACATTTACTGCTGCCAATTTATTTTATATTAGACTCTAGACCCTACGTTTTTTTTTACGCCAGTAACTAACGGTTAGCTTGTTTGAAATTGGGGCTATGAAATTGGTTGGATCTATTTTTATATAAATTTGCTCATATGTTGCGGATACTATTTCACATTAATTTATTTTTACCCTTTCGGGTAGAATAAGTAAAGTTATAACGCCTACCGCTACCTACCCAAGAACGAATAATTCGTACACAGCCCCAGGCCAGCCAGCTCGGCTCGCAGCCCGGCGCGGCCAGGGCAGGCCAACCACAGCATGCACAGCACAGTCAAACAGGATTTCAGCACAACTCACTCAGTCACAGCTCAGTAACAGCTCAGAGTCAGACACGATGAAAAGTAGCAGCTAACAGTTCATTTACCCAGAGTCTAGTGAGACACTAGATCCCCAAAGAAATATCCAATGTACGGCCGACCGAACCAGTCCTGGATAATTATGTAGTGCGGATATTTCCCCCTTTGTTTTTTAGGAATTAGCGCCGGCCGACCCAAATCTCAATGTTTTACAGGCGATGATGGCGTAGCTAGCTCAGTCAATCTCGATCTCTGGCTCAGTACAGTACATGAATCGATCATAAATGTCATGCAACGCAGGTTAGCCGAAAACTTCAGCAAGATACTACTCCAAATCGTTGGGCGATTTTAGAGCGGACTTTTGGCGAGAAATGAATATACGAACGTAACTGTCTCGTGATAAACGCATGATGGCGTCGGTCACTTTAGGCTTTTGATTCACGATCTTTCGATCTTTCGCAATGAATTTTATTTTTGAAACCTCATCTATTTTCTCTTTTTTTGGATAGTGAACGAGTTCGATTTTCTCTCATATTTTCAGACATCGTTAATTTGATATTTAGCGAGAGGATTCAATACAAATTAATTGGATTTGAGGTGATTTTACATTGTTAACCAATGCCTTTAAATAACATTTTCTAACCCCTGGCCTTTTAGTAGTAGATACTAAATCAAATATTTTACCCTGTCACGGTATGATTAAAATGTAATGGTATAAGGGCTGATTGACGACCTTGCAGAACAAAAATAAAAAAGATAGATTAAAGGTAATACAAAGTTTTGGTATGAGGTCATGAATTTGGTTCAAATAAACATATTGGAAGCATATACGATCCTACAATATTCAATGATCGTTGTCGCGGTTGAAATCGACTCTAAAGTGATGAAATTGTAAATCATGTTGTATATAGCTCCCTCTCAAGGTCAACATATAAATTAAGCTATAAAACAATGTTTCTTCACACAAATCGACGAATTAGCTAATCTCGTCTGGAAATTATATTTCACAACTACATATTCTGAGATTTTCATGGTTGGAGCTACCATTGGACGGCCATAGGCGCTATTTGCCGGGAGAACCGGTAATTTTTTATATTCAATTTTTCTCGTGAGCAGAAGTGTTTTAGGGGCTAAATTTTCTAGTGCTTATAATAGATCCACAGGGGCATCCAAATATATCAAAGTTGTAAAGATTCACTATCCACCCAATTTCAAAATTTCGCCAAACTTTGTATTACATTTGTATTTGAATAATAATAAAAAGGAATATCACAACAGTAATTAATACATTATTTCTTCAAACCGTTTGAAATTAAATAGCACAAAACATTCAGCTGTAGCAAGTAAAAGATATCAAAAATCAGTTTAAGTAATTTTGTAAACGAATTTTTCAACTCGCTTCCTGGTCTGGTCGCGAAAGTTGGTATTCGCGAATGGTGTTGAATGGAGAAAACTTCTACTGCAGATGAGGATTGCTGCAGGGTCCTCACTCGCTGTCTACGGACAAACGTGTAGTCTATTCCGTAGTCTGCTGGAACAACGTTATCCTAAGTTCGGCTATAGTCTAATAGTTGCTTGTGAAAGCCAGAAGTATATCTGGGGAGAGCCCCAGTATCAAAAGTCCGTAGACCCGCTAGGATACAAATCGGGAACTGTCTGGAAACTATTAGAAAACCGATTGGTAAACGGTCGGCTAGGAGGAAATATAAATATCCAAAACATTATTATAAACAATAACTGCTTATGAATATTTATATAAGTATAATATCATGGCAAAATCTTGTATTTATCATTAACTATAAGAGAAGCATGACAATTCTCTTTCATGAGACAAGTCTTCACAATAGGAGTATTAATTAGAATTTACATCACTGACTTAAATCCAATGACAAAGAGATAATGCTTACATCTTTAATAATTATTTTATAGGCAAAAACGGAGAGAACATTCCTTTTTCTCAATTTATCATCAACTAATAAAAAGCAATTTTACTTCAGTTGAAGGTCGAATATAATCTTCAAAATGCACAATAAGAAACTGAAATAACCAGGTTTACTATAAAAAAACAAACAAAAGAAACTTACTGTCTAATCTGAAGATGGAAAACTAATGTGTATTAGGAATTTGCTATGACATTGCCAACAATAACGGGCGCGGTTGCTTTATATCCGGAGATGAATGAGCTATAGGCAAAACCTGACTTTGCTCTTTGGAGGCTAGCTGCAATCTGCCTAAACATGGCTGATCTGCACTGCATGTATGGCACTAAACCATAGTTATGCAAAGGCTGCTCTAAAGAAAAGAAAGGCAAGCTTCACTGCCACACACATTAATGAATTCATTAATGAATTTTATTTATTTGTTTTACATTTTAAAAATAGATTTTTTTAAATATTAAAGGGTGACAAAAAAGTGCCCTAACCCCCCCCCCTCCCCCCCCCCCCTACTGAACGAAATGTTGGTCGCTAGCTAGTGGATTTTAGGGCTTTTAAGGCCCAGATGTGGCATTTTTAACACCTTTTTGTTCCATAAAACATCAATCATTATTTCATATTGATGTGAAATAATTAGTACAATTCCTGGTTAAAATGTACACGCGACCCGCCAGTTGAGAAGGCCTGGTCTAGTGTATACATACAATAGCTTGCCTTGTAAGAGAAATAAGGATTATGGTCCAAGTATTTCTGTCCCACTTCTGTCTTGTGGCATTTATCTCAAATCTAGTGAGAAATGCATCCATATATGGATGCATTTCATGTGCTAACTCAAGCTTTTTCTCAAACAGAATTTCTTCTTCTTTTCTTTCTTCAATCCCCAGCCTGTTTTGTCTCTGTTCACAAGCTAGATTGCTTCCTTTTCTACAAAATGCCCTAATTTCTGCCCTGAGAAACCCAACTCTTACCCAATTCACACAATTGCAAATCCACTTTATGCCTATTTCTAGAACTTTCATAGAAACAATTCTGATATTCAGTAGATAACTAGGAAACACATTAAGCTAACAAAATAAACGTGTCGGTTTCACTATTTAGCGCAATGTATACTAACGCTGAGCGCTGCAAATTTGTTTATGATTGTTCAATTCAATTCAATTCAATTTATTCAGCCAATCATTAACAAAAATTACAATCACACTGGTACTGGTACAATTATAAAATGATGACAGACTATGGACCCCTGAGAAGCAGAGCTTGTAACTGGGGCCCATTAACATACAATTAAATACAAATATAATAAAAACATACTACAAACAAAACAAAAAGGACATATAGGCCTATGTATATTCACAAGTATTACAAAATAATTACAAATATCTTGCAAACACACTCAGCCATACTCACTCACTCACACACAATGCAATACACTTTAAAGCCTATTATAAGAGAGAGAGAGAGAGAGAGAGAAAGAGAGAGACAGAGACAGAGACAGAGAAGAAGAAGAGAGTAGGAAATTAAAGAGAAAAGGAGGAAGAGGAAGCACATGAAAAATGCGAAATATGAGATTTAAACTTATATATATAGTCGTATACCCAGTTTTACAAATAAATAAATAGTAAATTGTTGCTGATGCAATGCTTGCCATACGGTGCATTTACATGGAAGAGTATCCACCCTCTGATACTGTAGACATCTGGAAACAGAACACTACTACAAAAACATCAGTAACATGCACTATAACTATTATGGGTATAATACAATGAACAATTAATCAATATCCTATCAATTTAGCCTAAAAGAAGGTCAATTATTGTCTATCAGCTCCCGGATCGTATATTTTATTTACATCTACCGAAGGGAATTTCACGATTAATTTAAAAAAACCTCGCGAAGAGCCTCAACTGTATTTTAATCTTTATGTACTGTACTCGTATTTTCCAGTCCCCTGACTGTACTGTACAGATAATATAATGATAACGTACAGAAATTGTTTTATCGATGGGTGTTGTGTGTGCATGACTGTGTGTATTTTCACCATTTGCTGCGCTGATTTCTGATCTCATATTCAACAGCAAGTTTCAAAATAAGTACCATCATTTTTGTTTAATATCTTCTCGTAACTCTCCACTTTTTATTTAGATACTTTCTGAACAAAATCTTTATACGTGACGCTCTATTATCCTAAATACTCCTATAACAGCGCCATGTATCCCACCCCTTTCCCGGCTGATATCGACTCAAGCATTCTTGCTTATGAAAGTTTGCCTCTGCATTTATCTTGATTACTTTCCTTACCTCCATACTTTCAAGTTTTCAATTATATACAGAGTTAGTAAGAAAAAATGTCCCACTTTATAAAAGCTGTAGAGTTTGAAGTGTGAATATTTAATCATGGGTTTTATGATCTTGATAGAGGTAACTTCTCAGTACATTTAGGTACTATCTTCATTTGAATCTCTGCATGCATGACTAAACATCAGACAAACTTTACAATACTGCCAGATCTCACTTGCGCCAAGGTGTTGGGTGAGGAATAAAATAGTGTTTTGAACAAAGACAGCCAGACAGAAAAATAAACAATCACGCACACGCGCACACACACGTACACGCATGTATCTCTTCTATGATTCTCTCTTTCTATCTCTCTTTCTTTATCAGTTCCACTATTTTAAAATCCAGAAAGATCGTGCACAAATCAAATGGGAGTTATCCTTGGAGTGCGTGACATGCGTTACGCGTAAGTGTGACATCGCACATAAATGCCAGTTGGAGATTCCCCCATCTAATTACATGTTTTGATCTCGATTAAAAAAATATATAACTTTCTCATTCATTCTATTTCCGATTTTTCTAATACTTACACCAATCTCCAATTAAGATAAAAACTTTTCTACTTCCTCTCCACTCTCAAGACAACTTTATATAAAGGATGCATTCCAAAAAGGGATAAACGAGTTTTGTTGCAGAGGGCGCTACACAAAATGATTTTTTTCTTCTTGTGAGATAGTGAAAAACTGAGAGTCGGATTCGGAAGAACATACAGTTTAAATGACAAATTCATCTTTGTTTGATCAAAGATCGGTTCAGAGACGGCTGAAATATCCATAAATATAACGATTTCTAATATTTGTGGTGCTCCACAAATATTCGATAATTTGAACCAGCCATTGCCGATGTTGGCTTTTTGTTGGCTTGTTCGTGTTGGTTATGATACGCATAACCAGACGGCCCATGAATTGTTATTATCAATTAATTTAATTAATTAACAGTCACCGTATTTTTTTTGAAATATTGCTTTGGTCGTATTGGTTAAATTTCACACATTTTAGGGTCTATGATTACCTACATAGCCACTTTAGGTCCTAAAAGGGCACTAGAAATTGTCATAAATAAGAATAAGAGCAATAACCATGCACTTTGAATGCATTTTGCTGTCTGAAACAAGAACTCAACTACGCTTTTAACTAATGCAAGGCTATCTCGTGAGCCTTGTAACGATTTCAATATTTTCTCGCTCTCCTCATCTCTCAGTCTCCCTTGCTTTGATATTCCTCGTTACTTCCTTCCAATTGAGCTCCCACTTGATTTCTCCACATCTCCATATATTCCAGCTTATGCACTGTATCTAATTTTCAACTCCATGTAGATGCAAATATTACTCAAAATCAATTATATAAATCACACACAGTATACAACCAGTTGACGAGAATTGCTTCAATCTACATTTTGCGGCTTACAACAATATGTTGATGTGTTTGTTCAAATTGTGATACCATGATGCATCTAATTTTTGGTTTAAAATAAGTACACATTTATGTATCAAAAGTAACTTCATGCCTTTACATACCACAGTAGAAATCAATATTTTATTTGATGCAGAATAATATCAATATTTGAATATTAGAAACACAAACAGGTTCCACAACCATTAGAGTGTTCAAAGCAGGGGCGGTGATCCCGGGGGACGGGGGGACGGGGGGACGGGGGGACACGTCCCCCCCTCGATTTCTTTTTTAGGGGGTCACCCCCCGGAAAATTTGAAAAACTGGAAAAAAAATACATAGCAAATACTAACTAAAGACTGCAACACACTTTTAAGCTCTGGAGGGCCCAAGAGTGAAGCGTCCAAAAAATAAAAATGCAAAAATGTTCTCGCTCGGGAGCTACGATCCCTCCCATAATATCCTTCAAAATGTACAAGTAAATATCGTAGAAAAGTGAAGTGTGAAAAAAAGTATATTGCTTGTTTTTATACTATAGTTTTGTTAAGGAATGTAATTTTTTAATACAAAAAAAACTTTTAAAACCTGTCAGGATGTAGTCACTTCCGTCACGTTCACCCCTCTCGTTAACTATGCTCCCTCGCACTGGCGTACTGAAGAAGAACAATCAAACGTGGTTTATTTCTGAAACGGCATGGTTTTCCCCTAAGCTTCCGGAAGCTCTGCCCAACGGACCCCACCAAGGGCCCTTAGACCGCCTCTGGATGCTCATCTGATCGTGCCTAGGACCCCTGAGCTTCTGGGAGCTCCGCCCCCTGGAGTCCACTCAATTAGTGACCTGCCAGTGTCACAAAAGGGTATTAAAATATGCCCATCTGACCGTAATTAAATGCTTAAAACCCCTGAGCATTATGGGGCTCCGACCTTGGACCCTACGCCAATTTACGCTTTGCTCTACCTGATCGTAAATACTTTAGCCCCCCCCCCCCCACTTTGAAAAACGTTCCGCGGGGCCTGCATATAACATGTAAGAGTGGGGGTGAAGATTCCAAGATTAAGTTAAAGGTAAAGAACAGTTTTAGAATCGCCCCCCTCTCAAAAAATGAAATGGAAACTCTTATTACCAATCATGTGAAAGAATATGTTTTGACTAATACGTGATCATACAAATTTTGCCGAGAAACCGCCTACTAATTGATATATTTGGTAAATTATTATATCTATTTGGACCTGATAAATATAACGCACGTGTCGCGCACGTGTCGCGTAGTCCCATATACATCTTTCTGTGTACAGTGCTTGTAACTTTACCACGACTGGGCCAAATTTCTTATCATTTTGATGATTCCAGAACCTTGCAGTACACACCAATACTAAAATGCTAGATGATCAACCTTTTCTGCTCGATTTCACAACGTTACTTTCACAATGCAATCGCATGACCATAACTGGTCTTTATCTTTAAAGTAGATATTCATTGATTTAAAAAACTAACTTAATTTCATTATTGCAAAGTTGAAACTGTGATTCGACAAGGTTATCAAAATTCAATGCTTGGAAACATTCGAGGTGATTATTATTATAAATTATAAAACGCTTAAATACAGCCCCGGCATAGCACCTGAAGAGCTCTCCGAACGCTCCTGAGATGTGTGAGATCACTGTATGGACACGATTTGCACAAGCAGACGATGTCCCATGACATCACACACATTTTCAGTGCCTGTGTTTTCATCTTCTCTTGAGTTCTTTCTCTTACTTCACTACCGTCAGGCTAAAATTATAATCTATTGCCTCACTCTAAACCCCGCACATGGTTTTATTTTGATGACAGATGCAGCGATACAAAAATAAAGGAATTTGTCGCTTGTAAACAAAATAAGACGGCATTGAATATTCAGCTGCACACAGCGCGGTATGTTCGGCGTTTCAAGAGGGAACAAATGCCGTCCTTATATCATTCCGGGGGGTTTTCAATTCGAAAGTCTGGTTTCTTCGATTGTTAATTAACCCCTATCCTGTGTATTTACAAGCAAAAGATTTTAGTTATCGGAATCGGGTCATATCCCCTTTTGAATGGTTTGACATGCCATCACATTTATATACACTATAAACTCATTATAATTTGACCAAAAAAAAGCTTTGTTCATTCTTTATGGGATGTCGTCTGCTTGGGCAGTATTGGTCCATATAGTGACGTCATTAAAATGTCGTTATTTTTTCCGGCGAATCTCTCGTATATCCCAGCTGCTATGAAGGTGGTTGTATCAGTTGTATTTTTATAAATCACCCGATATTTAGTTGACCTAAAACTTGTACGATGGCCATTTGTTAGCTTACCAGTTTCTAGTCATACATTAGTTGACATATTTGTGATTTTCTTTGAATTTCACCTTTAAGCAAACTTTGTCTTTGAAGTAAATTCACACCAGCGCTAGGGAGCTCACCGATCCAGCCTATACCCTTTGCTAGCGGTTTCATTGGATTAATCGAGAACTTCCCGTAATACATCAACTCCAGAGTCCTGAATTCATCAAAAATAACAATGGTTGTTTCTGAATGCATTACTGTGTGTGGTAGGGAAGCTTGCCTTTCTTTTTTTTAGAGCAGCCTTTGCATAAATTATGGTTTAGTGCCATGTTTAGGCAGATTGCAGCTAGCCTCCAAAGAGCATAAACAGGTTTTGCCTATAGCCCATTCATCTCCGGGTATGAAGCAGCCGCGCCCGTTATTATTGGCAATGGCATAGCCTGTTCTTTTACACAGGAGGTTTTCATCTTCAGACTAGAAAGTAAGTTTGTTACTTGATATTTTGATAGTAAACCTGGTAATTTCAATTACTTATTGTGTATTTTGAAGATTATATTCGACATTCAACTGAAGAAAAATTGCTTTTTAATAGTTGATGCTAAATTGAGAGAAAGGAAAGTTCTCCCCATTTTTGTTTATAGAATAATTATTAAAGATGTAAGCATTATCTCCTTGTCATTGGATTTAAATCAGTGATGTAAAGTCTTATTAAATATTCCTATATATTGTGAAGACTTGTCTCATGAAAGAAAATTGTCATGCTTCTCTTATAGTTAATGATAAATGCTAAGTTTTGATGAAGGTAATTATTCCTGAGAGATAAGATTGTGCCTTGATACTATACTTCTATAAATATTCATAGGCAGTTATTGTTTATAATTATTTTTTAGATATTTATATTTCCTCCTAGCCGACCGTTTACCAATCGGTTTTCTAATGGTTTCCTGAAGGTTTTCACGAGCAAATATTAGACCATATCCGGCCTTAAGATAACGGTGTTTTAGCAGACTTCGCAATAGACTACATGTTTGTCCGTAGACAGCGAGCGAGAACTCATCTTCAGTGGGAGTTTTCTCCATTTGACGCCAAGGGCTCTTCTCCTGGACCCCACCCAGAAAGGGGGGGGGGATGTGATAGACGTATGAGTCCCGTGTTATACTGAGAGATGTTTAGACTGACAACGCTTGCGGAAATTTGATTATCTCTCCCACCCCGCCTCCTTTCTTTCTTCTATATAATTATGTTCGGAATTTTAAAGATGATTTTATGTTCCCACCTCATGGGCGCAAGAATTTGGATCCGTTCTAATTCATGGGGAATAGTTCGGAATCTTTGTGTTACATTTGTCCTTTTATACCAAAGTGAGATGTCTTTCTAATCTATACAAATTCTCACGACCTGCCTGCAGATTATGGATCCTGAAAAGTCTACCCAAACCCTCAAATCATTCTATCAACTGATCAATCACATGAGATTTGGGTTTTTCAGTCGTGTAGGAATTTCACCATGCTGATCGACGATCTCATAATAATTTTTTCTCACTATTCTTCGGTTTTCCACATTGTATAAAATATCGACCGTAATAGAATATAAAAAGTTTGATCTAGATTTTATGAAGAAAAAAAATACGTATGGTCTACAATCGAAATGATAGACTAATAGAGAAAGAGAGAAAGCGAGAGAGAAAGAAGGAGATTCTTTTAGTGAGGTTAACATTTTATAGTAAACATATTTGTTCCCTTTTTCATCAAGATCTATATAGGTTAATCTTAGTAAAAAAATTGCTTGGTCCATTAAGTGTAGCAAATGCTTATGTCGGAAAGCTTTTTCATACTGTGGTAAATTTCCATGCGTTAACTCCAGAGTCCTGAATTCATTAAGGTTAACAATAGTTGTGTCTGAATTCATTACGTTTCTCTGTGTGACACTAAAGCCTGCCTTTCTTTTCTTCAGACCAACCTTTGCATAATTATGTTTTAGTGCCATGCATGCAGTGCAGTTCAGCCATTTTCAGGCAGATTGCAGCTAGCTTCCAAAGAGCAAAGACAGGTTTTGCCTATAGCTGATGCATCTCGGGTATGAAGCAGCAGCGTCCGTTATTATTGGCAATGTCAAAGCCAGTTCCTTTACACAGGAGGTTTCCATCTTCAGATTAGATAGTAAGTTTGTTATTTGATAATTTGATAGTAAACCTGGTTATTTCGGTTTCTTCTTGTGTATTTTAAAGATTATATTCGACCTTCAACTGAAGTGAAATTGATTTTTAATAGTTGATTATAAGATGAGAGGATTTTTCTATCCATTTTTGCTTATAAACAGTCAATGTGATAATTATTAAAGAATAATGTAAGCATTATTTCCTCTCATTGGGTTTAAGTCAGTGATGTAAATTCTTATCAAAATTCCTATATATTGTGAAGACTATCTTGTCTTATGAAGAGAATTATCATACTTCTCTTATAGTAGATAAATGCTTGGTTTTGAGGAAGGTAATTCTTCCTGCATGAGAGACAAGATTGGGCAATGATATTCATGGCAGTTATTGTTTATAATTACGTTGTCGATATATATATTTCCTTCTAGCCGACCAATTAC
This sequence comes from Strongylocentrotus droebachiensis, assembly GCA_035222895.1. Taxonomy (NCBI): domain Eukaryota; kingdom Metazoa; phylum Echinodermata; class Echinoidea; order Camarodonta; family Strongylocentrotidae; genus Strongylocentrotus; species Strongylocentrotus droebachiensis. The sequence continues at coordinate 303,848 of JAVYIG010001596.1, read as the reverse complement.
AAATTTAAAGGTTTCAAGACAGTTTCCCGACTTGTATCCAAACGGGTCTCCCGATACTGGGGCTCTCCCTAGATCTACTACCGGCTTTCAAAAGCAACTATTAGACCATATCCGGACTTAATATAACGTTGTTCCAGCAATCAACGGAATAAACTACATGTTTGTCCGTAAACAGCGAGCGAGGACCCTGCAGTATTCCTCATCTTCACTAAGTGGGAGTTTTCTCCATTCGACGCTAAGGGCTCCACTCCTGGACCCCACCAAGAAGGGGGGGGGGTGATAGACGGATCAGTCCAGTGTCATACTGAGAGATATTTAGACTAACAACGCTTGTGGAATTTTGACTAGCTCTTTCACCCCACCTTCTTTCTCTTCTATGTTCAGAATTTTAAGATAATATTATGTGCCCCCCTCCTGGGCGCAAGTATTTGGAGCCGTTCTATTTTACGGGGAATAGTTCGGGATCTTTCTGTTACTTTGGTCATTTATACCAAATTGATATGTCGTTCTAATCTATGAAAATTCTCATGACCTACCTGCAGATCATGGATCCTGAAGAGTCTACCCACTTCAACAACAACAACAGGACACCTGTCTTATCTTCAGAAGATAGTAACCTACCACTTTCGACATCGATTCCAGTCGTAGCTATCTACGGTATTCTCATTGCGATCACTGTCATTGGAAATCTTTTCGTCATCATTTCAAACTTTCAAGACGGAAAGTTACGTCAACAACCAGCTAACCTAATCATTCTCAACCTTGCCTTTGCCGATTTGATGGTCGGACTCGTGTCGTTAACGGTCAATCTGACGACCATTGTAAGTGGGCGCTGGTTGTTCGGCGAGTACGTCTGTAGATTATACGGCGTTATCGACTACGTAGCCGTCTACGTATCGGTCGTAATGATCGTGTTCATCAGTATCGATAGATATTTGTTAGTTACGAAGCCCATCAAACACCGATCATTCGTGACACGAAAACGTGTTCGATATGAAATAATATCAGCATGGATATTCTACTTCACAGTTGTGTTCCTACTTTCTTTTGGATGGACGACTTTTGGTGGACGAAAGGAGACGTTGGACTATTCGCACGAGTGTCTCATGGAGTTCCTTGTGAATCCGTTCGTAACATTAACTCTTAGTCTTATTGGATTCTTCATACCATTTTCGAGTGTTGTTTTATTACATGTTCTTATTTTTGTTAATATTAAGAGGCAGTTTGATAAATTTCAAGTTATCACAATCAACCAAAACTTTGATGAAACAACAGAATACCGTGTGAATCAAGAATGTCGTACAAACATGTATGCTGTACAAGGAGACAAGGATGGTAATAATCATCAGACAAATTTGTTTTGTCTGTCTTCTACTGTACAGCGAGCCAAAACATCTATGAGCATCCAAACTGTTTCACAAGCAATCCACATGAACGCGATACCAAATACCAAATTTGATCAGTTTACCAGCGTGAGACTTCAAAAGAACAAAAGAATTGCCAAGAAGCTAGCCCTCGTTGTCATGGTGTTTGGCGTGTGTTGTCTTCCATATGAAATCTGCACTATTGCGAATGCTTTCTGCGAAGAAACATGCATCAGTAACCTGGCTTGGGATATAACTGAGAATATTCAATGGGCTAACTCTGGGATAAATCCAATCCTTTATGCTTTCACGATTGTCCAATTTAGGCGAAATTTCGTGAGACTATTTCGAAACTTACATTACCAGATTTGATTAATCAATAAACGCAATACACTGATGAGGGTAGAATCACTGTCGGAATTTTTTCTCCAGATTTTGCAAAGACCTGTGACACAAGTGACCATACTGTACCACTATGGTTTGAGAAGATTAGCATTGGACTTGGTTAAAATGACCTATTGAACATGTATCAATATCGGTAGCACATCTGAAGAAGAAACAAAATTGACCTGCGGGGTAACCCAGGGATCAGTTTTAGGACCAAACCTTTTCCTGATATATCAACGATTCACCAAACTTTTCATAATATCGTCTATCGCTGACGATTCTAAGCTAGTTTTGCACATTTAACAAAGGGGCGAAAAAGAACACACTTAGGAGAAGTAAATCAGTGGCTATCTAGGGGGCAGGGGGCACGTGCACAAAGCGGTACTTTAAGTAGGGTGATCACACTGCCTGCACACAGTCAGCCCCATGCACATACACACACACAACAGCAGTCAGTTGGTAGAAATAGCAATATTCGTAAATTTATTTAAAAAAAACTGAACAATATTTTTAAATTTTTATTTCACATATCTTTCAAGCATACCTTTAACTACAATCCTGTGTAGTTTCATTGTTATAGGCATGTGGGAAATATGTTAAATTATTAATTAGAATATTGTCTTTTCAGCCATATGTGACATGGCCCGCTGATTGCCCATTGACTGTTATTCTGCGTGGTGAAAATGCACTTCAATGTATAAAACTTCCCAACAAAAATGCAATATCCTTATGTGTTTCACTCATTGCATCAAATTGTTGTTTACACTCAAGGTAGCCACAACTCTACTGGGGTCACCACATTTTTTGTTACTCTAAAATTCAGTCCCTGTGGAATGTTATGGCCTGTTGAATTGAATGGTTTCTCGGAAAATCGTCATAAATCCTCAAATCTGACATTAAAAAAAAAACTATACTGTGATGTAGCTGAAAGTCTGCAAATTCTTATCATTTGTTCGGTTTTTCTGAATAATTTGTGAAACATATGAGGAAATAGCTGTAACGGTGATCCAAGTAATTTCCATCGCCATATTTTATTGGCATTGGAAAAATATTTGGAATTTAATGTTAATATTTGGTGTAAATAATATTATGATCTATATATATATGATTTTCAAAAATGCCAACAAAATGAACAGTTTGACTTTCCTATATATATATAATAAGCTGAAATGACCTATTTTGCATATTTGATGAATATTCATAATTATTTTTTTCTTCAAAAAAAATATATTTCCATACCTCTCTGATATACATAGGTTTCATTGCTGTATCATGTTCGGTTTTGATTTGATTACATATGCGCATATTAATTAGACGGACTTAGTTATTATCACAACTATTTTTTATATCTGCAGATTCGCAAAAATGGCAAAAATGACTTATTTTGTTTGCTTCTGTTTTCAAAACGGTAATAGATATATGAATTTTCTTTTTTGTATTTTTTACCACAAAGATGATATTTTAGTGTCTGATAATTTAAGTTATTATTTGTGTCCAGGAAAGTGATGAATTAAGTTGTCATCTTTGTCGAATTTTGCAATTTTTGCAAATTTGACCATTTCTGGCAGGTTTTTCGGTAATTTTGCGATATCAAAAAAATGGTATAAAATCACAACGCATTGACAGATTTCAATTCTGTTTTTTGTTTTTTGAAGCTTTCATAAAGCTTGATCATTTGCAATCATCAAATAACATGTGTTTGTTGTACTTATTTTTGGTGTGCTATACCTACTTTAAGGGAGAAAGGGTAATAGGAAGCGGATAAAAGGAAGGGAAGTCATGATCATTAAGGCTTTTGCGTTCCCCTTCGATATATGAAGAGTAAATTGTTTCAGAAAAAGAGTTTTTGAGGGCTAAAGTTGCGAAATTTTCTTTAGCTCGGTCGCTTTGCTCACTCGTATGTGTTGCTTCAGGATCTCGAAATTCAGTGCCCTAATTTAAATTATATTTTATAAGAAGCATTTATAAAAGGTTGGAAAATGTGTAAATCCCATTGCTTTGCTCCTTACTGTGCAGCAATATTTTTGTATTTGATTATTGTATCTGAATTTATTGTATCAGATTATCTTGTTGCCATTGTTGTCATTGTGCCGGTTTTTTTTTAATTTTACTAACTTTTGTGTTACCTTGTAATTTTTTTTTTCCGCATTGGGTACCATTCTATAGACAGATATAATGCGCTACAAATCTACAATTATTATAATTGTTGTTATTATCTTTATCATTATACAGCAGTGCAAAAAGGATATTTAGGGAGGTTAATTATTTTAAGAAATATAAATTCTTTGACTCGAGAAAGTTAGTATTTTTTTTTTTTTTTCATAGATTATTTTACATTAATTTTGTACAACATGCTTATGGAACAAGAACCAATGAAAATCATATTATAAATCTTATAAAAGTAAAAACGAACATAGGAAATAGTCTGTATAATATTTTGGTGCATATATTTGGAATGCTAGTGAAATTAGAAAAAAGTTTATCGCGAAAAAGCTTTAGGGAAATATTTCAAAACGGACCTTCTTGAAGAATGATTATAATTACTTCTTATTGGCAAATTAAGTGTAAATATTGTACATTACGAATAGAATTACAATGGAATATTTCAACGATATTGTGTAAATATTTAAATTCTATATTAGTGTACATATATGTTTAAGTGATATTATCATTTCGTGTATATATTTCAAAACAACAAAATTGTTTTAATGTTAGTGCAAACTGTTACTTCTTTATGAGTCAACGTATATTCTTAATTTGTTGTCATAAATGACAGTGTATCAAATGTGGCCAACCTAGACTAGCTATTGCTATTTGTTGGCTCCATTTACTAATTGTGTAATTATTGTCAGCTGAAAAACAATGTAACTTGAATTTAGATAATAAATGAATTCATAAATGGAAAACGGCTTGTATGAGATAATTGAACAGAAAAGAGCAATAATTGTTATGCTTTCATTGCGAGGGCTTTCTACGAGAAAAAAAATTATATTAATGCGTTTGCCCCTCCCCCCTCCCCCCCCCCCCCCGAATAAAACCTGTAGACGAATCGACAACGTTGCATGTAGACTCTAATTATCAACATTACAGTAAATCAGCACAATATTTTGTATACAGTGCGTCCCAGAAAAAACGAAACCGAGAACTATCGATGTTTTATCATAACTTAATCACAATTATAATTAATAAATGACACATATTTGGAAAGCTTAGATCCTCTCCTTTCATTCGATGCAACTCATATGATGCATATTTCACGCATGAGTGATTAAAAGCAATTTGAAGAGAGAAAACCAAAAAGTAATTTGGCGGGCGGTATCTGAATTTCAAGGAGAACATCACATTTCTAGAAAGGTCCATTCCTGCTCTTTCATATGACACCTCAATCGGATACTTCGTTGAAGCAGCTTCCCTTGCTCATAATCTTCATTCCTTTCTCTTCTTCCAGCTGAACCAAAAGCAAACCAAAGCAGAGCTCTGCTGCAGGGCCATTATTGTCATCAGATTTATTTTTCTTGTAGATGTAGAATCGTCATAAGCTAAGATGTTTATGCCCAGTCCCGCAAAATGACTAGTATTTGTACGTACATATGCCCAACCAGAACGAGCTGGTACGCTGTAGCGCGAGCTGACACGCATCAGTACGAACAACAGACGAGCTAAAGCGAGCGAACACGCAACGAGACCAACTGGTGCGATCGGCTAACGAGTAGTAAACGAGCAGCAAACGAGCTACATACGCAACATGGCGAGCAAACTGCGTATTGAATCGTACTGCTATGAGCAACAGCGAGCTATAGCGTGGCAATAGGCAACCGTAGGCAGTCTTTGTACGAGCGGCATACGAGCTACCTACGAGCTAGATACGCAATAGTGTGACTGCTACCTTCGAATTTGCTGCGTATTGCTGGGCCCGGCTGCGTATTGATATACCCCGAAGAGCGCAGCAATACGCAGCAACGTACGAAAAGGTGTGACTGAGGCATTATGTCAACTCTGTTCGTTGCTACGACAGGCAGCCAGTGAAAACTAACTCGTTTGATCAAAGTATGGAAATGCAAGCCTTGCTTTAAACAAACAGAACTTTGTTATTCCTGGCTCATTTTTCCTGATTGAGGTGTCATTTGGAAGGGCAGAAATTGAACTTTCTAGAAATGTGATTTTCTTTTTAAAATTCAGATACCGCCTGCCAAATGACTTTTGGGTTTCCTCTCTTCAAAATGCTTTTACTCACTCATGTATGAGATATGAATCATATGAGTTGCATTAAATAAAAGAGGAGGATCTTAGCTTTCCAAATATGTGTCATGTATTAACTATAATTGTGATTAAGCTATTATAAAACATCGATAGTTCTCGGTTTCGTTTTTTCTGGGACGCACTGTATACCTTTGGAAGAAAAAGCCGAGTTATTCGTCGGCTTATTTTTTCCCTAAAATTGGTTGTTCAATTGTAAAGATATCTATTATATTGATATGCAAGTTTAATGTTTACATTCTTAACAGAGATACGTACTAATATATTAGTATACGCGTGAACATCAAGTAAAAAGAGGTTAACCTAAATTTACATTTTCTCTTGCCGTTAGTCCTTTTAACCGAATGTGTATATTCATTGTAGGCCTATATTTATTCTAAATGTGATTAAATTCCTGATCGAAATTTCTCCATTCACAGATTGAGTAACTCACTTCATAGAATAAATATAGAATTAGAGAGTAATGCCTGAGTTTATTATTATTTTTCATTCCGAATTATTGTATTCGAGAATAACATTAAACTGTCACATCGTTTTCTCTTGACGTCAGTCCTTTTAACCGAATGTGAATTTTTGTGTTTGAGTTTTATCCATGACACGCCATGTTCAACCAAGAATTTGCGTTATATTTTATTTGCAGACAATACCAGTGTATTTTGTAAAGGTCGTGATCCTACAACTTCATTTCATTTCGTAAATACTCAATTAAGCAATTTAAGTATTGAAATATGAAAGGGCAATATATATAAACTTTCTAGAAAATGTGATTTTATATTTGAAATTCAGATACCGTCCTTCAAATGACTTTTTGGTACCCTTTCTTCAAATTGATTGTAATCATTCATGCGTAAAATATGCATCATATGAGTTGCATCAAATGGAAGAGGTGGATCTAAGCTTGTAAAATATGTGTCATTTATCAATCATAATCATGATTAAGTTATGATAAAACATCGATAATTCTCGGTTTTGTTTTTTATGGGACGCACTGTACAGGAGATTTGGGTCTTTCAGTTGTGAAGGACTTTCCCCATGCCGATCGACGATCTCATGATAAATTTTCTTTCTATTATTCGGTTTTCCACATTGCATAAAATATCGACCGTTATAGAATATGAAAAATGGTCTACAATCGAAATGATAGACTGAGAAGAAGAGAAAGAGAGAAAGCGAGAGAAAAAGATTTGAATTTGAATTGATTACTGTACTATTTGTGGGACTGAAACCTGCCTTTCTTTTCTTTAGAGCAGCCTTTGCATAATTATGTTTTAGTGCCATCCAGTGCAGTTCAACAATGTTAAGGCAGATTGCAGCTAGCTTCCAAAGAGCAAAGACAGGTTTTGCCTATAGCTCATGCATCTCGGGTATGAAGCAGCCGCGCCCGTTATTATTGTCAATGTCATAGCCAGTTCCTTTATACAGGAGGTTTCCATCTTCAGATTAGAAAGTAAGTTTGTTTTTTATATTTTGATAGTAAACCTGGCTTTTTCAGTTTTATAATGTGTATTTTGAATTTTATATTTCAACTTCATACTTCAACTGGAGTGAAATTGCTTTTTAATAGTTAATTATAAAATGAGAGAAAGGAATGTTCTACCCACTTTTGCTTATAAATAGTCCATGTGATAATTATTAAAGATGTAAGCATTATCTCCTTGTCATTGGATTTAAGTGGGTGATGTAAATTCTTATTAATATTCCTATATATTGTGAAGCAGTGGCGTACGCAGGATTTGTTCAGGTTTTAACATTTTGAAATCGGACCATTTTTTTTGCAACGACTGAGCCCGCCGCTGAATGAGCTGGGGGGGGGGGGGGGGGGGTTAAGTGGACACATTTTTTTTCTGGTCTCGAAATTTGAAAAATTGACATTTTGCTCCGTAGGGGGGGGGGGGGTTTTGCTCAAAAATGCAGACATAATACACGTATACAAAAAACTAAAGGGGGCGTTTAACCCCAACCCCCCCCCCCCCCCCCCCCCCCCCTGCGTACGCGCCTGTTGTGAAGACTTGTCTTATAAAAGAGAGTTGTCATGCTTCTCTCTCTTATAGTTAATGACAAATGCTAAGTCTTGAGAAAGGTAATTATTTCTGCATTTGAGACAAAATTGTGCCATGATATTATACTTATATAAATATCCATAGGCAGTTATTGTTTGTAATTATGTTTTGGATATTTATATTTCCTCCTAGCCGACCGTTTATCAATTGGTTTTTTAATGGTTTCTAGACAGTTTCCCGACTTGTATCCAAACGGGTCTTCCGACTTTTGATAGTGGGGCTCTCCTTAGATATAACACCGACTTTCACAAGCAACTCGTAGACCATATGGCCATGAGCATTAGGTAAAAAAAAGGCTTAAACCTGGACAACAAGCTGATTTTTTTCAGGATAGGTCCAGGAATATTTTAGAATACATACTAAAAGTCCTCATGAATCCTCTTTGACCGTTTTCTGCAATCCAAGATGCCGTCAAAAATGGCCGCCATAACCTGGATTTCTTATAACTTTGCAACTAGATAACCCAAATACAAAACTAAAATGTCTAAATATATGTTATTTTAGCATTAGGAACTCATCAAAATACTTAATAATAACTTGAAACACACAAGTAGCAGTAAAACCACTTGAGCCCGTAGCGACATTAACTGGTCACAACACTTTCCACAACATGGGAGGAATCGCTTGTGTTACTCCGCCTGGGGTTGTGGACACTTACCCATTAAACGTTGAGTGAAATTGCAATCGGCTGACAAAGTCAGAGCATTTGGACATATTCCGATAAAGACAAACAGCAAACATGCTGTTCCTTGCTTGCGTTCTGTTGTAATAGATCTCCTCAAGAAACCTGACTATGTTCTAGAACTAGACTTGTGTCCTTCACGGAGTGGTTTCACGAAAGTGGCCCTGCAGAATGACCAGTACGAGAGGACGAAAATTGAAATTCTGCCCTTCACCAATTTGGACCCCTCCAATCCGAGTACCATCTACACAGCACTATGCTTTGCATAGTCATAATGTGAAAAGCATAACTTAAGAATACATGTAGTAACATTTGACCAGCCCTTGTACATCAAGGCAGCCTCCTCATGTCATATCTCGGCAGCATAGGCCACATCATGGACGGAAGTAGGCTTTAAGAGTTATGGAAGACAATGTACGCCAAAGGGCCTGTCATACATATGCAATCTGGTCATGTATTTTCCCGTTCTCTTCGTGCATACTAACATTCTTACTGTAGCTGCCCTCATTAGCATATTGATGGGTAAACCTGGCATCTAAGACAGCATAGATAAGGACCACTTAGCGAATCTGTATGGTGCACTTCTGATGGAGCCGAGGAAGAGTGTGTCAAACAGTTGAGTCAGATCATTTCACAATTAACTCCTTGACCGGGCAGCAGGAAAAAGTAGGACAGGGAAGCTTCGGTTGCAGTATATCCGACAATTAAGTGTCTCTTCTGCAATGTTTCATTTTATGTGATTATATATATATGCTTGTACAGCGCAAAGAGAAACCCATGTTTATTTTTCGCTATATAAATATTGTGTTATTATTATTATTATTAATCGAGAGGAAAGGACAGGGGACTGGAAGCTCCATCTCAGCTGTGTAAGGGAAATGATACCACATTTCCATACTGCAGGACATCTTCCCTATGCAAAATCTGCCAGGTTGTATTTACAACAGATGGAAGCCCTAGAGCAAACCATGCCATGAAATATACACAATTCGCAGAAAAGGGATACTTCACCATCTGCCGTGTGGATTCATTCTGGGGTGGAAACTTCTCTGTTCAGACCATTGAACAGTTCCCGATGCGGCAGCTGAAATCATCTGAAGGAATGACTCGTGGACGTGGAAACACAGACAGTACATTGGCAAATTGAGGTCATGCCCTTACTCGCTGTGTTCCTATCTGTGATGAACTGGAACAGTTCACCGGAGTACTCACTGGTACATCAGAGCAATATAAAGACATGACGGCAAAGCACCAGGTCAAGAGACAATACAGATAGATACAACTTTATTGGATGGCTGCAGGCACATCGCCATTCGCTGCATATGAAACTGAATGCCTGGTCTCCTTGTCAACTGGCATCGTCGCTGACTCGTCTGTCAATTGTGGTAAACCTGTAAAAATCCGGCTAGTAGCGGCGTCGGAAATGAATGGTAGGAAGTTCACAGATATCAAGCTGCATCGTAATGCCAAGGTGAATACCATTGGTGCCAAGAGTAAGACTGTGAAAATCAGGGGACAAAGCACAGAGGTCATCCCAACGCTACTGTTCAACAGAATAACATGTGTTCTAAATATCAGCACTGAGATGGAATCGTTCTTTGCTTATGAACTTTCTCCCCAGCCAATTTTCCCTTTCAAATTTGTGGTGATGCGGAAGCCAACAAAGAGTTCTCTGGGTCTCCTGCTGAAGTCGTTCACCAAGCAATCCAACCTGCCAGAAAATGGTCTCTTCATTTTAGATGGTGGTCACCTACTGCAATCAGTTGTTCGGCCACAACCGTTAACCTATGCTGATGTTGTTCAGTCATATTTCATACATCCTTAAGCATTGTGGAGCTCATTCGACGGTGGTGTTCTTAGGATACGGAAGTGCAACTTCAACAGAGGTAGCCGAGCAGAGACGAATAGCCCAGAAATGTACCTCCAATGACATCTTATTTGATGGTAATATGCCAACATCCACAACCCAAGCAGCTTTTCTAGCCAACGTACAGTCAGGCGCGGATCCAGGATTTCTTAGGGGAGGGGGGGGGCCCAAATTTGAAATTATGCGAGCCAAATGGTGACCAACAGTGACGTAATGGGGGGGGGGTCGGTGCAGGGAGGGGCGAGTTTCCCCCTCCCTCCTCCGCGAACGCGGAAGTTTTGGCGTTTCATTAAATTATTAGAGAAAGAAGACGATTCGTTGTACCGTTCTCAAAAATAATTCTCGTCTGAGTTTAGTTTTTCCCTTCCCGCGCGAAGCGCAGAAATTTTTTTACGATTTATTAAATTATTACGATTCTTTGGAGAGTTCTCGACTCTTAATCCTCGTCTGAATTGAGGTTCCCCCCCCCTCCCGCGCGAAGCGCGGAATCTTTTACGTTTCATTAAATCATTCGAAAGAAGACGATTCGTTGTACAGTTCTCGACTCTTAATCCTCGTCCGAATTCAGGTCCCCCCCCCCCCTTCCCGCGCGAAGCGCGGAAGCTTTTAAGTTTCATAAGATTATGAGAGAAAGAAGACGATTGGCTGTACAGTTCTCGACTCTTAATCCTCGTCCGAATTCAGGTCCCCTCCCCCCCCCCCTTCCAGCGAGAGGCGCGGAAGCTTTTAAGTTTCATAATGTTATGAGAGAAAGAAGACGATTGGCTGTACAGTTCTCGACTCTTAATCCTCGTCTGAATTCAGGTTCCCCCCTGCCGCGCGAAGCGCGGAAGTTTTTAATTTTCATTAAATCATTAGAGAAAGAAGACGATTTTTTGTACCGTTCTCGAAAATAATCCTCGTCGGAATTTAGTTTTCCCTCCCCCCCCCCTTTCGCGCGAAGCGCGGAAGCTTTTACGTTTCATTAAATCATTAAAGATTCGTATTACCGTTCTCTATACTCTTAATCCTTTTTTCAAACGTGTTCTTTGTCTGCTCCTTTTTCTTCCTACGTCCTTTTCCGATTTGGGGGGACCGCCCCCCCCCCCCCCTGGCTACGCGCCTGCGGTCAGATAAACACATTTTGATACCTTGTCCGACCCCGCAAGCTCAGGGGTTTAAGGCAATAAATTGCGGTCAGATAAGCATTCAGGGGCCCGCCTTAGGGCCTCTGGTGGGGTCGAGGCGGCTGAGCCGGCCCCGGAAGCTCAGGGGTTTTAGGCGTTTAATTAAGGTCAGATGAGCATTTTTTGGTATACCTTATTATTTTATGACACTGGCAGGTCACTATTTGGCGTGGGTTTCAGGGGGCGGAGCCCCCAAAAAATCAGGGATTTAGGCATTAAATTACCGTCAGATGAGCATCTAAGGGCCCGCCGTAGGGTCCTAGGTGGAATCCAGGGGCAGAGCCCCCGGGAGCTTAGGGGTTTTAGGCATTTAATCACGGTCAGATGAGCATATTTAGATGCCTCATTAATTTTTAACACTGGCAGTTAACTATTCTTTCTTTCTTGCTCTCATTCTATTTTATTTCTCTTTAATATACTTTTTCAAAAAAGTGGGGGGGGGGAGGGGGGAGGGAGCTCGAGGCTCCCAATCCCCGCCCCACCTCGGGGCTGACATGTAGGAATATCAAGAATCAAGTAATTTGTCATTCTCCAACAAACACATACAAACGTATTAACTAAAAACTGAGGAAAAATCTCGGAAATTATGTCATTTCTTTTCCTTTCCTTCCTTCTCTCTTATTTTTTTTGATTGGGGGGGGGGGGGGGTCAACAGCTTGGGAGGCAAGGCCCTTTCGGCTCCCCGATCTCCTTCTTCCCCCTTTTCTTTTTTTCTTCCTCTTCTTTCTTTGCCTTCTCTCCTCTTTCCCTTTCCCTTTTTTTTCTTCTCTCTCTTTTTTTTTTTTTTTTTTTTGCGGGGGGGGGGGGGGGGGCAAGGCCCGCTCATCCCCCCCCCCTGGATCCGCGCCTGCCGTACAGTAACAATAAGATGAGACTTATACAAACTCTATGTGACAAAATGTTCATGGCTGGTATACGTACCAAGCAGGCAGAAGCAGATGCCGACACCCTGAATGTCTCCACAGCACTAGCAGTAGCAGAGTCAGAACAGGTGCAAGTTGTTGTCGTTGGTACGGACGTAGACTTACTGGTCATGCTATTTGCTCGGGTAACCCCTTCCACAGATATGCACATGCTATGCCGCAGTTATCCTGTCACGGTGTTCAACATTCATGAAATTCGGCATGCCATAGGGGACACTAAAATTCACCTGATGTCTATTCATGCTGTGACAAGATGTGATACGGTCTCTGTAATCTACCGTCGGGGCAAGCGTAAAGCTTTCAAGATGGTCCACAAGAAACAGGACTATGACTTGCTTGATACCTTCGGAGACAGTGGAAGCACCCATGACGAGGTAAAAAGAGCTGAGGAAGCCTTCATTCTAAAGCTTTATGGGCCAGCAGTTTTGAATCTCTTGATGACTACCGTCACTTTGCATACAAACGGGCAATCGGTCGCAGTTCTCTGAGTTCATCCTTTCAGCTAGAAAGTCTACCTCCAACTATTGCTGCAGCAAAGGAACATTCATATCGCACCTATCTACAGTCGTGATGTATGAAACGATTAAGCGATTTCATTTGATTACATTCATAACGTATCTCTGAGTTCATCCTTTCAGCTAGAAAGTCTACCTCCAACTATTGCTGCAGCAAAGGAACATTCATATCGCACCTATCTACAGTCGTGATGTATGAAACGATTAAGCGATTTCATTTGATTACATTCATAACGTATCTACTTTAAAACACTGAGATAAAATTGGAAATGGTGGCCTTTTTGGATTTCGGGGAGGACTCAGGTGGGTTTACTGCTACTTGTGTGTTTAAAACATGTATTAAAGGTATTTTAATGAGTTCCTTATGCTAAAAAACATATATTTAGACATTTAAATTTTGTATTTGGGTTATCTAGTTCCTAAGTAATAAGAAATTCAGGAAATGGCGGCAATTTGGACGCAATCTTGGATTGCGGAAAACGCTCAAGGAGGATTTATGAGCACTTTATTATGTTATTTTACATATATTCCCGGACCTATCCTGTAAAATCAGCTTGTTATGAGCAATGTCCATGTTAGCTGATGTTCTTAGCCTAATATCTTGACTTGAGATAACGTTGTTCCAGGAGACTACGGAATAGACTACACGTTTGTCCTTAGACAGCGAGCGAGGACCCTGCAGCAATCCCCATCTTCAGTTGGAGCTTTCTCCATTCGACGCCAAAGGCTCCACTCCTGGACCCCACCCATAAAGGGTGGGGTGTGTGTGACATACGGATAAGTCCCGTGTCATACTATGGAGATTTTTAGACTGACAACGCTTGTGGAAGTTTGATTATCTCTCCCACCCTACCTCCTTTTTTTCTTCTATGTTCGGAATTTAAAAGGTAATATTATGTGTCCCCCTCCTGGGCGCGTGAATTTGGATCCGTTCTAATTCACGGGGAATAGTTCGGGATCTTTTTGTTACTTTTGTCTTTTATAACAAATTGAAATGTCATTCTAATCTATAAATATTATCATGACCTTCCTGCAGATTATGGATCCTGAAGAGTCTACCCAATTCAACAACAACAACATGACACCTCTCTTATCTTCAGATGATAGTAACCTACCACTATCGGCATTGATTCCAGTCGTAGCTATCTACAGTATCCTCATTGCTACCACTGTCATCGGAAATCTTCTCGTCATCATTTCATACTTTCAAGACAGAAAGTTACGTCAACGACCGGCTCACCTGATCATTCTCAATCTTGCTTTTGCCGATTTGATCGTCGGACTGGTGTCGTTAACGGTCAATCTGACGACCATTGTAAGTGGGCGTTGGTTGTTCGGCGAGTACTTCTGTAGATTATACGAAGTTATCGAATACGTAGCCGGCTACGTATCGTGCGTGATGATCGTGTTCATCAGTATCGATAGAGATTTGTTAGTTACGAAGCCCATCAAACACCGATCATTCGTAACACGAAAACGTGTTCGATATGCAATCATATCAGCTTGGGTAATCAACTTGGCAGTTTTTGTCCTACTTTCTTTCGGATGGTCGGCTTTGGGTGGACGAAAGGAGACGTTGGATTATTCGCACGAGTGTTCCATGGAGTTCCTTATGAATCCGTTCGTAACATTAACTCTTAGTCTTGGATTCTTCATACCATTTTCGAGTATTGCTTTTTAAATGTTCTTATTTTTGTTAACATCAAGAGGCAGTTTGATAAATTCAAAGTTATCACAATCAACCGAAACTTTGATAAAACAACAGAATGTCGTACAAACATGTATGCTGTACAAGGAGACAAGGATGGTAATGATGATCAAACGAAATCTTTTCGTCTGTCTTCTACTTCACAGCGAGCCAATACATCTATGAGTATCCAAACTGTTTCACAAGCAATCTACATGAACGCGAAACCAAATACCAAATTGGATCAGTTTACCAGCGTGAGACTTCAAAAGAATACAATAATTGCCAAGAAGCTAGCCCTTGTTGTCATGGTGTTTGGCGTGTGTTGTCTTCCATATGGAATCTGCACCATTGCGAATGCTTTCTGCGAAGAAACATGCATCAGTAACCTGGTTTGGGATATTACTGAGAATATGCAATGGGCTAATTCTGGGATAAATCCAATCCTTTATGCTTTCACGAATGTCCAATTTAGGCGAAATTTCGTGAGACTATTTCGATGTCGATCAAAATGATTGAAAAATGTTCAAGTGAACAAGTTTTTGAATGCAAACAAATTCTTGGTGAACATTAAGGTTTCAGACATGGCTATAGCACGAAACTTACATTACCAAATTTGATAAATCAATAAACGCAATTCACTGATGAGGGTAGAATCACTGTTGGACTTTCTTTCTTCAGATTTTGCAAAGGCCTTTGACACAAGTGACCATACTGTACCACTATGGCTTAAGAAGATTAGCATTGGACTGGGTTAAAATGACCTATGGAACATGCATTAATTTCGGTAGTGAATCTGAAGAAGAAAAAAAAAATTGACCTGCGGGGTAACCCAGGGATCCGTTTTAGGACCAAATCTTTTCCTGATATATCAATGGTTCACCGAACTTTTCATAATATCGTCTGTCGCTGACGATTCTAAGCTACATTTGCACATTTAACACAGGGGTGAAACAGAATACACATAGGAGATTTCTAGGGGCAGGGGGCACGTGCCCCAGGCGGCACTTTAAGGGGGTAAAAGGGGGAAAGAGGAAGGGGAAAAAAGGAAGAGAAGTCATGATCATTAAGGCTTATGCGTTTCCCTTCGATAGAGTTTTTGAGGGGTAAAGTTGCGAAATTTTCTTAAGCTCGGTCGCTTTGTTCACTCGCATGTGTTGCTTCAGGATCTCGAAATTCAGTTCCCTAATTTAAATTATAGTTTATAAAAAAAAACGTTTTTAAATGGTTGGAAAATGTGTAAATCTCTTTGCTTTGCTCCTTAATGTTCCGCAATATTTTTGTATTTGATTATTGTATCTTAATTTATTGTATCAGATTATTTTGTTGCCATTGTTGTCATTTTGCCGGGGTTTTATTTCTTTAACTATCTTTTGGAATTGTAAATTTTTGATGCGCTACAAATCTACAATTAGTATAATCTTTGTTAATATCCTAATCATTGTACTGTAGTGTAAAAATGATGATTAGGGAGGTTAAATATTTTAAGAAATTTTAGATTTCTGTTACGTTGCTAAATTCTTTGATTATAGAAAGTTAGTTAATTTCGCACCCTATTTGAAGAAGAATTGAATAATTATAGAGTCGCTTATATGTTCAAAATTCGCAACACCGCTTCTCTGTTGCAGTCATATACGTACGGCTAGGGGAGGGGCCGCGTGTTCCCCGAGCATTTATGGGGAACGACATGCCCTATTATCCTCATATTTTGGTGCCTGAGTAATATTATATCTATACTATTTATTTTTACGTGAGCTAGTGATAAAATTTTTACTTTCATGATACAAAAAAACTATCAAACGTTTGATCTCATTTAAAATATGTTACAATCACCATTCAGCGCCTCTCTTTGGTGAGTTCAAAATGTTTTATTGTTTTATAGATTAGTTTACATTAGTTTTTTACAACACGCTTATGGAACAAGAACCAATGAAAATGATATTATCAATCTTATAAAAATAAAAACAAACATAGGGAAACGGTTTGTATCATTTTTTGTCGCAAATACTTAAAATGCTAATGAAATTAGAAAAAAAAGTTCATCGCCAAAAAGCTTTAGAGAAATATTCAAAACGGACCTTCTTGAAGAATGAAATTTAATTACTTCTTATTGGCACATTTAGTGTAAATATTGAACATTACGCATAGAATTACCATGAAATAATTCACGATATTGTGTAAATATTTAAATTCTACATTTGTGTACAAATATGTTTGAGTGATGTTATCATTTCGTGTATATATTTGAAAACAACAAAATTGTTTTAATGTTAGTGCAAACTGTTACTTCTTTATGATTCATCGTTTATTATTAACTTGTTGTCATAAATGATAGTGCATCAAATGGGGCCAACCTAGACTACCCAATAAACAAAATCACGTGAAAATCACGTCAATATCAAGGTATCGACTTGAAGAGAGTTACGTTCTTGAAACACCGGACATTTACGTAAATGTGTTAATACGTTTATTGCACTAGGTCACTAAAAACACACGTACACTAAATCACGCAATTGTAACTGCAATATCACCATAATAATAACGTGATTATCCCTACCTTGGAGACCATGGTTTGTAAACCTAATACTCTCGTGTTTGTTTGGTTATAAAATTACATCTTCATAAACGAAATTATCGCGTCACAGAAACACGTGAAGCGTTAGTGATAGTTTTAGTCAAAATATCTGCGTGAAATTCACGTGAATATTACGAGGCTGACTTGAGATGAATCATGTTCTTCATTAACGTGAAAATTACGTCGAAGAGGAAATATGTTACTGTAACCCGCGTTCTACCCAATAATTACGCAAATGTTACACAATAAATGAACCAAAATAATGATCTTCTCATCCCGTTTCTAAACATCGTGTTTTGGATCTTCCATAATTACGTCCAGGCGCGTCGGAAGCAGTTTGGGATTAGAGGGGGTGGGGTGGGATGGGTGCAAACATCCCAGAAGAGAAAGCTAGTTGCAACTGGTCCAGTTGATGAACCAGTTAATGCCAACTGGTAACCCTGGAAATTGAAATGGGCTAAATGATCCAGTTGATCCAGGCCAGTTAGAATTCAACTGGTCTACTCTCTTTTAAAAAAAAAGTGAATTTTCACTCTATTTTCACTTTCTTGGGAGTGACGTCCGTGATCACTTGTTTAGGAGTGAAAATCGATTGATTTTAGAGTGCTCTCTAAGAAAAAAGAGTGAATGTTCACTCTATTTTCACTCCATTTTCACTCTCCAGAGGAGTGACGTCCGTGATTTTGAAAATTCACTCTTTTTTTTTAAGAGAGTAGCTGAGCCATTAGAACCATTTGGTAAAACTTCCAACCAGTTGAACAGCAACAACACTTCAATACTGGTACGTCTGTATTTCCAATGTAAGGGCATCGGTAATAAGTAGACTTACATATTTTAATTAATCGAAATTTTTTCATATACTTGTATTTTATTGAAATCATTTTAGTTCATAGTTAATTTTTCCCTTATTCATGTTTAACTAAATGTAATGAAAACGAAGTAGCGAAATGTCCTAATAACTGGTAATTTATATTTGTAGTATTTTCGAAATGAACTGCATATATTAACTAAATCATCAGTAATTAAGAAATATGCTGTAAATTCAGATAAATTGTTAAAAAACATAGATCTGCAAGCACCCCATATTCAATATGCAAATTAATTGGTGTCAGCTGGTTCAACCGGAAATATGCCAACAGCCAGTCATCAACTGGTGCAACTGGAAATATGCACACTCCAGTTACCAACTGGTGCAATGAAAATATGCCAACAGTCAGTTATCAACTGGTGAACATAGAAATATGCCAACAGTTTTAACTACGTGATCATCACCAAGAAAGTTATGGTAACTTTAAAACCATTTAAAAAGGTGTTTTACGACACATAATAATTACCAATTTTTCACACCTAAAAGTCTCGTATGCCCAGCTTAGATTAATAATCCGTTTGAGTCACGAGATCATCACCGCGGAACTTATGGCAACTTAGACTTCCATTTAAAAAGGTGTTTTAAGACACCTAATAATTACTAATTTTCACACCTAAATATCACGTATTCATAGCTTAGATTAGTAATCAGCTTGAGCCACGTGATCATAACCAAGAAATTTATGGTAACTTTGAAACCATTTAAAGAGGTGTGTAAGACACCTCAGAATTACTAATTTAATATAACCAAAGATTAACGGACAGAACAATAAGACGATTAGCCGGTGTAAGTAACGTGAATATTACCATCAACCTTGGATAACCTTTGAAACCATCGATAAAGGTGCTTACAAGACCAAATAATTACTTATGTATCACCACCATCGGTTAACGGACAAAAAACTCGTTGCTTGGTCAAGTGGTTATTTGGTCATAAACACTTGATTTACAGAGGTAAGTGCAATCACGTTACTCCAGTCGCGTGATAAATTGGTGGTTTTTAGGTTAGATGAAAACGTGAACAGGAGTACCTTTTTGGTTTAAATGAAGGCACGTGTCGATAACGTTTAAATCTAGTTCAAAAGGCACCATACTTTAAAATCACTTAAAATACACTTCCAAAAGAGGTTACTTTTTAGTGTTTTGTTTATTGGGATAGCTATTGATATTTTTTGGCTCCATTTGACCATTTACCAATAAAGCAATATAAGTTAAATTAAGGTAATAAATGAATGAACAAATGAAAAATAATTTGTATGAGATAATCCCGTCTCCATCGCCCGTCTTTATTTGTATAAATTAATACTCACATCAAGCTTCATTTGGTAAGTTAATTAGATGCATTCTCAGTTAATAGTTTGTGAGACTGTGAGTTGTATTTTGTTAAAAGATGTGAATTCGAGAATAACTTTATTTTTAAACGTAAATATGTATTACCATTTCGTCGATAAATAGCAAGGGCTATGTAAACCCGAATCCACTATTGGCGAAATTCATGTGTCAATCTTCCCCGCAACTGACGATACATAATGGAAAGCTTCTTTGAATGAAGAAACTGACCTACTGACAACAGTGTCTGCATCCTTATCTTTATGTTTAAAAAAACCTCCGAAACTTGAGATTACTTTCCAATTATCTGAACATCTGAAAGAGTATTGAAGCCTCCGAGTAATACTCATGTTTCATGCCACAAAAAGGCTTCATCAGTGTTCTGAGATGAGGGGTTTGAATCTGCAACAAAAATTATTTGAAGACGATTATAACGTTGATGTTGATGATATTGATGATGATTCACATAATTTATATGACGCCATATTTCTTTTCAAAACATTCAAAGGTGCAGACTCCATCAATCAATCAAATGATTTGAAGTCGAACTTTTCGAATTATTTCAGGCGATTTTTCTGCAATGAAGGCAAGTTATTTGTCAAATACTGCTTATTTATCTATCATGTCTATTCCTTTTTGGAGAGGGGGAGACTGAGGGGCCACCCAACCTGGAAACGCCACTGTCGCTGATGCACTATACCATTACCTTATTACTGTTCTGATTGAGGGCTGTCACATTTTTAATACTTTTCTCACATGGTTTCTTGTAATTCCTTTCTGATTTTGCTATAGATAATATTTTCTGAACCCCAGGCCTTTTAGTAGATACTTAATATGCGTCTCTCTTTATAAGCTAGCTGGGCATCTCTCATCTGGTAAAGAAGGGTAGTAAATTGAAGAAAATGGCGACATTAGTGTTTGTAAAGAGGAATGGAAGACTAATGACAACATAACACACTTTCTTAGAAAATATAACAAAGCAAGAGGGAAAAGACAATATGCGACAGTTTCATGTGTCGTGATCAAGCTTAGTGTAGCAGCAAGTACTACACAACCGCTTTTCAAAATCGTTTTGTTTGATGAAAAGTGTTCCCCTACTTTAATCTTTTGGTGTAAATTGGATTGCATTCAAGTTGGGGACCGAATCGTCCACGACCCACTCCCTCTTCCGTCCTAAAAGAAAGGAAAAATGGGAATAAAGAGCAACGGAAGAAATAGGGAGGAACGAAAGAGAAAAGAAGGCAGAAATAAAAAGGGACAGAAAACCTATTGGGTGGGATGGAAACCCCACCCTAAACGTTTTTTTCTATAAAATTGCCCTTAAGGAAAGAGAGAGAGAGAAAGAGAGAGTCGGGTGGACAGAGACAGAGAAAGACAAATAGACAGAGAGAGAGAAAGAAAGAGAGAGAGAGAGGGGAAGAGGGGGAGATAGGGAGAGGGAGAGGAGAGAGAGAGTTTATGTGCGCCCGTGTGTGTGTATGTGTGTGTGTTTGTATGTGCGTGCGGGGAGGTGCACCGCATTGTTGTCATCACCTTTTTCTACATTCCTAGTATGTGTGTCAAATTGGCAAAATCTAAAATGATTAATGTGCCCCTTCCTTCCAAATAAATGTATGGACGTTTAGTAATGGCGCCTTTTCTTTAATAAAATTGTCCATTCACTGGGATTGGGCGCAAGTTTCCGTTCCCCTTCCCCGTTGCAAAAGGCGTAGATTATAGTCTAACAGTGCAGCGCGTTTTAGTTCAGATTATGCATAAAAGGGGGAAGTAAGCTGATCAGGGGAAAGGGGGGGGGGTGTTTCACAGATCCTAAGTCGAACTTAACTCTGAGTTTGACTTTAAAATTATGGAAAGCCATTTGTAGCCTAAAAATTAAATATGTTCAAAAGCGAAAAAACAAGTATTTAAAACTTGTTATAAATTCCAGATCCACATCCAGAACATGAAATCACCTTGATAATAGAAAATATGAAGGATTTGAATCAACAATTCATGCCTTTTAAAATGACTTTGACAAAAAAATGTTCATCGGATGCCAACAGATTTTCATAATTGTTCAGTCGAATTTAGAGTTAAGTTTTGTGAAACATTCCCCAGAACCTGTTCCATGATATGGTTTGGTTTGAATATTGTGTTATGCCTGCTTTCATTAAATTACTAATCAGGTTTAGGTTAACACGCTTCTGTTAAAAAAAAAAAAAAAATCAAAATCAAAATCAAAATCCGAGTTACGCGATGAGCAAATTACCGTTTAAGCTCTGGAAATAGTAAGAGCTAGATCGGGTGAGGATAGTAAGCAAATATTACTCGACTACGAGGGTAATGGTATAAATTATATACCTCACTTAAGAAATCCAGCCATTTGATTGGTCTAAATTGCAGTCGTGGTTTTAGCCATTCCCGTAAATAAACGAAAAATGCCAAACCCATGTAATAGTAGGTATAGCACACCAAAAATAAGTACAATAAACACATGTTATCTGATGATTGCAAATAATCAAACTTTATGAAAGCTTCAAAAAACAAAAAACAGAATTGAAATCGGTCAATGCGTTGTGATTTTATACCATTTTTTTGATACCGAAAAATTACCGAAAAACCTGCCAGAAATTCTCAAATTGGCAAAAATTGCAAAATTCGACAAAGTTGACTACTTAATTAATCACTTTTTTGGACACAAATAATAAATTAAATTATCAGACACTAAAATATCATCTCTGTGGTAAAAAATACAAAAAAGAAAATTCATATACCTATTGCCGTTTTGAAAACAGAAGCCAACAAAATAAGTCATTTTTGCCATTTGTGCGAATCTGCAGATATGAAAAAGTTGTGAAAATAACTAAGTCCGCCTAATTATTATGCGCATATGTAATCAAATCAAAACCGAAAATGATACATCAGAGAAATCTGTATATATCAGACAGGTATGGAAATATATTTCATTTGAAATATTAACAAATCATGAATATTCATCAAATTAGGTCATTTCAGCTAATTAAATATTCGCGCCAAATTTTAACCTTAAATTCCAAATATTTTTGCAATGCCAATAAAATATGGCGATGGACATTACTTGAATCACTGTCACAGCTATTTCCTCATATGTTTCACAAATTTAGAAAAACCGATCATATGATAACAATTTGCAGACTTTCAGCTACATCACAGTATATTTGTATTTTTAAAAAATTTCAGATTTGTGGATTTATGACGATTTTCCGAGAAACCATTCAACAGGCCATAACATTCCACAGGGACTGAATTTTAGAGTAACAACAATTTTGGTGACCCCAGTACAATTGTGGCTACCTTGAGTGTAAACAACAATTTGATTTAATGAGTGAAACACATGAGGATATTGCATTTTTGTAGGGAAGTTTTATACATTGAGGTGCATTTTAACCACGCAGAATAACAATGCGAGTCAATGGGCGATCAGCTGGCCATAAAATACCCATTGGTTCACGCGTTAAAAATTTCTTTGTGGAATGCGCATTGGTTTACGTGTTAAAGTTCTTTGTGGAATGCGCAGCGCGGCTACCACACAGTTTTTGTGCAATTAATTTGGTTGCTACATTTGCACACAGTGCAGACAACCGTCGATCTCAATTGTAGGCCTAGATCTACATGTAATGACGAGATGACGCCCCTTTGGAAATATGGAGATAAACTTGCTCTTTTATATGACACCTCATTTTTTTTAGTATCACCTTCAAGTTCAGGATCACAAGTAATAAAGGTTTGCATCTCGATTTAGAAATAATTTTGTTAATGCACGTAGATCTAGACTGCATATTTATGCGTGCATTCTCAATGGGAACGATTTTAGCACACAAACTCGAGTGGTGCGCGATCAGACACCCTATTAAGACTAGGTCTCGATAGCGTATTAAACAAACTTGATTACGTATTCTATAACCCTTTGGAAATATGGAGATAAACCTGCTCTTTCATATGACACCTAATTTGTTTAGTATCACCTTCAAGTTCAGGATCACAATCATTAAAGGTTTGCATCTCGATTTGGAAATAATGTTGTTAATGCATGTAGATCTAGTCTGCATATATATGCGTGCAATCTCAATGGGAAGAATTTTAGCACACAAACTCGAGTGGTGCGCGATCAGACACCCTAGACTAGGTCTCGATAGCGTAAACAAACTTGATTACCATGATTGGTAAGTCGCACATCTATTCTACGACCCTTTTTGGTATATAAAAGTAATGACTGCTTTAATTTTCGAGACAAAGTTGTTTTTATACGCTCTCGGGAAGGTTACAATCGAGCTATTGCCCTCGGCAAGCCTCGGTCAATAGCTCGATTGTAACCTCCCCTTGAGCGTATAAAAACAATTATATCCCGCATACTAAGAATCTTGCAATCTGATTGGTCTACACGAGGTCACATGATTAATGATAGATAAGTACTATCTCCCTGCGATAGGACTTTTGTAAAGTAATTTTTTGCTGCTGCCCCACTTGCCCACCCTTGCCTTTGAATTGAATCAGCATAGCAAAGTAGGTTACGCGATATGAATTGTAGTCAAATGTTCTTTCCCAATTTTAGATCTTCCAGAGTGGGTTTCACTGTTCTAGGGTAAACACTGTTATCGTATTATTGTCACGATGTCGAAATAATGATTGATGTTAATATTTGAGAGGAAGGAGAAAACTAATAACCAAAAAAAGTGACATAAGTTTCAAGCCTCCTTCTGCTTTCGAATTGCAATCTCCCCCGAAGGAGGACAATACACATGAAAAATCGTAACATGAATCTTTATATCTACCCATCACGGTGACAACAAATGTGTCAATTTCGAGACCTTTTATCTTTGAACAATAAGCCTTCTCATACAATGAACCTTTTTATGAAACCGTTAATTTCCTGCACTTTAGGCCTATATCGAGCAGATCTACAAATGACAAACCGTAGTTAGATTCATCAAACATTTCGTCTCAAACACAATATCTAATACGCAAACACAAGTCAATCTCTTGCAGAAGTTCCTACGTAAGTCCGTCATCATATTACAGTCACAATGTAGAAAATACAGAATATGTCATAATTACTACACCATCAGTCAATTTTTATTAGATTAAAGAGGAGGTTGAATTTAGGGGGAAATGTGAGCTTTTTCGTCTGTTATTATGCGAAAGAATAATACAGTATAAATTTTTTTTTTCTTTTTTTTAAATGCCTTCTTATTTCATATATGATTAGAAATAACTTGCCACATGAATAGATTAAGTTCCGAATTCCCACATTTGTGTGCATTGATTTTCGGTGTATGGAATTTCCAGCGAGATTGTGACATTTCTTTTAAATCTTTCTGATGATTCTGATCATTTCAATATAAATTTCTAGACAGGGTTTTTTTTCGCAATGCAATCACATGGCAAGTAATCAACTTTATCTTTAAAGGGGAAGCCTATTCTATTAATTAGCTGGTATTGATAAAAGCAGAAAAACAAATTAGTGAAAGCTTGAGCAATACCCGATTAAAACTAGGAAAATTATAAAAAAAAAAAAAAAAAAAAATAATTGTCATCAGTGAAATGTAAAATGGTAACACTGTTACGTATCTTGCGAGGTTCTCTCCAATTTGCTCTGTATAGTATATTTCATGAACTTTCGTTTTCTTAGATATTGATGCGGAATAGATTTGTTTTATACAGGGGTTGTACATGGAAAACATATTTTCAATAATTATATTTAGAGTGCATGTATGATTGAACATTGTGTTTAAAGAAATTTCGGATTTTTGTTCGTTAGTACAGAGTGAATGGAAGGGAACCTCACAAGAAACGTCACGGAGTTACCAATTTGTAGTTGATTGATCGAAACTTCAAAAACTCATAACTTGTTTATTTTTAATCGGATTTTGCTCAAACTTTTAGGCGAGGCGTCAAAAATAAATATACCAGCCGGCGGCAGCTAACTGCAATCATGCGTCTTGGCTGCATTTTTTTAATTAGCTGAGCCGGCTACCGCTGGCGGTAGGAAATGGTATCCAAAAGCATGCGCCGGCTGCCGCCTTTCGAATGGAAACCGAGCCTCGGAAAAAGCTAGAAAACATGAGCTCAGCCTGGCTGCCGCCGGCAGGAGGACAGTGATATGCCGCCAAACTCCAGCCTCTCGCATGGAAGTCGAGCCTCTTCTCAATGAGGTCGTCTGGGCCTAATTGAAACAGCCACCCCGCGGCCTGGCTCACCGCCACATCCTGCCAATCGATATCTTCATAAAGCAGAATCTAATTTATCAGAGCAAAAGAAACAGCGCCATCTTATGATCACTGATAAATAACTCGAAAAAACAGTATAGCCTCGCGAAAATAATCTTTTCAGATTGGACAGCCTTATAAACCCCAAAACAACAATAACAACTTGTCACTAGAGACAAATATGTGGTCATTCTTTTCTGATATACCTTTTTCAATAAAGAGACCAGTCGTACCGTGGATATATGTGGGCTCACTTTATGTAGATGCATCCTGCCTGTAAACGGATTAGATGCCTTGTATTTTCATATTAAAAAAATAATAATTTTGGTAACAACATAAGATTTGCTATTTTAAATTATTGGCTCGCCTATTGTTTATAATACCCAAATCATATATTTGTATTTATTTTTGTTATGCTTCAATGATATAAATCCTATTATATACCTTACTTTAAAAATCATTCCTAATCCTGCCACCTGATTGGTTGAAAGTGAAGTCGTGATTTTAACTATGCCCGCCAAAATGATCTGTTTTTAAATGTGCCTGCCAAAATGTTATCTTTGTCAAGTCGAGGTGAGGGAGATAATATTATCTTTGTCAAGTCGAGGCGAGACAGATAATATTTATATTATATTATAATATGCCACCGTCATGTTCTGATGAGTTACGTTTGAAAGATAGAGTTCAGTCTAGAAATCAGGGGTACTTTGTTTTTCGAAGAATTTAGAAAATATAAATCTAACGTACATCTCTATCAGTTATTTGGGGACTGAATAGATAATAAAAACAAACATGTCAACGGCAAGCAAGACAATGAAACATATATTGTCATATAGCTTTTTATTAAATGAATTTTCTGTAGATATATTGAGTAAAAAGGTCGATAATAGAAAAGGGTAGAAGGTATAAACAGTTTTTACCGTCCTCTTCCTTTTTCTCCTCTCTTTTTTTTTTTTTGGGGGGGGGGGGGGCCTTATTGTGACACTGGCAGGTCATGTATTGGCATGGGGTTCAGGGGCGGAGCCCCCGGGAGCTCAGGGATTTTAGGCGTTTAATTACGGTCAGATAAACATTCGGGGGCCCGCTTTAGGGCCTTTGGTTTGGTCCAAAAGGCAGAGCCGCCGGAAGCTCAGGGGTTTAAGGCGTTTTTATTACGGTCAGGTGAGTATTTTTTGATACCATATTATTTTGTGACACTGGCAGGACACTCTTTGACTTGAGGTCTAGGGGACGGACCCCCCAAGAGTTTCAGGGGTTTTAGGCGTTAAATTACCGTCAAATGACCATCATTTAGCAACATTTGTAAGTCACCGTAAGGTTATGGAATTAGAAATAAACCACGTTTGAATTTTGCCTCCCCCGATCCACAACTTGTTGGCTTCTTTTCTTTTCTTCTTTTCCCCTTTCCTTTATCTCCTCTTTTCCTTTTTTCGTTCCCTTTCCTTCTTTCGCTCTTAATTTTTTTTGGATTGGAGTTGGGTTGGGGAGGGTTGAGGAGGCAACAGCCTGAGAGGCAAGGTCCTCGATCTCCTTACCCCCTTTTCTTTGCTTCTTCCTCTTCTTTGACCCATGTGTTGTTCGTGAAATCCATGCAATACTGTTTAATGCGCCCACAGGCTTTGCAGGGTTGGCGCATAGAGTCCCTTTTATATACCAAGAGTGTTGACACGAAGCGTCCGTTTTGTTGCATTTTGTTGGAAACAGTTATGGCGTTTGAATTATACTTTGGACATGCTTGGAGTCATCAGTTGATTGGGTGAAACAAGCCCCTTGCGTGCGGCAGGGGAAAATAAGGCATGCCATTAATGGGGTGCGACCCATGCCCCCGACGTGCCGGGCAGCATGCTGAGACATTTTAGTCGTCATGCTTTACTCAATATATTTACAGAACATTCATCAAACATTGAACATCCGACCACCCCCCCCCCCTTCACACACATAGCCTATGCCATGCCGACACTTTGGGTAATTCAAGTTAGGCAGCATTAACCCGCGCCACAACAATAGAATCTGGCAAGCCGGACAAAAGCGATCAAACTAGTGTTGAATGAGCGCGCGAATAGTAAAAAGCTACTAGTATAATTATGACAACAGATGCTTAGTTGATGAACTCGCCATTGACTTGTTTGTTATTATTTGTATATATTAAGTCCCCAAATAACATATAAAGGTGTACGTTAGATATAGTATTTGATCGTGAATCCTAACTTTTCCTTTTATTATGTCTGTTTAACTTTATATTTTATATTTGTTTCCATGACGCGCCGCCCCACGAAAAAGCGTTGAGCGCGCGACTACGTAGTAAAAAGCTACTAGTATATGACAACAGATACTTCATTGTTGAGCTCGCCGTTGACATGTTTGTTATTAAGCCAAATAATAAAAATAACGTGTTTCTCGTCCAGACTTTAACACAAAACGGAGGAGGCAGCGCATGCAGCGCATTACTTTTTACTATAGGATTTCCCGGCCAAATTCGTGTGTTTACAAAAAAAAACTTTGTATAGTCCTAGAAGACATTATGCATTGCAAAGCCAGAATGTGTTATTATTGTATCTGCTCTATTAAACGTCGCTCTTTTTCCAAATCCCCCATTTTAAGATATGACTTTCATTACGACTAAGTTTGTAATCTTCAGAATGTTGGTAGTGAAGAATTTTAAAATCACAGAACGTAGATAAAAACTAAAGCATATACATGTATGTTCTGTTAACCCTCTGAAGGCAGACAATGCACAATGCGATACACCAGCATCGCATCGCACTTTTTATTCTTTTTGTTTTACCGTAATGTTTTTAAAGTTAACTGTAATTTTCTCAAATATGCGTACATTCATTCTCGTCATTATCATTATCATTTTTTTTTCTTTTGTATTTAGTACCTGTTTACTTCTGATTATGTTGTTGTTATTGCTTTTTCGTGGGGCGGTGCGTCATGGAAACAAATAGAACAAAATAAGTTAAACAGACATATACAAAAAGAAAAAGAAAAGTTAGGATTTACGATCAAATACTCTATCTAACGTACACCTTCATCGGTTATTTGGGGACTGTATATAAATATAAAAAATAAACAACAGGTCAACGGCGAGCTCAACAATAAGCATCTGTTGTCATAATACTGGTAGCTTTTTACTATACGTAGTCGCGCGCTCGGTGACTCAACGCTAGTTTGATCGCTTTTGTCCGGTTTGCCAGATTCTATTGTTCTGGCGCGGATTAAGGCTGCCTAATTTGAATTACCCAAAGTATCGGCATGGCATAGGCTATGTGTGTGGAGGGAGGGGGTGATTCTTTTTTAATAATGTTAGATTTGTCTAATGTTCAATGTTTGATGAATGTTCTGTAAATATATTGAGTAAAGCATGACGTCGAAAATGTCTTAGCATGCTGCCCGACACGTCCAAGGCATAGGTCGCACGCCATTAATGGCATGCCTTAATTTTCCATGCCATACGCATCCGGACTTGTTTCACTCAATCAACTGATTACTTCATGCATGTCCAAATTATAATTCAAACGCCATATCTGTTTCCAACAAAACGCAACAAAACGGACGCTTCGTGTCACAACTCTTTGTATATTAAAGGTACTATATACGCCCCATCCCTGCAGGCCTATGGGTGCATTAAACAGTATTCACGAACAATACATGGGTCAAAGGTTCCCCTTTGGTCTTCGACACCCCCCTCCCCCCCCCCCCCCTCTCTCTCTCTCTCTTCCTCTCCCTTTCAAACGTGCCTTCCATCATATGGCAACGTACGTTGCGTTCACATGTTATTCGCCGTATTAAAGTGATGGTACGAAAGACCATTAGTGCCACGAAGAAAAAAAAACACACTTTCTACTAATCTGTTTAAACAGATTACGATATTTCTTCTAATCTGTTTAAACAGATTATAATCTGTTTAAACAGATTACGGTATTTCTACTAATCTGTTTAAACAGATTACGGTATTTCTACTAATCTGTTTAAACAGATTACGATATTTCTTCTAATCTGTTTAAACAGATTATAATCTGTTTAAACAGATTACGGTATTTCTACTAATCTGTTTAAACAGATTACGGTATTTCTACTAATCTGTTTAAACAGATTACAGTACTTCAACTAATCTGTTTAAACAGATTATAATCTGTTTAAACAGATTACGGTATTTCTACTAATCTGTTATAACAGATTACGATATTTCTTCTAATCTGTTTAAACAGATTATAATCTGTTTAAACAGATTACGGTATTTCCACTAATCTGTTATAACAGATTACGATATTTCTTCTAATCTGTTTAAACAGATTATAATCTGTTTAAACAGATTACGGTTTTTCCACTAATCTGTTATAACAGATTACGATATTTCTTCTAATCTGTTTAAACAGATTACATTACTTCAACTAATCTGTTTAAACAGATTACGGATCCTACTTTTGTCACTTCCCCTGGCCTGCGCTGCGCGTTTTAGTGGCTGTGATGACGTCACCCGCACGGTTCTAGGACAACTACCCCCTGGGCAATCACCCCCCGGAAAATAACCCCCCGGAAAACTACCCCCAAAGGACAATTACCCCCTGGAATATTACCCCCCGGAGAATCACCCCCCCGAGGACAACTACCCCCCAAGGACAATTACCCCCCGGAAAATTACCCCCCGGAGAATTACCCCCCGAGGACAATTACCCCCCGAGGACAACTACCCCCCGAGGACAATTACCCCCTAGGACAATTACCCCTCGAGGACAATTACCCCCCAAGGACAATTACCCCCCGGAAAATTACCCCCCGGAGAATTACCCCCCGAGGACAACTACCCCCCGGGGACAATTACCCCCCGAGGACAACTACCCCCCGAGGACAACTACCCCCCGAGGACAACTACCCCCGGGGACAATTACCCCCCGAGGACAACTACCCCCCGAGGACAACTACCCCTCGAGGACAACTACCCCCGAGGACAATTACCCCCATGGACACTACTGAGCCTGGTGGCTCAGTGGTTAGAGCGCCCGTCTCATGTACGGAAGGTCGTGGGTTCGAACCCCGGCCGAGTCATACCAAAGACTTATTACAATGGGACCTTCTGCCTTCTAGCTAGGCGCTCAGCATATTAGATTGGAGTAGGGTAGTAATAATTATGTTATGTTATGTAGGGCCCGCTGGCAGAGCAGTTTCATAACTGAAGTGGCTACCCTGGGTAAATAAAACGTTATTATTATTATTATTATTATTATTGTTATTACCCTCGAGGACAACTACCCCTCCCCCTTCGACGACAACTCCCCCCCCCCCCCCCCCCCCCCGAGGACAATTACCCCTGGAGGACAACTACTCCCAATGACAATCATTCCCGAGGAATTTATAAGACTGTGACGTATAACGCAAGCTTCTCTCCAAATTGCTATTTACAGAAAATTGCATAAACCTTCATTTCAGTCTTTTCAAATTATTCAATTCGATATGGGGGGTGGAGGCTGCCCAATTCCCCTGTAGTTTTGCTACCAAGTAAAGAACAGAAATTACATTTCTTAGAAATTAAACATTACATTGCGCGCAGATGAGTACGCGTTACAGCCTCTCTCACCATCAATGGCACAACAAAGAAATAAGAATGTAAGATTTCCTTTATGCATCCTCTGTAACTTTTTCATCAGCTGATCGTGTATTTGTCTTTGTATGTATAATGGGCCCTCATCCATGCCGTGATCCATAATTAAGGTTTTCTTCACGTTATTTATTTATTTCTGTTGGAGTATAATATGTTTTCGTGTACGTTAAATTATTTTGAAATAGAAATTGCCTTCAAGTTATATGTACGGTGCCATGTCAAAAGAAAATAAATATCCGCTCTCTGGTAATTCATCTTATTTGATTTTGTAACTCCAGCACAGCGTTTTTCAACCGGGGTGCCGCAAGAGAATGATTTGGAAAACGTTGATTTTGTAAAAAAAATCAAATACCAGAAACGGTAAAAATATGTAATTACAAGAGAAGTAAAATTTGGAAGATACTAAAGTGTCTTCCTTCCTCGCTCGCTGACAATATTTTGACAGCAAGGCAAATAAGGGCAACGAGAGGCCCGAATATCCTCATATTAGTGTATCAAGGTCATGACCGAATATATCACTTTTTTATGTACATTCGGCGGCAAGGTGCCCGCATACAGTACTTTAAATAGTTTCTAGTGTGTGGATTACAAACTATTTTTTTACCAGTTTGTCTTTTTATTCTTAAATGTGCCCATACGTGTGTGCATAGTACTTGACGAGAGCCAGAGCCATGCAAAATTAATAGTCTGTAAAGACTTTGGGGTTTGGGAGAAACTTTTCATTTCTTAAGAGGGTACCGTGACTAACAAAAAGCTAAAATAACGCTGCTCCAGAGAAATGTATTTCTATGCATTTTTAAAAGCGCTGGACAATTACCTAAACCTACATCCTTCGTGGAAATTAGCAACCGCGCTGGCGTTGCATAAATTATAATAAAAGGGAAATTTGTAGTAATGAGAAAGACAACGTGCTATAGTATTTGAAAGAATATGGGGTCATGCAGGGGATCTTATGGGCTCGTAGCCATCTCTCAATGTGTCAGATCGTCTTTTG
This sequence comes from Strongylocentrotus droebachiensis, assembly GCA_035222895.1. NCBI lineage: Eukaryota > Metazoa > Echinodermata > Echinoidea > Camarodonta > Strongylocentrotidae > Strongylocentrotus > Strongylocentrotus droebachiensis. The sequence continues at coordinate 271,349 of JAVYIG010001596.1, read as the reverse complement.
CTATTGAATCATGATTGTCCACGGGGGTAGTTGTCATCGGGGGGTAATTGTCCTCGGGGGGTAGTTGTCCTCGGGGGGTTATTGTCCTTGGGGGTAATTTTCCTAGGGGGTAATTGTCCTCGGGGGGGGGGTAATTGTCCTAGGGGGTAATTGTCCTAGGGGGTAATTGTCCTCGGGGGGTAGTTGTCCTCGGGGGGTAATTGTCCTCGAGGGGTAATTGTCCTAGGGGTAATTGTCCTCGGGGGGTAGTTGTCCTCGGGGGGTAATTGTCCTCGGGGGGTAATTCTCCGGGGGGTAATTTTCCGGGGGGTAATTGTCCTTGGGGGGTAGTTGTCCTCGGGGGGTGATTCTCCGGGGGGTAATATTCCAGGGGGTAATTGTCCTTTGGGGGTAGTTTTCCGGGGGGTTATTTTCCGGGGGGTGATTGCCCAGGGGGTAGTTGTCCTAGAACCGTGCGGGTGACGTCATCACAGCCACTAAAACGCGCAGCGCAGGCCAGGGGAAGTGACAAAAGTAGGATCCGTAATCTGTTTAAACAGATTAGTTGAAGTAATGTAATCTGTTTAAACAGATTAGAAGAAATATCGTAATCTGTTATAACAGATTAGTGGAAAAACCGTAATCTGTTTAAACAGATTATAATCTGTTTAAACAGATTAGAAGAAATATCGTAATCTGTTATAACAGATTAGTGGAAATACCGTAATCTGTTTAAACAGATTATAATCTGTTTAAACAGATTAGAAGAAATATCGTAATCTGTTATAACAGATTAGTAGAAATACCGTAATCTGTTTAAACAGATTATAATCTGTTTAAACAGATTAGTTGAAGTACTGTAATCTGTTTAAACAGATTAGTAGAAATACCGTAATCTGTTTAAACAGATTAGTAGAAATACCGTAATCTGTTTAAACAGATTATAATCTGTTTAAACAGATTAGAAGAAATATCGTAATCTGTTTAAACAGATTAGTAGAAATACCGTAATCTGTTTAAACAGATTAGTAGAAATACCGTAATCTGTTTAAACAGATTATAATCTGTTTAAACAGATTAGAAGAAATATCGTAATCTGTTTAAACAGATTAGTAGAAAGTGTGTTTTTTTTTCTTCGTGGCACTAATGGTCTTTCGTATGATGGTGTTAGATATAGAGCGAAATAATTGAAAGTATATAACGAAAAATATTAAACTTGGAAAAAAGAAGAGAAAAATGACAGTGCTGATTAATTGAGGAGTTGCAAATTGATCTGAAACTTAGGTGGCGGAAAATATATACATTATTGACCAGGGGCGCAAAATTGGTCTTTTACTGAGATGGCGAAGAATTGATCTGAAACTTCGGGGGGGGGGGGGGGAGGGTCGCAAAATTGATCTGAAACTAAGGGGGGCGGCATTTTTATATTCGATTGAGGTAGCGCAAAATGTATCTTAACCTTCGGGGGCGCAACATCTATCTTAGACTAAAGAGGGGGCGCACAATTGATCTGAAACTAAGGTGGGCGCAAAATGGATCTTTCATTGAGGGGGTGCAAAATTGAGTCTGAAACCTTTGGGGCAGGAATTTATATTTTATTGAGGCGGCGCCAAATTGATCTGAAACTAATGGGGTAGGACGTTTATATTTTAAGGGGGCGCAAAATTGGTCTGAAACTAAGGGGGCGCAAATTTGATCTGAAACTAAGGGGGGCGGCATTTTTATATTCGATTGAGGTAGCGCAAAATTTATCTTAACCTTCGGGGGCGCAACATCTATCTTAGACTAAAGAGGAGGCGCACAATTGATCTGAAACTAAGGTGGGCGCAAAATGGATCTTTCATTAAGGGGGTGCAAAATTGAGTCTGAAACCTTTGGGGCAGGAATCTATATTTTATTGAGGCGGCGCCAAATTGATCTGAAACTAAGGGGGTAGGACGTTTATATTTTAAGGGGGCGCAAAATTGGTCTGAAACTAAGGGGGCGCAAATTTGATCTGAAACTTAGGGTGCAGAAATTTATATTTTATTGAGGTGCCGCAAATTGTTCTGAAACTTTGGGGGCGCAAAATGTATAGTTTAGGTTGATCATGTAACATATACGTATTGGTGTGTACTACAAGGTTTGGAATTAGCCAAGCCTTGGTTATAAAGTAACAAATACCGTACATAGAAAGATGTAGCCTATATGCAACTACACAAAAAAAAACTTTGTATAGTCCTAGAAGACAATATGCATTGCAAAGCCAGAATGTGTTATTATTGTATCTGCTCTATTAAACGTCGCTCTTTTTCCAAATCCCCCATTTTAAGATATGACTTTTATTAGGACTAAGTTTGTAATCTTCACAATGTTGGTAGTGAAGAATCATAAAATCACAGAACGTAGATAGAAACTAAAGCATATACATGTATGTTCTGTTAACCCTCTGAAGGCAGACAATGCACAATGCGATACACCAGCATCGCATCGCACTTTTTATTCTTTTTGTTTTACCGTAATGTTTTTAAAGTTAACTGTAATGTTCTCAAATATGCGTACATTCATTCTCGTCATTATCATTATCATTTTTTTTTTCTTTTGTATTTAGTACCTGTTTACTTCTGATTATGTTGTTGTTATTGCTTTTTCGTGGGGCGGTGCGTCATGGAAACAAATAGAACAAAATAAGTTAAACAGACATATACAAAAAGAAAAAAGAAAAGTTAGGATTTGCGATCAAATACTCTATCTAACGTACACCTTCATCGGTTATTTGGGGACTGTATATAAATATAAATAATAAACAACAGGTCAACGGCGAGCTCAACAACTATAAGCATCTGTTGTCATATACTGGTAGCTTTTTACGCATCCGGGCTTGTTTCACTCAATCAACTGATTTCTTCATGCATGTCCAAATTATAATTCAAACGCCATATCTGTTTCCAACAAAACGCAACAAAACGGACGCTTCGTGTCGCAACTCTTTGTATATTAAAGGTACTATATATGCCCCATCCCTGCAGGCCTATGGGTGCATTAAACAGTATTCACGAACAATACATGGGTCAAAGGTTCCCCTTTGGTCTTCGACACCTCCTCCCCCCCCCCCTCTCTCTCTCTCTCTCTTCCTCTCCCTTTCAAACGTGCCTTCCATCATATGGCAACGTTGCGTTCACATGTTATTCGCCGTATTAAAGTGATGGTGTTAGATATAGAGCGAAATAATTGAAAGTATATAACGAAAAATATTAAACTTGAAAAAAAGAAGAGAAAAATGACAGTGCTGATTAATTGAGGAGTTGCAAATTGATCTGAAACTTAGGTGGCGGAAAATATATACATTATTGACCGGGGGCGCAAAATTGGTCTTTTGCTGAGATGGCGAAGAATTGACCTGAAACTTCGGGGGGGGGGGGTCGCAAAATTGATCTGAAACTAAGGGGGCGGCATTTTTATACTCGATTGAGGTATCGCAAAATTTATCTTAACCTGTGGGGCGCAACATCTATCTTAGACTAAGGAGGGGGCGCAAAATTGATCTGAAACTAAGGTGGGCGCAAAATGGATCTTTCATTGAGGGGGTGCAAAATCGATCTGAAACCTTTGGGGCAGGAATTTATATTTTATTGAGGCGGCGCCAAATTGATCTGAAACTAAGGGGGTAGGACGTTTATATGTTATTAAGGGGGCGCAAAATTGGTCTGAAACTAAGGGGGTGCAAATTTGATCTAAGATTAGGGTGCAGAAATTTATATTTTATTGAGGTGCCGCAACTTGTTCTGAAACTTAGGGGGCGCAAAATATATATATTACATTGATCGGCCCGCCCCACATTTATCTGAAACTTGGGGGGGGGGGTAGGACGTTAATATGTTATTGAGGGGGGCGCACAATTGAACTGAAACTAAGGGGGCGCAAATTTGAACTCGGAAACTTAGGGTGCAGAAATTTATATTTTATTGAGGTGCCGCAAATTGTTCTGAAACTTAGGGGGCGCAAACTTAGTTAAGGTTGATCATGTAACATGTACGTATTGGTGTGTACTACAAGGTTTTGGAATTAGCCAAGCCTTGGTTATAAAGTAACAAACACCGTACATAGAAAGATGTAGCCTATATGCAACTACACAAAACAACTTTTTTTAGTCCTAGAAGATTATGCATATTACAAAGCCAGAATGTGTTGTTATTGTATCTGCTCTATTAAACGTCGCTCTTTTTCAAATCCCCCATTTTAAGATATGACTTTCATTACGACTAAGTTTGTAATCTTCAGAATGTTGGTAGTGAAGAATCATAAAATCACAGAACGTAGATAAAAACTAAAGCATATACATGTATGTTCTGTTAACCCTCTGAAGGCAGACAAATGCGATACACCAGCATCACATTGCACTTGTTATTATTTTTGTTTTACCGTAATGTTTTTAAAGTTAACTGTAATGTTCTCAAATATGTGTACATTCATTCTCTTCATTATCATTCTCATTTTCTTTTTCTATTGTATTTAGTACCTGTTTACTCCTGACTATGTTGTTGTTATTGCTTTTTCGTTGGGCGGGGCGTCATGGAAACAAATAGAAAACATAAAGTTAAACAGACATATACGAAAAGAAAAGGAAAAGTTAGGATCCACGATCAAATACTGTATCTAACGTACACCTTTATCGGTTATTAGGGACTTTTAGTTTTGCACGAAGACAATGTGGATTGCTACGGTCGACGTCCTTTTAATGCACTGCCTTGAAAGGACGTCACACGTATCAGTCCACGCAAATCTAAAAGTCCCTATTTACAAACAAGTCAACGGCGAGCTCTTTAAGCATCTATTGTCATATAGCTTTTACTACGTAGTCGCGCGCTCAGCGACTCAACGTTATTGTTCGATTGCCGTTGTCCAGATTTGCGGTTTGCCAGATTCTATCGTTCGGGTTGGGGATTAAGGATTTGGGAATCGCCCAATTAAATATTTGGTCAGTAGAATAGGTGTTCATTTAATACCATGTTGATGTCTCGGCAAGGCATGTGTGTGTGTGAGGATGGGGGGGGGGGGCGGGTCTCGTGAACGATCGGACCCAAATGGCAAAGGCCCATCTGGATATTTGCAGAGGCGTAGTAAAGTAGCGGATAATAAATAGGCCTTCATTTCCTAGGCATAGATGTAATGTTGTCTTTAAAGACGGACTGTACTAGTTTGGCTAGGAGTTAATAGACCGCCCAGGGTGCTCACTGACAGATGGCTATCTCATCAACTCAGCTCTCGATTAACATAAGAAGAGAGGATCATGGGGACCAATGGTCACCGATTTATTAAAGGCTTGTCTTCTATATAGAGGGAGCAATTAGTAGCTACAAGTAGTACAATGGGGCATTAGAGGATTTTTATATTGGCAATAGTGGCATGTCGAGACAAAATGAGACAGAGTTATCATGGCTAGACATTGAGAACATTTGAGAGAACGAGAAGGTGTTAAATAAACACATTGTTTGCAGGTGTGTTTTTTCGTCTTTTTCCTCTTCTAAAACGCGTAAAGAATAGAAAGAGACTACAGGACTACTGTGCGTGGATAAACAAAAAGAAAGAACAAAAATCAATTATCGGCTGGTAAGCGCACGTCATAATAATTTGTTCATGTCTTTGAAAAGCGGCCAATCTAAATTGGTGTTTTAAAAAGCGATTAGGAAAGAATGAACTGTGTCAAGATTACAAAACGTGTGATAAAGAAAATGAGAACGAAATGTCAATAATAAATAGCCCGGTCCATTTCATTTTCGGAATTAAGAAACTGTTAACATATTATGTCGGACTTTCTGTTTTTTGCAATTACAAACCCATTTACATTTACAGAAATATAATTTTGGGTAAACTATAGTAATTAAAAAAATATCTAAATCTCAATGATAATGATACTATAGGTTTTCCGGCCAAACTTCGTAAACTAACTTAGCATCCCAATTAATGTTACGCTCATTCAAGTTCGTGCGAAATTGAATGACTATGTAGATCAACATTCAAAAAGCTAATTGCGTCATTCAATTTGCTAATAATATGCTCATCTTACCGTAATGAAATGCCTAAAACCCCTTGACATCCGGTGGATCTGCCCCCTGGACCCCACCTAGGGCCCTAACACCAATTTATGTCCTGCCAGTGTCACAAATAAGGTATAAAAATATGCTCATCTGACCGTAATTTATTGCCCAAAACCCCTTAGCTTCCGGGGGCTCCGCCCCCGCAACCCCACGCCAATTCGTGACCTGCCAGTGTCACAAATAAGGTATAAAATTATGCTCATCTGACGATGATTTGATGTATAAAAAAACCCTGAGCTTCTGAGGGCTTCACCCCCTGGACACAACACCAATTTAGTGTCACAAATGAGGTATCAAAATATGCTCATCTGATCGTAATTTATTGCCCAAAACCCCTGAGCTTCCGGGGGCTCCCCCCTGGACCCCACGTCAATTCGTGACCTGCCAGTGTCACAAATAAGGTATAAAATTATGCTCATCTGACGATAATTTAATGTATAAAACCCCTGAGCTTCTGGGGGCTCCGCCCTCTGGACCCAAAACAATTTTATGTCCTGCCAGTGTCACAAATACGGTATCAAAATATGCTCATCTGACAGTAATTAAATGCCTATACCCCCTGAGCTTCTGGGGGCTCCACCCCTTGACCCCCGCTGAGAAACGTTCAACGGCGGGGCCTACATGTCTAACCCCCCCCCCCCCCCCCCCAAAAAAAAAAAAAAAAAAAAAAAAAAAAAAAAAAAAAGTTTTTGCCACTGCCGGTGTCACCATTACGTACCAATATTTGGCTTGCATAATCCTGGACCGCGCCTAGTAGTAGTAGTAGTAACAACAGCAGCAGTAGTATAAGTAGTAGTAACAGTAAAGTAGTAGTAATAGTAGTAGTAGTAGGCCTTATAGCAGCAGTGGTAGACTAGTAGTAGCAACAGCAGTAGCAGTAATATTATTAGTAGTGGTAGTAGTATAATTTTTGTTTTATTTTTGCCGCCGGAAATTTGAAAATCGCGCAGACCGTTATTTTCGCTCAGTGGAGGGGGGTTGTGATAGGTGATAGTGGTGGTTATTTTACCTGACAGCTAAGAAAGCAATACATGCTTTTTAGTAAGCAACCAGAAGACCGACGGCTTTAGGTCCTCTCCGAGGGACCTGGTAATGAGGATTAATGCCTTACCAAAGGGCACTAGCGCATCGACTTGGTTTCGAACCCGGGTCACCGGATAACGAGACCAATGCTCTATCGACTGAGCTATCGCGCCTCCTCGCGATCACTAACCAAAAAACTAAACTAAAAGAAGGCCAGCGGATAAATAGTCACAGTTCGTAGGGAAAAAAACTTGTCGGCCGACCGACAATATACATCTCACCGACTTCAAACTTTTACTCCCACTCCTCCTCTCTCAGACCCTTACCTCCCCCCTCTCTCCTCTCTTTCCTCTCCCGTTTCTTTTGTTTCCCTTTTCTCTTTTTTCTTTTTGTTTCTTTCTTTCCTTTCCTCCCTTTTTTTCTTTTTTCTCTTTCTTTCTTCTCTTTCCTTTCTTTTCCTTTTTTTCTTTTTCTTTTTCTTTTTTCTTTTCTTTCTCTTTCCCTCTCTTTTTTTCCCTCCCCCTTTTCTCTTTTTTTCCCGACGGCAGCCAATTTACCGACAATATCCTGACAGATCGCCCCCCCCCCCTCTTTGGAGACGCCCCTGAGTGGACACCAAATTGAAATGGTGTAAGATAGTGGATATAAAGACATAAAATGACATGAAATATTTGAAATTATACACTTAAATTGTCAATAATAATTATAGCTAGTTCTTATATTATTATAGTAGCGCTTTTCAGGACCGAAGGCCTTCTCGAAGCGCTTCACAATTATTACCCCGGTCATCGGATTCAGGCTTTGCCGCACACATACTCCCAGGGGGAGCATTCCAGCCAAGCGTCGTTTTTACAAGCGCACACTTGCTAATCCAAGCAATTTTAAAACAGGTGCGTTTCGCTGTGAACAGGCGCGATAACAATCGCCCTCAAAGCTACGTCTAAACTATCAGATTAAAACAAAAAAATAGATGACGAAGGAGAAAAGGATAGATTGAAGGAGAAACAAAGAAATACATAAAACAAAAGAGAAAAGGTTAGAATAAAGGAGAACAAAATAAATACAAAACGAAGGAGAACTGGGGATAGATTGAAGGAAAAATAAAATATAACGAATGAGAAAAAGGATAGATTGAAGAACACAGAAATACATAATGAAAGATAATAGAGGATAGATTTAACCCGACACAAATAACGAGTATACATGTACACACGTACAGATCCAGCAATCCAACAAAACTGCTAAGGGTAATACTAGACTCTGTCTCTAGTCGTTTGCACAGTATATTTGACTGAAGTGGCTAAACAGTCGTGTAAAAAAAATATGCGCGGACTGGTGAGCATAATTATTATGAGTCTGTTGATAACGCCATCTTCGACGGCTTGGATCAAGTGTGGGGAAATTATAAAGGACCGTGCAGATTCTGGACTACAAGCATCACCGCCTGGCTGCCGCCACTAAAACGTTAAGCATCTCCGTACGGCGACCGCCAGCTGGAAACTTTAAAGTTGCAACTTTAACAACCTATTTTTGGCGGCAGCCTGGCTGAGCCAATTATAGACGTGCCGCCAGGCGGGGGGTGGATGGGCCGATTATAGATTCCGGGGTAAAAGTCAGATCCCAGCCTGGCGCAAGCCGGCTGGGCTAATAAGTGAAAATTAATTGCCCCAGCCAGGCTTCGGGCGGAATTGCAGCCTCGATCCGCCAATACGTGAGGCGGGAGCCAGCTGGTATCGATATTTTTGACGCCTCGCCTTACTGATCTGTTTCTATCAGTTTTATACTTCTTATTAAAACCTACTTAATATCAGGGTGGACTTCCCCTTTCAAAGAGGCCTTTACTCCATATCTATCAAGGGGCAACGGGTATCAGACCTATATTGAATAAATAGTTAAGTGCTATAATGACAGAATGATAATTTAGTACGTCAAATCAACATGTGTATGTGTGTGTGTGTGCGTGTGCGTGTGCTTCTGTATGTGAAAGAGAGAGAGTTGATTTCCAATGAAATAAACCGGGCACTGCAAATTTCAAGGGATGGATTAGAAGTCTATCGATCAAGACGGATATCTTGAAGGTTCTAAATCGCTAAACTAAAGAGCGTCCGAAAGTTTCGCAACTGGAACTCCGCCAAGAACCCCGGCCGGGGCTCTGCACCAGCAATCCACACGACGCCCCAAGCCCCCCCCCCCCCCCCTCCCCCCTGACCACATCTGTAAAGAAAGAAATGGTTTCCAAAATAAAATACTTTTTGTATTAAACAGTACTTAATAGAGATTGTGTGTTTCTATCGCCCAAGACGGATATCTTGAAGGTTCTTAATTGATGAGAGAGAGAGAGAGTGAAAGAGGTCGGACCCTCTGCCCCTACCCCCTACCCCCCCATCGGCAAGTGATACATTCCTAGACCCCATCCAGATCAATGCCGTGTCGTACTGGGAGATTTTTAGAGTGACAACGCTTGTGGAAGTTTGATTATCAGGACACCTGTCTTATCTTCAGAAGATAGTAACCTACCACTTTCGACATCGATTCCAGTCGTAACTATCTACGGTATCCTCATTGCGACCACTGTCATTGGAAATCTTTTCGTCATCATTTCATACGTCCAAGACAGAAAGTTACGTCAACGGCCCGCTAACCTAATAATTCTCAATCTTGCCTTTGCCGATTTGATCGTCGGACTCGAGTCGTTAACGGTCAATCTGACGACCATTGTAAGTGGGCGTTGGTTGTTCGGTGAGTACTTCTGTATATTATACGACGTTATAGACTACGTAGCCATCTACGTATCGGTCGTAATGATCGTGTTTATCAGTATCGATAGATATTTGTTTGTTACGAAACCCATCAGACACCGATCATTCGTGACACGAAAACGTGTTCGATATGCAATCATATCAGCTTGGATAATCTACTTCACAGTTTTTGTCCTACTTTCTTTCGGCTGGGCGACTTTTGGTGGACGAAAGGAGACGTTGGATTATTCGCACGAGTGTTTCATAGAGTTCCTTGTGAATCCGTTCGTAACATTGACTCTTAGTCTAAGTGGATTCTTTATACTATTTTCGAGTGCTGCTTTTTTAAATGTTCTTATTTTTGTTAACATTAAGAGGCAGTTTGATAAATTTCAAGTAATCACATTCAACTGAAACTTTGATGAAACAACAGAATACCGTGTGAATCAAGAATGTCGTACAAACATGACTTTGTATGCTGTAAAAGAAGACAAGGATGGTAATAATCATCTATAGATCAGGTATCAATTTCGGTAGTAAATCTGAAGAAGAAAAAATTGACCTGCGGGGTAACCCATGAATACGTTTTAGGACCAATCCTTTTCCTGATACATGTATATATATAAATGACTCACCGAACTCTTCATAATATCTTCTATTGCTAACGATTTTAAGATAGTTTTGCAAATTTAACAAAGGGGTGAAACAGAATACACATAGGAGATATCTAGGGGCAAAAAAGGAAAGATTAAATTTAATCACTCATGCGTGCAATATGCATCATATGAGTTGCATCAAATGAAAGAGGAGGATCTAAGCTTTACAAATATTTGTCATTTATCAATTATTATTGTGATTAAGTTATGATAAAACATCGATAATTTCGGTTTCAATTTTTTCTGGGACGCACTGTACAGGAGATTTGGGTTTTTCAGTTGTGTAGGACTTTCCCCATGCTGATCGACGATCTCATAATAAATTTGTTCACTATTCTTCGGTTTCCAACTTGGATAAAATATCGACCATAAAAGAATATGAAAAGTTTTATCTAGATTTTATGGAGAAAAAAATCGTATGGTCTACAATGGAGATGATAGACTGAGAAATAGAGAAAGAGAGAAAGCGAGAAAAAAAAAAGGAGAGTTTTTTAGTGAGGTTAAAATTTTAAGGGAAACACAATAATTTCCTTTTTTTAATGAAGATCTATAGGTCGATCTTAGTAAAAAATGAAGAAAAAAAAATAAAAAATTGCTGGGTCTATTTAGTGTAGCAAATTTTTACGTAGGAAAGCTTTTTTACAATCTGATAAATTTTCCATGCGTTAACTCCAAAGTCCTGAGTGACTGAATTCATTACTGTGTGTAGCAGTGAAGCTTATATTAGGGACTTTTATATTTGCGTGGACTGATACGTGTGACGTCCATTCAAGGCAGTGCATTAAAAGGACGTCGCTCGTAGCAATCCACGTTATCGTTTGGCAAATCTAAAAGTCCCTATTTCTTTCCTTTAGAGCAGCCTTTGCATAATTATGTAATAGTACCATACATGCAGTGCAGTTCAGCCATGTTAAGGCAGATTGCAGCTAGCCTCCAAGGATCAAAGACCGGTTGTGCCTATAGCTCATGCATCTCGGGTATGAAACAGCCGCGCCCGTTATTATTGGCAATGTCATAGCAAGTTCCTTTACACAGAAGGTTTCCATCTTCAGATTAAAAAGTAAGTTTGTTTTTTGATATCAAATGTTATATTCGACCTTCAACTGAAGTGAAATTGCTTTTTAATAGTTGATTATAAAATGAGAGAAAGGAATGTTCTCCCCACTTTTGCTTATATACAGTCAATGTGATTATTATTAAAGATGTAAGCATTATCTCCTTGTCCTTGGATTTAAGTCGGTGATGTAAATTCTTATTAATATATATTGTGAAGACTTGTCTTATAAAAGAGAATTATCATGCCTCTCTTATAATTAATGACAAACGCTAAGTCTTGAGAAAGGTAATTATTTCTGCATGTGAGACAAGATTGTGCCATGATATTATACTTATATAAATATTCATAGGCAATTATTGTTTATAATTATGTTTTGGATATTTATATATCCTCCTAGCCGACCGTTTACCAATTGGTTTTTCAATGGTTTCCATACAATTTTCCGAATTGTTTCCAAGCGGGTCTACCGACTTTTGATACTGGGGCTCTGCCCAGATATACTACCGGCTTTCAAAAGCAACTCGTAGACCATATAGGCCAAGAGCGTTAGGTCAAAATAGGCTTAAACCTGGAAATTTTTCATAACAAGCTGATTTTTTTCAGGATAGGTCCAGGAATATGTCTAGAATAACATTAGGTATAGCGCACCAAAAATAAGTACAACAAACACATGTTATTTGATGATTGCAAATGATCAAGCTTTATGAAAGCTTAAAAAAAAAAAAAAAAAAATTGAAATCGGTCAATGCGTTGTGATTTAATACCATATTTTTGAAATCGCAAAATTACCGAAAAACCTGCCAGAAATGGTCAAATTGGCAAAAATGGCAAAATTTGACAAAGTTGACAACTTAATTCACCACTTTCTCGGCCACAAATAATAAATTAAATTATCAGATACTAAAATATCATCTTTGTGGTAAAAAATACAAAAAAGAAAATTCATATATCTATTACCGTTTTGAAAACAGAACCCCACAAAATAAGTCATTTTTGCCATTTTTGCGAATTTGCAGATATGAAAAAGTCCGCCTAATTAATATGCGCATATGTAATCAAATCAAAACCGAACATGATACATCAGTGAAACCTAAGTATATCAGACAGGTATGGAAATATATTCTATTCGAAGAAAGAAAACAAAATCATGAATATTGATCAAATATGCAAATTAGGTCATTTCAGCTAATTATATATATAGGAAAGTCAAACTGTTCATTTTGTTGTCATTTTTTTAAATCATATATTTGTACATCATATTTACACCAAATATTAACATTAAATTCCAAATATATTTGCAATGCCAATAAAATATGGCGATGGAAATTACTTGGATAACCGTCACAGCTATTTTCTCATGTGTGTCACAAATTCTTCAGAAAATTTTATCAAATAATAAGAATTTGCAGACTTTCAGCTACATCACAGTATATTTGTCTTTTAAAAAAATGTCAAACTTGAGGATTTATGACGATTTTCCGAGAAGCCATTCAACAGGCCATAACATTCCACAGGGACTGAATTCCAGAGTGAAAAAAAGTTTGGTGACCCCAGTACAGTTGTGGCTACCTTGAGTGTAAACAACAAATTGATTCAATGAGTGAAACACATGAGGATATTGCATTTTGTAGAGGAGTTTTATACATTGAGGTGCATTTTCACCACGCAGAATAGCAGCGAGAGTTAATGGGCGATCAGCGGGCCATGTCACACAATGGCTGAAAAGACAATATTCTAATTAAATCATTTAACATATTTCCCACATGCCTATTACAATGAAACTACACATAATTGTAATTAAAGGTATGCTTGAAATATATGTGAATTAATTTTTTTTTTTTAATAAATTAAAAAAAAAAAAATCGCTATTTCTACTAACTGACTGCTGTTGTGTGTGTGTGTGTGTGTGTTTAGGCAGTGTGATCACCCTAATAACATACTAAAAGTCCTCATATATCCTCCTTGAGCGTTTTCTGCATTCCAAGATGGCGTCAAAAATGGCCGCCATAACTTGAATTTCTTATAAATTTGCAACTAGATAACCCAAATACAAAATTTAAATGTCTAAATATATGTTATTTTTGCATTAGGAACTATACAAAATACTTAGTAATACATTTTGAAACACACAAGTAGCAATACAACCACTTGAGCCCTTCCTGAATCCAAAATGGCCATTATTTATATTAAAGTAGATTCGTTATGAATATAATCAAATGTCGAGACTAGAATAGCACCATTGAAATACACATCAGTACAACAATAAAAATTCATACAAAAAATACCATCCACACACAAGCACGCGCACACACATATGGCTGCTTCTATCATCCTCAACGATATGAGACTGACAGTGTACAACCGTGAAGAGTACTCAACATTTAGATGGAACTTTAAATGGAGACGCATTAGTACCGAGGTCGTTAAAGCGTTTCATACATAATTTAGTGGACAGCAAAGGCAAAAGTCATAGGGTTTCAAACAGGAATTGCACCCCAATAGCACATGCCACCATCTCTGCTAGTAGACCCAGGTCATTTGTGTCGCCAATATTGTTGGGAATAGCTGCCCAATAAACAAAATCACGTGAAAATCACGTCAATATCAAGGTATCGACTTGAGGAGAGTTACGTTCTTCAAACACCTGACATTTACGTAAATGTGTTAATACGTTTATTGCACTAGGTAACTTAAAACACACGTACACTAAATCACGCAATTGTCACTGCAATATCACCATTATAATAACGTGATTATCCCTACCTTGGAGACCATGGTATGTAAACCTAATACTCCCGTGTTTGTTTGGTTATGAAATTACATCTTCATAAACGAAATTATTGCGTCACAGAAACACGTGAAGCGTTAGTGATAGTTTTAGTCAAAATGTCTGTGTCTTGGATCTTCCATAATTACGTCCAGGCGCGCTGGTAGCAGTTTGGGGTTAGAGGGGGTTGGGGAGGGGGGGGGGGTAGGTGCAAACATCCCAGAAGAGAAAGCTAGTTTCAACTGGTCCAGTTGATGAACCATTTAATGCCAACTGGTAATCCTGGAAATTGAAATGGGCTAAATGATCCAGTTGATCCAGGCCAGTTATACTTCAACTGGTCTAGCTGAGCCATTAGAACCATTTGGTTCACTTCCAACCAGTTGAACAGCAACAATACTTCAATACTGGTACGTCTGTATTTCCAATGTAAAGGCATTGGTAATAAGTAGACTTACATAATTTAATTAAACGAAAATATTTCGTATACTTGTACTTTATTGAAATTATTTTAGTTCATAGTTAATGTTTCCCTTATTCATGTTTAACTAAATGTAATTTATACGAAGTAGCGAAATGTCCTAATAAGTGGTAATTTATATTTGTAGTATTTTCGAAATGAATTGCATATAAATAAATCATTAGTAATTAAGAAATATGCTGTAAATTCAGATAAATTGTTTTAAAAAAAATAGATTTGCACGCACCCCATTTTCAATATGCAAATTAACTGGTGTCAGCTGGTTCAACTCGAAATATGCCAACACTCAGTCATCAACCGGTGCAACTGGAAATATGCACACTCCAGTTATCAACTGGTGCAATGAAAATATGCCAACAGTCAGTTATCAACTGGTGAACATAGAAATATGCCAACAGTCACGGTATTATCACCACGGAACTTAAATGGTAACTGTGAAACCATCAAGACACCCAAGAATAACTCATTTTCACACCTGGAAAACACGGAATACCCAGCTTATATAAATAATCCGTTTGAGTCACGAGATCATCACCGCGGAACTGCTGGCAACGTTGACTACCATTTAAATAGGTGTTTTAAGACACCTAATAATTACTAATTTTTCACACCTACATATCACGGATTCACAGCTTAGATTAGTAATCAGCTTGAGCCACGTGATCATAACCAAGAAATTTATGGTAACTTTGAATCCATTTAAAAAGGTGTGTAAGACACCTCCGAATTACTAATTTAATATAACCAGAGATTCACGGACAGAACAATAAGACGATTAGCCGGTGTAAGTAACGTGATTATTACCATCAACCTTGGATAACCTGTGAAACCAATCGATAAAGGTGCTTACAAGTCCAAATAATTACGTATTTATCGCCACCATCGGTTAACGGACAAAAAACTCGTTGCTTGGTCAAGTGGTTATTTGGTCATAAACACTTGATTTACAGAGGTAAGTGGAATCACGTTACTCCAGTCGCGTGATAAACTGGTGGTTTTTAGGTTAGATGAAAACGTGAACAGGAATACCTTTTTTGTTTAAATGAAGGCACGTGTCGATAACGTTTAAATCTAGTTCAAAAGGCACTATACTTTAAAATCAATTAAAATACACTCCCAAAAGCACCCGATACAAGCTGCGACATTGAAGTCATTGACCAGTTTTGGAAAAATGATGCAATATGTATTGACCCGCTTTTGTATCACATCCAACATGTGTTGGAGCTGCGTCCAGTAGTCATTGAGCGCTATTTTATGACCTACTTTTTGTGGTTAGACTCATTAACCAGGCGACAGCGCCCAGCAATATTTTTTCTACAAACGACTGTAGCGCCAGGTTACCCCGGCCATACATCCAGGGGCAGATCAAAGACTTTACAGGGGGGGGGGGGGGAGAGGAAGCTTGAAATATACGAAATTGCAAGAATGAAGCCTTCAACTGGATGCGGTCCCCGGATAATCTTAGCCTTTTGGCAGATTCTAAGGCCTATCCAAATGCTTAAACAGAATATGTATGTGAACACATTTTTTTCGGGAGAAAAAAAGGGGGGGGGGCGTGCGCCTCCCAGTACCAGGCATCCACTGGATCTGATCCCCGACACCGAACACCTGGGGAGGTTTCTCGAAACCGTCATTAAGTCTAACTTTTTAGACATCGTATAACGTGTGATAGAGATCTAACACGTGTTTCTACCAAATCTCCACGAACTTAGACTTATGACAGTTTCGAGAAACTAGCCCTCGCTCTCAATCTGGCTCATCCACGGCCACGCTGGAAGCTCGGATGTGACCGCCTGCGATGCACGCGACGGCATGCAGCCCGCTCTCGAGCTAACTCTCCATCGCATCGTGCAGCTGTCTTTCTTCTCGTTCACGAACACGGTTGCCCGACTGAAAGTACTAGACCACATTAGTATTCTGACATCAAGATAGGTCTCTATTATGTGCCCAGCCGTCTGATTAAGGTAGGTTCTACAGTAACACCGTCTTTTATTCTTTTTTAAATAAATCTAACTTGCACATTCAAATGGAAATGATAGCCCTACCAGCCCCTACCAGGTTCGCCGGGCCCGCCGCTCCCGCCCGGCAGGATACCTAGGCTGGTGGACATCACGAACCATGTCCCTGGTTTTGCCCACACAAAGCTGCATTACTATCCTGGCGCTGGCTGTGTATTAAAAACTGTTCATATTGATTTTCAGCATTTCAAACTACACTGTACAAAACTCAACTGATTTCACTCAAAATCGGTACTTTAGTGATAGTTGATGCCCGGCTCCACCCCCCCCCCCCCCCACTCGGTGTTATTTAGGGTACGCATATGCGTGTTCCAAGTGACCCCCCCCCCCCCCTTTTCAGCAAAAGTCCGGTGTGTAAAGTCCCTGCCCCCCCCCCCCCACTCAGTGTTATTTAGGGTATGCATATGCTCGTTCCCTCTTTTTTAAAGCACCCCCCTATCTGAGGACTGCCAACATTTTCGAACCCCCTTTCGCGGCTTTTCATGGGCTTTTCCTGCCTTGGAGACCCCCCTAAATCAGGAAAAATTCTCAATGTACCCCCCTAAATTCAGAATAATTTCTCAGGAGTCCAAAGAGATGAGAGAAAAAAAAGAAAAAACACCCCCGGCCCTTTTTAAAGAAATCTCTGGGTGAAAAGTTAAATACACCCCTTTTTTTTACAATTCTCGGGCCGGACTTTGTTGCACGAAAAGTACCCCTTTACCTGACATTTTGGTAACACGCATGCGGTCATTCCGACCCCTGAGTGGGGGGGCCGGGGTAAAGTCAATACGGGTCGACCTTTTTCTTTTGTTATACAGGCCTTTTTCAGCACCCCCCCCCCCCCCCCCTTTTCAGCAAAAGTCTGGTGTGTAAAGTCAATACGGGTCGACCTTTTTCTTTTGTTACGAAAAGGACATCTTGGTAACACGCATGGGGTCCATCCGTTCTCGGAGTGGGGGGGGGGGGGGCGGGAGTTGATGACACCTAAATAGCATACAATTTGTTCAACTTAGGTCTATGTTTAGTTATACTTAGAGATCTAGAATCTAGTCTATAGTCATATAGATCTAGACTAGAAAGAAAAATTTGAAAATTCAAATCGTGAGTCTACTGTCAAACTTGCTGATCAACCACTTTGTATACATTGTGTGCATTAGTGTGCAATTGTGTGCAATGTGTTCATTGTGTGCTATTGCTGCCTCTCAGCACGTACATGTAACAGCGCTAGAGGACAATACGCCTAAGCATTGACTCTAGCCTTGCTGGAGTGGTTTTGCCCTGCAGGCCTGGGTGGAATACGATATAAAATATCAAAAACTGTGACTCTAATGATTGCATTTTAGGCGTGGACTTTACGTAAGGTAGTATATGACGTTCAAATCAGATTTCTTAATAATCATGCCATATGACCCATGTGCATCAACTTTTCACATGTATAGGCTACTGTCGGTGTCATCATGCATCCTCAGCTCATGGTAGCCGCTAGACGCAGGTTGTAGATCTAATAACATTGATATCACTTGGCCTATAGCCATCATTTAATAATATTCAATCTGAGCTGTATGGCCCTACATGTTATCAGTGCCTGTGATATATGGTGTAATATTGAAGCCCTAATCAAAATTGCGCTTCAAAATGATCATGATAGAAATGCCTCAAAGAAGTAAAAATCTGTTAGTTTGAGTGACCATTTTTACCATACTCATTTTCCCCAAAAGACTGTAGTGTACATGTATGTAATAGAAAACTGTTAGGTAAACAAAAAATGAAATTTCGATTTCCAATCATAAATATTTTGATAATCAGACAGCTAGGCAATCGGCTTGTAAAGTCATGGGATTCCTGACTGACCTAAACGTTTGTAATCATGATTGCAGCATGAGCTAATGATCCAGGATTTTTTCTTCAGAATCTGAGGCAATGTTACCGAGCCACTTAATTGATACCCGTACCCCTATCAAGACTGATAATTGATATAAAACAAAAATTCAAATTTGTTCATAATAACCACTAGAAGTACCCACACTAAAAAAACCTTACCCACTGGTGGTAGCTGGTAATACTAGTATGATTAGTATTCCTATACTGTAGGACTAGTAATATAAACTCTTCTTTCTTCTCATACAAATCACTTTAAAATAATACAAACATTTAACAGAAATGTAAATATTTGATACTGAAGAGATGGCAATTTGGTGTGTCACTCTCGATATGGGTGCCAATTAAGGCTAAGTGACATATCATATTTCATGTTATCACCTAGCCCTAAGGCTATTCTAACCAGTCTAGCGAACAAGCTGTTGGTTGTCCCTGTTCTGTAATTGATCATCTTGGTTGCACTCACATTTATGGAAGTTTATGCAAATTTATGGAAGTTTATCCAAATTAATTGTTGACACTATTGGGACCTTATATGTGACTGTAGTGGAATTCACTGCTGCAGGGACGGATCCAGTCTGCAGAAAGGGAAGGGGCCGGCTGAAAGGGGGCCCAATTCGTGAAAAAATGTTGAGCAACGAGTTAACACCCACCACCCCCCCCCCTTGCTCCCCCCCTTTCTCCAGGGGGGGGGGGCATCTTTTTTAAATCTAAAAAAAGGTTAAATTTACCTGTTTATGGGGCCAAGTGAGGGGGTCCCGCGCCCCCCCCCCCCCAATCTGGATCTGCCACTGCACTGCTGCAATAGTGAAAAACAGACACCATAATCTCTCTTCTCACAGAAGATTTAATATACCTAATGTTAAAGGGAAATCCACCTTATTCTCTAGTATTAGCAAACTACCAGTGGAAGGCTGAACAAATATAAGAAGCACAATGGGGACAATTCGATTTAAATTTAAATCAGACTAAAAGTGACGAAGTTACATGTACACATTTTTGAAGTTGTAAATTTGTAATCATTAAAACATGTAGGTATGGGCTCTTCAAGTTGGCTGAATCAGTAACGTCTATAGGATGTAGTGGCGGACAACTTTTCCATTTGTTCCAACACACAGAATGACTAAAATGTAAATGGCAAAAAAAAAACATACATGTATGACTCAGAAGGTTCTTTATATCTTTAGAGGACCTATAAATAAACTGATATCCACAACGAAAATTTCCACAAGGAAGAAGGCACTTAGGATTATGTTTTGTATACAACAAACAGGAGAGTAAATTATCCATACATTTCTCCATCACGTATTTCAAACTTTTGCCATTCTCTTTCTCTTACAGTGTATTTTTTTAAAACCCAATTCAGGGACTCTTCAACTCACACATGTAATGTAATTTATGCTACATGTATGTTTCAGAGGTGAAGTAGACAACAAACAGAAGAGTTATATCAATGTCTACATGAATGTACCAAATTGCCAATTTGAGATTCACATTTATTTAGTGATTTCATATTTCAAACATTCATAACTCTTAGTATTGGTCTGATTTATTTCAAACTTTTGCCATTCTGTTTCTCTTACATTGTATTTAAAAAAAAAACTCAATTCAGGGACTCTTCAACTCATACATGTATTGTAATTTATGCTACACGTACATATTTTGTGTTTCAGAGTTGAAGTTAAATTTTGAATAATTTTTTCCTCATGTACATGTATATATCTATGAATGGTCAATCCCTGCTATTAATACTAGAACACAAGACATATTGAAGCCTCTTCAACAGGTACATTTTGTAAAGCTATGGTGGAGTACAACTGCTGTGAGTATACTCAAACTTGTGTGTGAGTTTTGACAAGGGAAATAAATCACCAGCCCCCCAAAAAGCCTCAAAATTTCACTTGATCAAGGTGACAGAGATCCAAGTTATGGAATTGTATGGAAATAAGATTCTAAATCGTGAAAAGGATTTATATTTTTTAATTTGTGACATATTTCGGGTGTTTTTAAGTACGCTTCAACAAAGAGGTAGGCCACCACCAAAATTGACACATCCCCAATTATTAATGATTTCCTGTTCTTTGGATGCTTCTTCTTTATACAAAAATAGAAGGTATTAGTGGGCAACTTCTCTGTGCATTAGTGAGTTTATGTCATTTTTGTTTTCTTACATTTTTATGTAAAACATGTCAACCATTCAAAGTCATGAGGTGATGTGAATGAGAAAATAAAGATAAACATAGTTGATTGTAAACATGGAGGATGATAACATTTAAGATAAAGAATACATGCGAAAAAGGTGTGAAAGAGAAAATGAGTGAAGGAAGAAGAACAACGATAACTGTTTAGATACAAATGAGAAAAATAAAGGCACACACAGGGAAAGAGAGAAGAACCAATGAAAGAAGACAAAAACTGAGTGAAAAGTCATATCCTATGTAGACAGAAATAGGGGAAAGTGAAAGAAGAATATAAAAAACAGTATATGAATAGAAGATTAGTAAAAGATAAAAGAAGGATAAAATAGAGAACATGAAGCGAGGACAGAAAAAAAGAAGGAAAAAGATGTAGACAATAAAAAAGGAATAACATAGAAAATGAGAGAAAGAGGAAAACAGAAGGAAAAAAAGACTAACATAGGGTTATCTCAATAAAAGGAGAAATTTAAACAAATAATAAAACAGAAGAATAGAAAACTGTAAAGTGCTGCATGATATTGAATGTAAATATATGTCACAAGCTTTCTATCTGGGCAGATTTCTCCTGGGTAGGTACATTTTGAAATTCTAATCACCTACTCGTCATCAAATGAAATGACCTAATAAATAAAATTATGTGATTTTTTATTTTTCTCATCAATGATGATTCATTAATTTTCAGATTTCCTGTTCTTCATCCCAAGTGTTATTATTTGTATAACCGATTTATGTTCTATAGTATTTTGCTCCAAAGTTACTATCCTGTTTCATTCTATAAAATACACGATAAGCAGACTCTAGATTTGTGCAGCTACTTGTACATATATGTACATGTCCACTTTATTACCCCGTATCTGTAGCTAGATATTTGGGATGCCAATTTGAAACAAAGTCTGTCAAAAGTACCCTCCTTTATACCCTATTTCCAATGACACCCATGTACCTGTATTCCTGTTAGGTGCTTAACATTGCAAAAACTTAAAACAAAACAGTACCTGGAACTTGCAGCTGCAAAGAAAGAAAGAGACAGAGAGAGAGAGAGAGAGAGATTTAAAGAGAGAGAAAAGGAGATCATACATGTATGAGAATAATAAACTGGAAAGAGTGACTATTATTGATTGCAAAAGTGACTGCAATTATTTGTCAGTAAATAAATTAAATGTAAATTACTTTGGTATGTAGAAGGAAAATTGCAAGGTTCAGAATTCAGAATTATTTTCTAATCTGCCCTTCTCTATCACCTCCGCATTAACATCATCACCCCTTTTTAAATATCCATCTGGTATCCCTCTAATAGAAAACTGAACAGCTTTTGAGCCATAATGCATGGCCATCCAGAGGATTTGTTTATGTTGGGGACTGGGGTAAAATGTAATAAATTTCATTTTCTGTTTTTTATTTTGTTTATGGAAACTGCCCCCTATCCTAGCCCCCGCTTCGTACAGTCATGGTCCAGTGACAAAGCAATGGCCTCGTAACTGTGAGGCCCCAGGATCAAAACCGTGTCGATGTGCTATATTAGTGCCCTTTTGTGGGGCATTAATCCTCGTTACTGTCATTTATGACTTAAGGGCGTAGGTCCCCTATTTGATAAGCATAGTAGCATACACATGCTTTAGCAGTCACGCAAAACCACACATTGTCAAATTATTATTCAATAAAATCGGAGAATGGATACTATTATCTAGATCTATTATTTTTAAATTATTTTAAAAATAATTCCATAAAGTGGGGTAAAACAAAAATATTCCAACTATATGAGTGACAGTGTATAATGTGAAGCATCCATGTTGCACTTTCTCCCTCTTCATATTCTTATGCCATTTTAAAAACTATTTATTACAAATCTTTAAGATGATAAGACCCTACATGTATTGTACATTACATGTACATGTGCACATATTTTCAGAAGAGTCATATTATTGAGTGGAAAATACAGATTTTCTATTCAATTTCCATTATGTTCTATAGATTAGGTAAAGCTTAATTAATTAATATAATTTGAGTTAAAATACATGTTTCTCTGAGGATCCAAAACCATTGAATACTATTGATTACCCAAGATTTAACTAACCATGGTCAGTTATCTTCCATTACCATAATATTTTGCAATTTTTCTGAATTTGTATAGAAATAAATGAAACTAAAGTATAATTTGCATAAAAGATAATGTTTTTCTCCAACAATAATCATCTCATTATCCTTTATTTTTGTTTGTTTGTAGTTGTTTTTTATTGATATATTTTATGTATTTCCTGTACAAAGATATTAATTGCATAATTGTTCTCCTTTGAATGAATCTTTTTTTCTATTTTGATCCAATTTCCAAAAGATTACCCCTTATCCCTACAGTATATGCAATCTCCTACATGTATATACTACATGTAGCATTAAAAGTTGGCCAGTCTTCCTTTTAAAAGTTATTGGATTTTTGTTTGAGTGTCTATGTCAAAGTTATTCTTATGCACATCAGTCCATATACAAATTTATTCTTCAACTCTGGTATGATTTCCATTCAGTTTGGTATATATTGTATACAGTGTATATTACGTAGAGCCGTTCCTTGGTTTTAGCGGTCTATGGTTTTAGTCTTTAAAAGAGGGTTGGGTGTGGAAATTTGTTCCCCCCCCCCCCCCCCCCCCCCCCCCCCCCCCTCTGTGCAAAATTAATGACTGCTGTGGATTGCAACCTGTAAGTTTTACAGTGCACATCAACTTTATAATTAGAAGTTACCAAAGTTGGAACTGGTACATTTTTTTTATTATATGCACTGAATAGTAACTTTGAGACTAAATTTGCATAAAATCTGACTGTCCATACATTTTAGCAGTAATTTATTGTTTCCATCGTTGCAATGCCAAATGAAATAATAATTATAACTTGCAGTAAAATCTTAGGATTTTTGTTTTATCTACAGGGTGTCTACTGTCTAAAAAGAATATGCAACAATATTTTTATTGGATACATTTTAAACGGTACTCATCCATTCATTTTGTTGGCAGTGCTGTGTTAGCTAAATACCATTTGTGTACAAGGAACAATACTACCCCACAAACTTAAGTTAGGATTGTTTTTTGCTAGACGTATATGTTGCATGCATCAGTGCATGTAACTGTCGGTACTCCATACTTCATACGCCTGCATATGTAGCGTTCCATACTCTCATATCATAGCAACCCATTTTTGAGAAGCACATTATTGTACTTCGATCACGATGTAAAACCACGGCAAAGTTAGCCTGTTTTTATCGTAAAGTTAAACTACTTGGTCTGCCCATATTATTTGGTCTGCACAGTGGTAAGCAATTAAACATGTGTTATTTGATTGGATTGTAGTATCAGTGTTTGTGACATAGGTTTCGTCATTTAACTATAAATACCACAGATTATTTGATGATATAATGTTGCATGCCATTGCCCATGTTATAATACGGTACCGGTACGGTATAGCATTATTCAGAACTGTAGATCTAGGCCTAACTGTTGTTAGAGGGTGAAGTACATTCGCACTCACTTTCAATGAATACATAGTCACAAGATAAGATGTTTATATTTAATCTCCAATCTTGTTGCTCACACAAACGTGTTTAATAATAAGAGCATGAAGTTAGGTACGTATTATTACATTGTGGTTGGTTATGATACATGTAGACCTATGATGTATTTATTTAGTAGTTTATGCTTTTAAAAACAAGAATGCTAGCTCATAATGATAACAAGATATTTGTTTAGTAAGCACTGTGCTTTCTAAAAGACCCCTGTTACACATGCGTCTGAAAGTGGACTGAGGCCGGCCCCGGAGTCGGCTCGACGTATGTGTAACACCAACTTTTTTTCGAAAAGCGGGACTGAGGCCAGGTGGACTCAGTCCACCTCTGGATGTGGTTTGAGGCCGGCCTCAGTCCCGCAATCAGTATGTGTAACACCAAAGTGGACTCGGGGCCGGCTTATAAGCGGAAGTGACGTAACCTGTCATCATTATCAACATAATTCATCGGGCGCGCTTGCCACCTTCTTTTATGTTATTCTTTGTTTTTATCATTCTATCACTCTCTCTTTCTCTCTTTCCTTATGTTATTCTTTGTTTTTATCATTCTATCACTCCGTCTTTCTGTCTTTCCTTATGTTATTCTTTGATTTTATCATTCTATCACTTTCTCTTTCTGTCTTTTCTTATGTGAAATGTTTTTATCATTGATCCTTTTCTTTTTCTGTCTTTCCTTATGTTATTCTTTGTTTTTATCATTCTATCGCTTTCTCTTTCTGTCTTTCCTTATGTTATTATTTGATTCTTCCTTCTTTCATCTTCTCTTATGTTATTCTTTGTTTTTATCATTCTATCACTCTCTCTTTCTCTCTTTCCTCATGTTATTCTTTGTTTCTTCCTTCTATCACCTTCTCTTAAGTTATTCTTTGTTTCTATCATTCTATTATTTTCTCTTTCTATCTTTCCTTATGTTATTCTTTGATTCTTCCTTCTTTCACCTTCTCTTACCTTCTCTTATGTTATTCTTTGTTTTAATCATTATATCGCTTTCTCTTTCTGTCTTTCCTTATGTTATTCTTTGTTTCTTCCTTCTAAAATCCTCTCTTTCTGTCTTTCCTTATGTTATCCTTTGTTTCTTCCTTCTATAACCTTCTCTTTCTGTCTTTCCTTATGTTATTCTTTGTTTCTTCCTTCTTTCATCTTCTCCTATGTTATCCTTTGTTTTTATCACACTTTCTCTTTCTGTCTTTCCTTATGTTATTCTTTGTTGTATTCATTCTATCACTCTCTCTTTCTCTCTTTCCTCATGTTATTCTTTGTTTCTTCCTTCTATCACCATCTCTTATGTTATTCTTAGTTTTTATCATTCTATCACTTTCTCTTTCTGTCTTTCTGGAGTCCGCCCCAATGTCAGCTTGTGAAAAGGCGACGTGAGGCCGGCCTATGTGTAGACGCAAAATTGCGGGCCCGAGATCATTTGTAACGGGGGTTTGATGATCTCGAGGCGGCTTCAAATTGCAGGTGTGAGGCCGCCTCCGGGGCCCGCTTTAAAAGCCGACGCATGTGTAACAGGGGTCTGAGATGAGTACTTGCTTGCAATAGTTAATTGCTTGTCATTTATTATTAAGCGTGCGATGTTATTTCCGCACATTTGCATGGTTTGGGCCAGAATGTTAAGGTCAAGTTAGACACTTAAATACCAAAGTTGAAAGGTTAACATGGCATCAATTGATATACTTTTCTTTGGCTTTGTTTGATAGTTCTTACGGCAACATGTAAAGCGACTTTGTACTTCCAAGTTGATGGCTAAATCAGCTAAATCGGCGTCATCTATCAAGTTAACGGCTTATTCGATATTCGAGAGTAAGATTGTAAGCCTGTAAACTTTCTTCAAGGAATGATGGCAATAAAGGAAGCATGATTAAAGTGCCCGTATACGGTACAAGACCTGTGACTGTATTCATTTATGTGGTGTAAACGTGTCATATCGAGAGGGGCAGGCACAGTGCACAAGAATACTGTGGCTTCTACATTTTACAACAAACTTTCAATTTAAGTCACTCTTATTTCTTGGAAACAATACCATCATTGATTTGAAAGAAAATAATATACTTATTCATGCAGCTCTTCAAATATTTATTTTAAGTTAAACAACAACTACCAAACATTGATTTTATATCATCCATTTCAGCAGATCTACATGAACATGTATTAACAATACCTACATCTAGTTTTTGTATTGTATATTGTTATGCAGATTCATATGAGTAGAAATGTATATGTCTTGGCAGCTCCTGATTCAATTATATCCTCTCTCTCTCTCTCTCTCTCTCTTCTACCTTTTATCCCTCTTTTCCCCTCTTTTTTCCCCTTTCTTACTTTCAATCACTCTAGCTACCTCTCTCTTCCCCTTTTTGATCGCAGGAAGTTGCAATATTGTTATTATGTCACTGTAATAGTTCTGTATAAATGCAACTTTACATGTGTATACTTATACTTAATTGTAACTATTGCTCTTACCCAAACTACAGTCTTCTTTGGAGCAAACTGACAGACATTTGCAGTAGTATACAGCTGAAATGGAATTTCCGTTCAACCAAACAGTATACGTCAAGGCTATTTCTCAGCAACGAGGGTTAGCTCCAGGTAGCAGTAAAGCCAGTAGCAGGTACATGTAACAATATCTTAAAAACATTTACTTACCTGTAAGTCCTTTTCATGTGAAGATGATTCAAAGTACAACTATATTTATTTATTGTATAAAATGACCTGCTTTCATAAAGTCCTCTTGTGAAATCTTATGAATTTGAGTCCAATCCCCCCCCCCCCCCCACCCCCTTCCTGTTTTTCTGGCTTCTATGTATTCTTTGAGCCAGCCCTTTGACGTATGCTTCGATCTTTTAAGTTGCAAATTTAGAAATTGCTTTCTTCAGTCAGCAACATAATGCATGATTCACATAGATTAGGGATATGTACCGGTAACCCATAAGATATACAGTGTAAGAACAAATTGCGATAATGAAATGAAGTGTGGAAGAGAGGATCTGAGCTAGAAGACTATAAGGAGAATGCAGCCAAGGCTAAGCAGCAGGAACCAGTTTAGGCTTCACTCAAGACACAATATAGTTTTTGCAATGAGCTGTTAAATACTGGGTCTTTCCTTGCAGAGTAATAAGGGAGCAAGAGAAAGACCATCACCATGTATACACGTAGCAGAAACACAAAGCAAATAAATTTGAGACATTTTATGATTAATTATGTAGGAAGCCAAATCTAATTTCAAATGTCACTTGTCATCTTTTATGTGATAGATCTACAATTATCATAACAGTAATGTTTGTAGCCTTAAAAAGAAATTGCAAGAGGAATGTCAATAAATAAAGTCTACACCATTCACAAGATGCTAATTTGCATTTAACACCATTCCAACAACTTTCAAATCAACTCTGGCAATTTCAATAACCTTTTGTTGTACATCCCATAGAAAATCATGTTCTGATTCTATATAATACATCTTTGTAAATACATCTTTGTAATGTTTGCAAGTTTCAGAAGATGTACCCTGCAAGGCCATCAAAATTGCGACAATAGTTCCATATGTACATGTAACCACCACTAAAATTGAAGGAAAAAATATGGGTATGCTGGGTTAGGATTAGGATGAGGGTGAGGGTAGGCTATACATGTACAGCTGTACATCGATTTTAGTGGGGTTATATGTATGGAACTCTTTCCGAAATTGCCTGTTGTTGATTTTTTTTCCTTTCTCTTTAGGTAGTTGCAGACATGTTGTTTTGGTCATTCAGTTTTTTGTCTGTAGTTTTTCTGCTTTTCTCAGAACCATCATTATATCAAGGTAGACTTCCCCTTTGATAACCAAGTTTTGTCAGTGTGTGTAGTGAACATTCCCTCTTTTTCCAATACACTTTCGCAATATAATTAAATAGTTATAGATTAATTGTAATGCATTGAAGTGTCTTTGCAAGTTCATATTTTCATGGTTTCATGATTTGATTTATAACTGTTTTAATGCTAACCCTGATGAAACAGTATTGTAATTATTATGTACCTACATGTAATATACACTCAGCCATAAACTTTATCATATTCAGGAAGATATCCTGCAAATGATGAAATCTATGATCATGGTTCTATTAACCTATATAATTTTCAATTAAACCTCCTTTACAGAAAGGGGAAATCAACAAGTGGCACCATTCATGTTTTTTTTAATAACTTATATGTGTAGATAGAAAAAATGCCTCACAAGGCTTTTCAAGATGATGTGGTCATTACCTCTTAATAGATTATATGTCAAAGTGGTTACAGTATGAGAGAACCTTTTCCAAGTATGTAGGATGATAGCCTTTAGATATATATTTGAAATTGAATTTCCAATCATTTTCTCTATAGATAAATGTACAGTATATGAAGAATATATGATATCTAGAGACTTGATAATGACATGTTCGATAATAATCAGTTTGTGTTCTTAATAAGATGCATTCATTCATTCCTAAAAGAAAGGCTTTGGAGCATACATGAATTTAAAAAAGAAGTCTATCCCACTTTAATTGTAATTTTTTTATTAGAGACCTTTTGTAAAACCCTGAGAGAATCAATTTGATTTGTTTACGCGATTGTTGTATTTTTACCATTCACGCTATCATTTTCTTCTTTTTCTATGCAGGCTTGAAGTAACACACATGTGCAGCGTTTCAGTCGAAAACGAATACCACCCATTCAAAATCGGTTATAGGATCTTGTCCATATGTCCATATTTGTGTATGCATGTGAAACATGGACCATGACAGCAGACATTAAAAGAAGGATACAGGCACTGGAGATGAAATGTTTCCGCAAACTCCTCAGTATCTGGTATAGAGATCACATAACCAATGAGGTAGTGAAAATCAGAATTTGAAACACCATAGGGCCGTATGAAGACCTCCTGACTTCAGTGAAAAGATGCAAAGTAAACTGGTATGGGTATGTCACATGATCATTTGGACTGGCCAAGACTATTCTACATGGAACAGTACAAGGAGGGAGACGAAAAGGCAGGCAGAGGAAACGATGGGAAGACAACATTAACAAGTGACCTTGACTGAAACATCATACTTCGTAAAGCCAAGAACCACAAGGAGTGGAGGAAGCTGGATGTATAAATCTTCAGTGGTGCCCCAAGGGTCAGCCAGACTGTGGGATAGGTGAAGGTGAAGGTGAAGGAAGCTAAGAATCAGATAGTTAGGCATTATATTGGATCATTTATCCTTTCCTTCAAAAGGAATGTTGCTTTATACTGTAGCACATAAACAATGCTTTTTAATTGGCAATATTTCAGTTCAGTACGCTTGTTATTAATTTCATCAAACATTAAAAAGTAAAAGGGAGAAACACTGTCATTTGAAAATCAAAATGTAAGTCATAATAATTTCACTGTCTAACTATCTGAATCTTGTCAGGATCCATGTACGAGTTAGTGCAATTCTTTTCTCTTCACTACAACCGCATTGATTTACTTTAATAGCATGTTACTAGGTACATCAATTGATGAGAAAAAGCAGCAAAACGCTTTAAATTTGTTGTAGTCTTAAAATTAAAGTTGCAAGTTTCCTAAAAAAGGGAATTTTAGAACACTCCTTCAACTGACATGCACGGACATTATACTTATTAATTTCCATACATTAATGTCTTTGTAATGCATGTTACCAAACAAAAAAAAGTATCATCAACCATTTTTGTCATTTCCTGTGCAATTATTTTCACATCCTGGCTTAACAGTACATAAACAGTGCTCTTTCATTTTGAATATTTCAGAAAAATGCATTTGCATTATGATACATGCAGGTATAGTTGGTCAAGTAAGAATATATTTACAGCATGCTCACAATGAATTCATTAAATCGCCATTGAATCTAAAAGGTATGTTATACCTCATTTTATATTCAGAAGGAAAAAGTGTGAGTGTGTTTGTTGCATATGATTCTTTCTTGGTACCAAAGCTGTAATAATTGCATATTTGTGATTCAGCATAATACTTTGTTCATTACAACAACAAAAATGTCATAATTTTCCAAAACGGTAGTGTAAAGAATAATGTAAGATTGAGGTGAAGGGAAAAGTACTTCAAGATTGTTACATATATTCTCTATACGTATCAACTAAAATGTAAGTTTTCAAATGAGATACTATTTTGTCCCCAGATGAAATAAGTAATGGATCTTTTTTGTTAAATGTCAGCAAATGATCTAAATGAACATGTGTTCGGGTATATCAAATCTTGTACATGTAGTTTCTATAGCTAATATAGTTTGGAGGACTCAAAGATAGAAAAACTGCTGATCAATTGGGCAAAAAGAATTTCCGTTTCGGTTTAATAAAATTTGGAGTGGACTATTAGGCTATTATTTATTTTTTTTAATTTTTTTATCCTTCTTTGTACTGTTCAAAACATAAACATAATCAATTTAGTAACAGACTAAATTAGATAATGTGTAGAATATTTTAAAACTAATTAAGTTAATTGTTAGCTGGGTGGGTGATAAGGGTGGGTCGTATTTCGTTACATTAGGGATGGTAGGGGATATTTGAATAGATTTTAATGCT
The DNA here is from genome assembly GCA_035222895.1 of Strongylocentrotus droebachiensis. Classification (NCBI taxonomy): domain Eukaryota; kingdom Metazoa; phylum Echinodermata; class Echinoidea; order Camarodonta; family Strongylocentrotidae; genus Strongylocentrotus; species Strongylocentrotus droebachiensis. The sequence goes on along the minus strand of JAVYIG010001596.1, from coordinate 240,400 downwards.
TTTTGTTAGTGTTTTTTTGTTTAATTTAATTTAATTTGATTTAGTTAAGTTCAGTACAAGTACAATGTTTTTTTTTATATTTATATATTTTAATTATGACTTACTATTTTGTTATATCATTACTTATTATAGTATCATTATATATATATTGGACTCCATGGAAGAACAGAGCCATTAGGTTAATGGCTCTGAAATGGACTATCCAACCGTTTTATCATTCTATCATTGTTATATAAGTCTTTGATTTTGTTATATTGTGTTATTGTTTTTTATGATGATTTTCGGAAATAAAACAAACAAACTATAACCGGCAAGGAAAGGGAAATTTAGTAGATGCCAAGAAAGTATTTCCAAAGCAATTACACATCTCTTATCCTGTAATGTATTTTTTGCGTCAATAAAAGCAAATGTGAGGGTTGTCCACATAACATCACAACTACCGAACAGTTTAATTGAAATTAACATACATATTAAATGTATATGTGTATTATGGAATAACTTAGAAGATTTCATAATTTGTTATTATTATCCAGTTCATTACATTTTTACCAATGTATTTCTTCAATATTTCTACTTTTCCTCGGAGCATATGCTGTGAACTAATGGATATTCCTTGTCAGTTCCATCATGTTATGTCAATGGGCTTACACTGTATGCGTGTACATGTCCTTTTTGCAATGTACATTTGCTACGAAAATGTCAACAATATTGTTTGAGATATAAAATATAGAGTTAACAAGTGAATTATTCATACTCCTTGTAAATGTGATTTTTTTGGGATGCATTTTTTTGTAACTTAAGAATGAAAGGTTGACTGGGTGAATTAGGGCCCTTTAAGAAATAAATGTACATGTAGTTGTAACGTTTTCAATGGAATGAAAGTTTTACGGTGTAATTGTTGAAATCAAGAATTTTAAATCCTGTTTTCATGTTCTCACAATAGTTGTGTTAAAATTACAATAAGAAAGTTCAAACTTGTAAAAATATGCCACCTTGAAAATGGACTAGACTGAATAATTTTGAATTTGTAATATCTATGACAATTATCAACTGCTTCAAATTATGAACCACAGCATTAAGGGTGGTTTGCAGTGGAACTTACATGATTTGCATATTTAATATAGAAATTTAAACTGTAAGCTAACTTTGGCAGACAACACCAAATTCATTGAAAACTTTACTGTGAATAGATGAAGATGATGATGATAATAGTGACGATGTTGGTGGTGATGATGATGGAGATAATGATGGTAGTAGTGGTGATGATGATGGTAGTAGTGACGACGATGATGATGGTAGTGATGATGGTGGGAGTAGTGATGATGATAATGATGGTAGTAATGATGGTGATGATAATGATGATAATGATCGTAGTAGTGGTGATGATGATGGTAGTAGTGATATTAATAGTGATGTAATGATATTTATACAATAATATTAAAGCATGTACTAATAATATCCCACTCCTTAAAGCAATTTCCATTATCAAAAACAAGTAAACTTATACTTTTTAATTGTGCATTTTAAATTCAAATGTTTTGTATGACTGAATCGAAATAAGTACATGTAACTACAGAAAAAAATAAACCTTGTCGTGCAATTCAACAGGCAGAGTCATCATTGCCATCACCAATGTCATCATCACCCCTCCCCTCTTCTCTTTCTCTCTCTCTCTCTCTCTCTCTCCCTCCCCCCACCCCCCCCCCCCCTCTCTCTCTCTCTCTCTCTCTCTCTCTCTCTCTCTCTCTCTCCCAAGGCCATATAAATCACATGAAGATAAATGTTTGTCACATTTTAACACCAAGTTGATCGGCATTGATGACCAAATAATAATCACCATAGTTGTTCAAGTAATCAATGTACGAGAAATTTTGTGAAAAATAGCTTAATATTCAGGTGGCTTAGTGAAATTACCGTTACTTGCCAGATCAAAAGCACCAGTTTTGGTATAGTGCTTCCTTATGACCTACTGAACGATAGTAGGGTAGGAGCCTCGGCAAAAATATCATATAAGGGTGTGGGCGGGGGCGTCGCCTCGTAGACCACATAAAATTCATAAGGTAGTATAACATTGAGATTTGTAGTACAATCATAATTTTTGGTACAGGGCTTCATTAGGACCTGCTGAATCAGTGGCGGATCCAGGGAGTGGGGCCCGGGGAGCCCGGACCCCCCCCCCCCTTGAGGTGAATTTTTTTTAATTTTCGACACCCCCCCCCCCCGACTACACCCCCCCCCCCCACACTGGGCGAATTTTTGGGAGCAAAACAAATTTAAAAAATAGTGCTCACTACCCCCCCCCCCCCCCCCCCTCCCCCTGGATCCGCGCCTGTGCTGAATGATGGTAGGGTAGAAGCCCCCGGCATAATTATTCATATATGTGCGATTTGGGGCCCCATGGGTTTCACGAAAACCCAATGTTATATTATCTTATAAAATATTTTGGGGCTACGAGGCGACGCCCCCACCCCACACCCTTATATGATATTTTTGCCGGGGATCCTACCTTAATATAGTTCAGAAGGTCCTAAGGGAGCCCTGTACCAAAAATGGCATTTTTACAGCAACAAATCAATGTTGTAAAATTATTTGGGGGCTCCAAAAAGACGCTCCCGCCCCCACACCCTTTAATTGATTTTGTTGCCGGGGGCTCCTAGCCTAATATCGTTTAGTAAGTCCTAACGAAGCCCTGTACCAAAAATTGTGCTTTTATCCACCAAATAACGATAATCGATAAATTTGACTATATTCGGGTAGGGCCTATAGCGACTAAACAGCTTTGTAAAACTTCTTCGTTTCATTTTGTTGTTGTTTGTTCTTGTTCTTTCATTTCTCTTCTTCTTTCTCTTCTTTTTCATTTTCTTTTTCATTTTCTTTTTCTTTTTCTTCCCCAAGTTCAGAAATCAAATATGCACTGTATTATTCAAGATTATCTGGTAATCAAAGTTTGACATGGTACATTGCTGTCGATGTTGCTGTGGTCCGATTTGTCTCTACACTTTACAATGAATATGTCAAATAACGCTTCATAAAGTAAATGAGCCTGAAGAAAGAGACTATAAGCCACTTGCGTAGTTCGATTTCTTTATTTGCGTTAATTGCAAAATAGTCAATAGAGGGCTTTTTCCACTTTAAACAACGGTACATAGTCTCATAATTCTGTCGCTGTAAAGTTGGAAGTAAAATATCCGAAGTAACTGAGACAAACCCCTTTTTTTTTCTTCAAATTTATCTTTAATTTTGTTTTGCAGATGAAAAATTTCGGGATGGGTCGCATATCATGATTGTTGAATAATAACAACACTCTTTATCTCGATATTTCAAAGTGCATGTGTATTTACGTTTTTAATACCAATGGTTTAAAAAAAAGTGTACTTTCCGCTTTTTCTTGTTAGTGTCATAAACTTATCAATTGACTTCATTTAAACGAATTTTTCAAACAGTTTTGTTTGTTGCATGATGCCTAATCTGCAAATTATTCATCAGGATAATCTTCCATTTAAAGAAAATATTTGTTCTTCTTGTTTTGAAATTTGAACGGTGGTCGTCTAATCGGACATATACAAAAGGAGCAGGGGTTCATTAATTGTTATTAATAACATCAGCTAAAACGGCCTATAGGGCTTAACTGCAGAATTATCCACCATCCATGATAATGAATTAGGGTTAGGATTAGGGTCAGTGACAGGGGCTGGGTTAGAAGTAGGGTTAAGCTAGGATTGGGGTAAGGTTAAGTGTTAAGACAAGGGTTAGGGGTATGACTAGGGTTAGGGGAAGAGTTTGGACTAGGGTTAGGTTTAGGACTACGGTTGAGGTTACAATTAGTGTTGTTATGTTCAACCCATGTAGCTCATTTTGGATTACCTAGAAATCCTTTTTTTTAAGCAGGTTAAATTTAAGATTAAATAATTTGCAAATATTAATATATTGAGGATTGCCGTCTTTATCCAATTTTCTTTCACTGATTATCAAAATTAACTATTTTTCAATCAAAATGCAATTGTTGATGAAAAATTCAAAAACATATCCACACTGCTCCCCCCCCCCCCCCCCCCCGTAACACGCATACAACACAAATTATCCCCCCTTCTGAATTTGATCGCCGTAAAGTCGATCGATCGACACAATTAAGGAAGTGGCGGGTAGCATTTTAGTTATAACATCAGGCAAAACACCTGTTTGGGCTAACTGCAGAATAATCCACCATCAATAATAATGATTTTAGGGTTGAGGTTATGGTCAGGGAGAGGGTTATTACTAGGGTGAGGTTCAGGGTTTAGAGTTAGGGTTAGGACAAGGGTTAGGACTAGGGTAAGGTTGCGGGATAGATCTAGGGTTAATGATTATATCTAGGTTTAGGACTAGGGTTAAGGTTACAATTAGTGTTACAACTTGTTTTACGTTCAACCCGTTCAGCTCGTTTCTGATGATTGATAAATTCAGTTTTTAAATAGGTTCAGCAAGGATGAATTAATTTGCAAATAGTAATCAATGAAGATTGAACGATCTTGTTTCCCCGATTATCAAACTTAACCATCTTTAATTAAATCTATCATCTTTAATTAAATCTAATTGCAACTTTTAATCAAAAAAAGCATACCAACCGTGCCCCCCCCCCGTTAATACACATCCAAGCCCATCCAAGACACATAAACGGACACCAATCCCCCCCCCCCCCCGAGGCCAACTAGCTATAAGGACCATTATTCATAAAGACCGCTATTTATTAGGACCACAATTTATAATTTGAGAAAAGGGTAATCATTCATAAGGATAGCTAATCTTAATCGAAGAGTGTCGCTATTTATCATTTGAGAAGAGAGTAGCTATTCATAAAACAGAATGAAGGTCGCTTTTTATAATGCGGAATGAGGGTCGCTATTCATAATACGAGAAGAGGGTCGTTATTCATAACACGGAATGGGGGTCGCTATTCATAAAAAAATTGAATAAGCAACAAAATGACAAGAGAGTTAATTGTTGACTGGGAGCACCCCTATGGCTGTGGCATATGTATTATGGAAAGCAACGCTTTTCTCGGATTATGAATATCGACCCTCTTCTCATATTATGAATAGCGATCCTCATTCTGCATTAATTATAAATAGTGACCCTAAATTTATCTTATGAATAGCGGTCCTAGTGACCCCCAATATAAATTATGAAAAGCGACCCTCATCTCACATTATGAATAACGGTCCTCATGCTTTTATCAATAGTTACCGCCTTCGTGTTTTATATATGCAGTTCGACGTTATGAATAGCGAGATTACCCCCACACCCTCCCTCCCCCCATCCTCTGGTGTTGAAGATGGGAGGCCTAACCAAATATTGAAGGGGGAAAAGACGGGGGAAAGGGAAAAATCAGAAAATGGAAGAAAGGAAGATAAGAAGTGGAAGAGAAAGTAAAAAGGAGATGATACGACACCCTACGGGCCCCGTCCGACGCCCTGCAACTCACTTCCTACACCCCAAACTCTCGCTTTTGCTATGCTACATCATCGCATGCCCTCATTACAACATACAGAGCCACAAACTGACTTATACACACAATCGCTTTCCCTCTGTCGTCTTACTTCCATCATTATTCTTCTTTTCCATGTCTTCACAGTTCATCTGTTCCATTCTTCTCACGCCACCCCCTCCCTCTCTCTCCTCTTATGCATTTCTTCCTTCTTCTTTTTTTCTAACTTAACCCTCTCTCTTTAACCCTAATCAGGCCGGGCTATTTGAGGTCTTAGTAGGGCCAGGGGGGGGGGGGGGGGCCATTATGCCCCCCCCCTATAAGATCTCGGCCGCGAAAATTTGCACGCATGTCAAGTGAAGTGTATAGAATAATATGATAATTTCAATTTTTTGAAAAATTCACTCATTTGCATATTTATGGTAATTTATGCAAATAAAGTCATAAAATCACATTTTTACCCACAAATCATATATTATTCATATTCAAGCATTCTTTTTCTCTACAAATATTCATTAGACCATTCTGAATAATAATACAACAACAAAATTTGGAAGAGCCAGCTTATTCCTTATGTTATCTGTTGTTTTTATAATTTCTTATGTATTTCACTGTTTTTTTAACTTATGTATTTCATTGTTTTTGTTGTTTTATTTCATTTCTTACTAAAATTCAACCATTTTGACTACCAAAACAACCACATAACCTTTAAACAAGACCCAATAACCCATGTTTGATCTGTTTTGAGAAAAATGACTTTTCCATATGTTTTGTACACAAATCACGAAAATGAGCGATTTTCGGGCTGACATGCAAAGACAAAAGGTCACATGACCTTGTAACCGTAGGTCCGATTTTCAAAAAAATTCTTTTGAAAGTTGCGCAAGACTCAAAAGATAAAAGTCAGCGAGCGGCGGGGCGCCATCCATATGTGTTCCCGAGCAATCGGAAAAATCGTGGAGGGGGGGCCATAATGGCCCCCCCCCCGGCCTTATTAGGGTTAAATTGATCTCTCCCTGACACTTTCTCTCTTTCAGTATTGTTCGATTATGTTTCTATGATATATCCTCATATATTGTGTGTGACTGTCATGAATTACATTATAGAATATGAATAGGCATTACATTTGCATTTTAATATGGTTCAAAATCAAAAAAATCTTCAGTATTTACTTGTCACACACTCAATTAATCAGTCTCGATTTCTATTTAAAATATGAATATTCCTCACTTAACAATAATTATAAAAAATAATACTAATGACGAATCTATTCTATTTTTATCATCAATTTGTTTGCAAGTATGGAATAAGTAATAAGTTGTGATCTATTGTACTGTGTATTATTTGTACTTGTCTATATCTCTAAGTTTTGTTGAGAGGCTTTTTAAAACTGAGCTTGTAAAACTAATGAAACCATTCTACTACTACCACTACTACTATTACTACTACTACTACAGTCAGAAATATCAACATGCACACCAAACAAAAAATAAAGCACATACAAAACAGACTTTGTTTGGGTATTCCATGATGAATAATTTTAGTATAATACCTCCTACAAAATGTGAGGAAAAGTTGAGTTTTGTGACACATGCTCCTACTAAAATTGCTTCACAATAGTTCCCAACATTAAATGAATTACTAACTTTAATCCTGGACCAATACTATACCTAACCCTAAATCTTGCTTAAATATTAATCTAACCTTAACCCTAACCCTACAATTTTGATAAACTAAAGCCCGGAACAATTGTCAACACAGCAATTCTCGAATTGCAGCAAACCGACATCGTGTTCCTGAAATCATATTTACTACATGGTAATTTTTCTTCATTTACACTATTATATTTCAGCATGACCTATGTACAATAAAACCGGTCTGATTGTATATTTTGAATGGAATGTATAGCACTATTATCCCCACAAAAAATAGCAAATGTTATTGAAATAATGTATATATTTACACAGGTGATATATCAATAGCCTCATACAGAAGCTATGCCGTAAACATGTTTACAACTTTACAATGCTTTCATTTGTTACATATTTAATGTACATAGAGCAATAGCTGCAGTCAGGTTTAATACGCCCACACAAATATAGATGTGTTGCCCACACCTGAAACATAGCACAAGAGGTAATAAGGCCAGTCAAAGTAAATAATAAGAATGAAGTACCCGTAGGCACTTGGTCACCTTTAAATTCAGAAAACTTACGTAGCTTTTAATAACTAGTTTGTGATATTTTACATGGTTACAGAAAAGAAAAGAAGCCATATAGGAATTTAGATGACAGGGGACTAATAATTGTCACCTCTTATGTTTTAGTACAGTATTCAACTTTTGCAAGAAATAATTTCAAGGAGCTTGTATAGAATGGTAATCATCTTGCTATCTAGCAACACATATCAGAAAAACCTGAACAAATAGTTAGGCAGGGGGTTACCAACTTTTGCATGAGCTATAAGACACTACATGTAATATATGGCTCCGTGGCGCCTTAAAGTGATCTCATTTGGTTCTTGTGTACATACACATCTTTAAAAAATAGTATGGTTGAATGCTCAATATTTTTGCTTGTTTGGGTTTATTTTTTATGTTAAAATCATCTTGTAATATAAGCTTATAAGTGGTATACCATAATCATTCTCATATCCTTTTATCATTATTCTAATCATTTTACAAACTATTTAAATCACATATAAGGTTTATTAGTTGCAAGATGATTGTACACCTGAAGTTGACTTTTCCTGAATGCCATTACGATAATACCATCAAATAAATATTATCTAATGGACTTTACATAAAGTGCTAAATAATAAATGCAGTTTTGGCAGAGATAAGGTGCTCAAAGGATCTCTTTCGGCACCCATTTCCTTCATCTGAGGCCTAAAATAAAATAATAATAATAATAATGATTCCGCTTTTATATAGCGTATGATGTCTCTAAGTGCTTTACAGGTATATTATTACCCCGGTCATCAGATTCAGGCTTACCCGCACACTATGTATGCACATTCTCTACTCCCTGGGGATCATTCCAGCCAGGTGTCATTTTTACAAGTGCACACTTGCTCATCTCACCACATTAACTTTCGCATCCTACATACCGGTAGCTCTTTTCCATATTCGTAAGGAATTTTGTACATCATAGGGCCGGCAGAAATACATCTCACTTTTCAGAATACCTACGCTTATTCTTTGGGGTGAGGTTTTGTGAGGTTTCCTCTAACAATAGTGGATGATCGACCTTTCACAAAAAATTGTAGTATAATGAAACAAATGGATATCCCACATTTATCAAACTACACACCCTATTTGTTTAACTTGTATCCTCTTAAATTGTTTGCTCTAATTCAAACCCAAATTAAATATCAAAATACAGTGATATTGAGTTCTGTAAACTCTTACAAATTACATTTTTTCAAATTTGTGTAACCTCCAAGAAACTTGCAAATTATTTTAAATAATTAAAACCTTTAGATATAAAGTGTGAAATTTTATAGTCATAGGTTCTGAAACTTCTTTGTAAGAAATCAAAATATAGCGCTCTTTTCGATTGCCACAGCAGGAGCTTTTTTTCAATTCAACACTAGTGAACACATATTTTTTTATACAGTAGGTTTGCGGTTGCACCATGTGTGAGAGAGAGAGAGAGGTTTGAGGAGTCCTGAAAAGGACTCTGACTCGGTAATCTTTCTTGGACGAGTGTAGTCCTGAAAAGGACTGTTTGTTATCTTTCTTAGCATATAGTTCTCAGGAGAACTATAGCGCTTGGAGAGGATGAGTGGCTCGACGTTTCAAACAAGTTGACTATCCGTCGTCAGGAGTGGAGAATAGCTGGCGTGCGTGAGCTTAAGTCACCGGGGTGCGGACGTCAGGGAAAAATAGTAGTAGACCGTGTCGGCTTCAGTCATCGGGGAGTGGGCATGGATGGTCGGCTGGTAATTCGTCTGACTGTCCGCCTGGGCTGGAGGCTCCGGGTTGCGGACTTAGGAGAGTTTCGAGTCGATGAGTGGGGGGGTGCTGTCGGCGAGACGCTGTGTGTGTCCCCGACGTAGGCGCCGTTGTAGTCTGTTGTCGTCTGCTGTGCATTGTAGCTGTGAGGCTGGCGGCTGCTTTGAGGGTTCGGCGGGTGGCGGTGGTTAATGTACGGGTGTCTGTCGGGGTGGTGAGGGCGGTGCTGGAGGCGGTGGTGGAGGAGAAGTGACCGGGTACTTGTTTTTTTACTCGAGACAATTAAACATTCAAAATCTATTCATTGAAAAATCTCCATTTAATGTCTCTTTGAATCAACCTTAACCTTAGGCTGATCATACCAAGGGCCATGCTATAGCCTCTGCCAGGTCCCTCTCAGTGCGTGTGTGAACCAGCGTAAACCTTGTACTTGAAGGGATCCCATATGAAATCTGTTGGTTTGAAAAATAAAGAACAGAGCTTCCATTTTATTTTTTGGTCTCAAGAACAGTGTGAACAGTGCTAACAATAATATATCTTGGAGTACATTCATTCAAATGTCTACAATTTCTTCCGAGATGAATTTTTTCCCTATCATACCATACCACACTATCATATCATATAATATACAAATATTGTCTAGTATTAAGTATTCTACAATTGTTGTAATATTGTACCTGTACACTGTATTGCCAATACTAACAAATGGAAAGGTTCACATTGTTTTTCCCCAATAATTATCTATAACATAACGATCTATAAATTGTATTATATGCAATGCTCTACAATTTCTATGTGAATAAGTCACAGTACAGCATATATCAAATGAAATGACTTTCAGGAACAAAACAATAACAAAGTTGAGTTATTATCATATATATTCTAAGTAAAGACAAATATACTCAAGAGTTTGGTTTGATCGGTCATTTTCATACCGTAAATATATTTCATGCAAAAACATCTTCTTTACCTGCCTCTTAATAAATCATTTCATTCTCCTGCTTTGAAAAATTGTATTTCAATAATAAACACTTTCAGAATACCAATACCACACATTACGTGTTGTTAGGTCAGGCAGGCCATAATGTTTACCCAACCTACATGTAGCAACAACTAATCCTTGCAATTTGCATCCTGACTACCGGAATTGAGGTACAATAATAGAAAACAGGTGAATGTACATGTAATAGCTCATCGCAAGGTACACGTACATGTACATGTATGTATACATTTGAATACATTTTGAAAATTGTCTACTACATGAGCATATTAGTCAATTATGATCCAAAAGCATCAATTTTTACATCCATTAATTGAAAAACTACATTGTACATGCATGCAGCACTTAATAGCCAGCAATAAAAAAAAATGGTGAAAAAATGGGGTAGGAGTCTTAAATACCTTGATCATTGAACACCCCTAAGTTTTTTTGTTACAATCCATCTACATTGTACATACCTCATAGATTTGCTGCTACTGTTACACTGGATCAACTTGATCTACCACTTTTTCAAAGGATAATCAAGAGCCCCTTCTCACAATCGGTGGAGTACACATGCCATTTCTTCTTTATCTTGACAGTGACCTTGTGCCTTTGCGTTGATTGTCATCAAGTGTCTACCTGCCCCTCTGAAAAATGAATAAGCATTTTAAGAATTATAAAATTATATCAAATATCTAACATATCATACAGATTACAGGATCAAAAGAAGTACATATTCTTACAATATTCCAGTACACTACATACATGTATGTGTAGGTGATAGATCAATATGTCTACATGTGTACATATACACCAATTAGAAATTTCTTTGACAAAGCCAAAGAAATCCATGTTATGTAAGCAAAGGATATACAAATCTTCCAATAAATATTTGCGAAAAGCATCTCAAGTATACAAAACAGTGATAATTACACAAATCTTGTGTATGTCAATATTGTTGAAGATGTACAGTACATGTACACCCTGTATAGGAGACAATTCAAATTTCATAACAATGTGATTCAATCTCTGTATGACCATAAGATTGAATGTACATGTACATGTACAGAATACTACAAAAAATTGCCACATTGAAGCTAATGTCAAAAGGACTTCACAGAGGATTTGAAAAGACTAAAATGTGATTTAAGTTCCATGAGCTGCTATGTAAAATGATTCAGCAGTGTACTGAGTACTAGCACTATTCTAAACGATTTTCTGTCACATTATAAGATATATTATACAAAGCAATATTTTTTTAATTTTTAACTAACAATTTCCTACTCGATTTGGTTTTCCTACATTCTTGTATGGCTGGTAGTTTGTCTATCCACAACATGTACTCTCTAGGTGAAATTTTACAGGAACCAGTAGTGAATTTGATCTGTGTTTGCTTTATTACCTTCATGTATACAGTAGCAGGTAATTTTACAGGTACCATGCATTAAAATGCATATTTGCCCGGTCCGCAAACTAACAGTTTTGAGCGGGCAATATTTCCTGATAGTTTCTCTCTTTCGGGTTTCACCATTCACTTTAAGTACAAAGATTGTGTTCCATATTGAGCCCATTACGTATTGGCCCCATTAAATATCCGGGACCTTTCAAACAGCTAAATCGCTGCAAAGTTTGAGCAGACTATCATGCGGCGCGGTAGTAGGGTATAGTGACCGTACGTGATTCACAAATGAATAGGTAATAATTATAATCTTTTGGGAGATACAGTGATATGCATTTATATGTACATGTATTGCCCTTACTGAATTAGTGAAGGCAATACAGGGTGTATTACCTTGTTTCTCCCTCAAGGCCAGTAATATTATGACAATCATGTTAAGCTCCAATTAATGACAGGTTATGCCAAACTATACCATTTGAGAACCCTTCATCCTAAATCTTCTACATACCGTAGGTGAATTTCACATATCTTGGGGGCAAAGAATGTGATCCTAATAGCTATTCATAACCATGTACAGTATCATCATGATATTCGAACTACATGTATCACATCAAATGCAATACATACCAACATATTTGATTTAGAGAGGCTGCGTTGTTGTGAGGAAAAGTTTTTGCCCTGAATTTTTGTTAACATTTTTATTTACATAAGGGTGGTGTTGATATGCTTATTATTATTTACATAAATAGAAAATGAATTAATGTGACACCTACATGTACAGGGTGTATATCAAGATTTTTTTCTCAAAACTATTGCAGCTACAATGTACCATTTAAAAAAAAGGAAGGCTATTTGCTTAGAAGTCAGGGTCAGCAAGACAACCATTACTGGAAGACATTGGAAGATCACATTACCAAAACAAAGTATTCAGAATTTTGAACCACATTGCTCACTTCATCACTGTATGGAAAGAGAATGACTACCGGTAGTCTGATTTGATTTTGTTTCTTTAAATATAGCCCAAAACAATACTGGTACTATCTACATGTTCAGTGAGATGGAGAAAGGGAATGGCCCATAAATCATAACTGATACCACTTAAATCTATAATGTAGCCTCACAGCTCACTGAACATTGTATAATAAATTGAAACAGGATTTTCCAAAGATTATAATTTTATACTACTCAAAATAGTAGGCTTTTGACCACTTCTAGTGCAGGTACAGGCCATAGTTCATTCATACTTCAGAGTTGAAGCTGCCAGGAGAGGAATTTAATCTATTTCTTTTTATTAGTATACAAATGTTTTAATTTTCTGATTATACCTCAGATCAAAACCTGTTTTGCTTTAAAAAGTGATTTGAAGAAAGACAATCGCAACCAATTTCAACCAAACTACCCGGTAGTAAATTGAGCTTCAAATTTAGATTGCATGTAAATGTCACAGATATTAAATATTTGAAGGAAATATGCATTTCTGAAACAATCCACCCTGTTTAGAAAGTTGGTTTTGGTTAATATCACTTATGAGAATATAATACTATCCTTTTTTATTCTGTAATACAGGTAGACCTATTTCTCTATGCAATGATACCCAATTGATTGTGGTGCTATTATTGAGAGTTATCATTTTGAGAGTTTCACCAGTTCTTTTGGATAACAAGACATCTGTTTAGGTGCAGAAATCTACAATCACTATGGAAATGACGAACAAAGAAAGCGGACAAAATATACAGTTCCTCATTCTACCCTCAACAATTGCTATATATGGTAGACAAAGGAACATCCCTTCACTGCTATTAATTAAAAATGTGTAGAACAAGATGCATGTGACACCTGTTCTACAGATTTTTACATAATAGCAGTGAAAGGATGTTCCTTTGTCTACCATAGCAATTGTTGAGGGTAGAATGAGGAAATGTATATTTTGTCCGCTTTCTTTGTCCGTCATGTTCATTGTGAATTTCATTAATGTACATGTATGTACATGTATTTTAGAATCAACATTAATATTAAGAGTCACTATTTTGTTTGCAACATTGTCACTTACATGTATCATGTTTCCCATTCAGCAGTATACTGCACATACATGTATCAAAGTTACAAAATCCATATAATTTAGGCACCAATGTAAACAGAAATTCATTGGTTAAAGAATGTTATGCAATGCTATGCAAATGATGAATTAACAAACAACAAACTTTTAAAAGTATTCATACAATCATGTTGACGGAAAATTAAAATTAAAATTGCAGAATAGGCAAGGTCCTGAAGTTTGATGTCTTTTGATATTCTTGTCTACTGAAAACAAAGCTACATGTATTTAAATTCTGTAATACAGCTTTTTGACAAAGCTTTCACATTTCCTACACTGCAAGACATAAACAATAAGGTGTCTTCATTTTTGTTGCCATGCATTAACAAATAGTGTTATGTTTTGAGCCTGAACTCATATCACAGAATGTTTGTTGTATGATTGCTAAATGTTGGTATTTTTATACACTCTACATGTAAAATGGATATTCATTATTCATTATTCAACATTTGAAAAGTTCTTTAATACAATAATATCTCTAGGGTTGATAAAATGTTATACTTCTATTCAACATTAACCACAAAAACATTTTTAGCTGTTGGGTGAAATATTTGCTCACTGTGTTAAAAAATGTTCTACTAAGAGTTGTTCAGTAATTGAAGTTATGAAAATAATACAGGTAATCACTATTCATTCCATATTGTTGTTAACCAATTGACCTAGCCAATGACTTTGACTCACTCCATATTTAAGAACATCATTACAATTTTTAAATATTGACTTTTGGATGATGAATGAAGTTTATAATGATGAATTTCATGGCTGTTTGATGAACAACACATCAGCAACAACATCAAAATATAGAGTTGTTATATTCAGTGTACAACTGCATGCTTCTGCTGCAAAGTATCAATAATGTTGTTGGATCATATAATATACCAACCTTTATAACAAGTTGAATCCATAAATAAAGAAAGATCAGAGAAAAAATTGGTGAGAGTTTAAAAGAAATTAAAAAAAACAATAAGAAAGTTCAAAGAAATTGATTTAAAACAAGAAGAACAAAATTATTAGAAAGTTGTAATCACTTAACATTCATAACCAGCAATGTACAATACCCTGTAAGTCATTCTACTGGGACATAATTGTAAATCTCCATTTGTTTCACACTTTTAAAACAAAGTTTACAGTATACCAGTCCCTTTTCTCTCAGAGCTGTACTAAAAAATATATTCAGAGAGCTCAATAGGTCCTCCAAAAATGAAGAGGTTCTATCATAGTCATATTACATGTGTAAGTGTTGAATGATATTGGTCCAACATAACATCACTATACATGCCCAATCATCAATTCAAAAAATTGAAATTCATATACAGACTACAAATTTCAAACATTAAAACCTTACATGTACTTATTACTTGTCTGAGTTTGTTCAAACTTTCACCAGCCTGCTTCTAAATTTTTTCTGTTTCCTTCAGAGCATCTTACTTTTAGGGTTACATTTCCCATAAAAAACTATTACTATCAATACTTGCTAATGGCTCTCATTACCTTTAATATCTTTACTAATTAGATAAAAAGGGTCACAAAATAAGCATTAAAATTGTAACTTCAAACACTCTTTTGGTGTTGAATAACTTGAACATCAAGTGTCATGTGATGGTTTAAAGGCTTTAACCTTTTTACCAGGCAAGTCTTCAATAATATTCCAATTACCGGTATTTATACAATATCTTTTATTGTCATTAAATTGTTTCTGGAATTTAGTGCTGTGAGTTTAGTGTGTAATTTCCATTCAGTGCACACAGCCAGTTTATCTTTGCGTGTACACAGTTATAGTTCAATAGTTCAATAGTAGATGTATGTAATTAATTAAGCTTGTAATACAATGTAAAGCGCATAGAGACATACCTTGTATAATGCGCTATAGAAATATAATTTATTATTATTATTATTATGACATTTACCAAAAACAAAAGCAGTATTTCAGCTAGGTACATTTGTACATGTACAGTATGTTGTACAGTACATTTAAGACCAGCAATCCAGCGCGCATTCACAACAACCATTTTTCTCTGTAAAGTTGTTACAGTAGTAACAGTACTGCACACAAAATCATCATGCTCATGGAATAGTCAGACCGCAATGATTGACATATTAGCGATTTTTTTTGCTCAGCAACATACAGACCTTCGCGGACGCAGAGCACTCAGGTTTATGGCCGTCGCATACAGACTGCCCTCAATACAATACGTGGTTTCGCTTTTCGGTGAATGCGTACGTACATGTATCTCTACGGAGGTATTGCATTTGCAATGCTATTAGGCAATTTTCGTAATGTAACCAAATTTAATGCAAACGTCTTTGTGAAGTGCCTCGATACTAAATATTTCTTTCACCTGATAAGGATAATAGTATTTCAATAGACAGAATACAAACTGCATACATTAGTTGTTGCCAGTTCGACAAACATTAGGGGTATTTCGCAAGCTAATTGCGGACAGAGAATCTGCGGTTCGTGTGCAAAATCAAGAAGCTACTATAGTAACAGCAGGGTGATCGCTGAGGTACTGAAATCCAGAACGGGTTTTGGCCAAATCTATGGGCGTTCTCAATGACGCCCCAAGTGAATAAACAGCCAATCAGTGAGCTTGTACCAAAGATGGTTATGAGAATTTTGTTGTCTAATAACGAAGGATGACGAATTTGAACGGGCGGATCTAGCTTCTTTTCTATGGCGTGGGCGGGCGGGGTTGACATTTGAAAAATCGCGCCGACCAATATTTCGCTTAGTGGGGGGTAGGGAGCACTAAAATTTGTTTTCAATTTGAAAAAAGTGCCAACCAATATTTTTTTTTTTTTGGGGGGGGGGGGGGGGGGAGGTAGAAAGAACCTTGGCCAGCCAAAGGGGGGATTTAAACCTCCTAACCCCCCTAGATCCGCCCCTGGCACAAATGACTCTTCGGTGAGTTTTGTTTCTTCCGATTATTGTTTCTGAACAGTAACAACATGAATATGGATATAACATGAATTCTTTTAAAACTTGATGATAAATTATTGTTGAAATTTGATAAAAAGCCGTTTTGTGGCTTGGTCGAGACAAGTTGTGCTAGTCGTGTAGTCCCGTCTGTACTGTATTGCGTTGAAGGGAACAGGCCATTTTCGTAATGTAATCAAATTTAATACATACTGTACGTCATTGTGAAGTTCCTCAATACAAATTATTTCATTCACCTGTCTAGGATTCGCAATATTCAGAATGCAAACTGCAAAAGTGTGGCAACAACTAATGTATGCAGATTGGATTCTGTCTATTTAAATACTATTATTATTATCAGGTGAATTAAATAGTTTGTATCGAGGCACTTGATTCACTTGGGGCGTCATTGAGAACGCCTGTAGATTTGGCCAAAACCCGTTCTAGATTTCAGGGCCTCAGCGGTCATCCAACTGTTACTATAGTATCTTCTCGATTTTGCACACGAACCGCAGATTCTAATTCCGCAATGAGTTTGCAAAAATTGCCTATTATTATTACCATGACGGCAAGAGAAAAGACTCAATGGCATTGGAAAAGTTGTAACTGTACAGGTGTAGTAACCATACTGCACACAAAACCATTGCGCTCGCTGGAAAGTTAGATCACAATAATTGGCATTATTTGCATGATGACAAGAGAAGAGACTCAACGGCATTGAATCAAAATTGTACAGTGTATGGAAATGATTATTCAAGGAAGTAGCAGTGGAACTTAAACTTTATTTTTAGACTGATGACAGACATTTTAGTGAAATATTGACTTCAGACTCTTATAATCCTGAAAAACAAATGATTTTTTGTTCTTCGTTTATCTGTTGTGTAGTGGTGGTTTCGTGCCTATACACGGTCGCAGCACTATTCTGGATAATAATTTAGTCTGGTTCTGCATAATAATTTATCAAATATCTTCTACACATTCTTACTTTTTTTTAATTATCTTCAGAAGCATTCATAGAATTCATTGCGTATCAACTATCAACCAAACTACATATGTCATACAAGAATGGTGTTGTTGTATTTTACAGCTATTTTCAGTTCATTCCTTTTTCTTTTCAGGAGATTTTTGTACATTGTACAGTACATCAACCTTTAGGGCCAATTAAGTGTCATCATTGATTTGACGGTATTGAAGGACTCAGATGGAGGAGTTATTATGTGGTTACTTAATTGGAAAATTGAAAGTGATCAGTTGCATCACAATAAAGAATACCAGGAGTTATACTGGCATATACATGTACATCATTACATATTAGTAAAGATTTGTTCAATCAGAGATGCAGTCTTGTTTAATAGTTACCCTGGTATAGAAAATGTGAGTAACTCATACCAACAAAATCATTACCACTATTTGGCATACATACATGTACATGTACATGTACAAATATAAATATGGTCAATGTTAACATTAATCCTTATATACCGGTAATCATCTAGTGTATAAGTAAATGTTTGCATGTTTGATTTGGGTTTCTGAATATTTAACTACTATCAGCTTGCCAATTTGATAATTTCAGTAAAAAGAGATTCAAAAAAACAAAATTAAGTATTCTTTTTTGTATCAATATTTATCCTCAAACACAATTTTTTGAAAATCCTTGCAGAAATGTGTTTTAAATGACATCCTTGTCTTTCACATTATGATACAATTTAAGTGAAATTTTGTCATCAAATTTTTGGCAAATTTGGGGCTCCCAACACTTTAGAGGGGCTTTAAACTGCAAGGGAAATGTTCACTATGGTTCATTGTACAAGATATGTACCAGCCAAATATGTAGTTGGGGGTATGTATCTAAATTATCCATTGCAGGCAAATGATCAAGATCTTCTTTGCATGAGATTAGCTTTTTTACATTTTTGTTATAATTTATTAAGGGGATGAGTTCAATAACTCATCCTAACGTGTCCTCCCAGTGGTTTAGGATGGGATCTTGTTGCGGATAGCAGACCAGCATGTTTCTTCTGATAGGGTCTTCTTGGATTGATTTTTTCCAGTAAGTTTTCTTCCACTCAAAGACCAATGCACTTTGTATACAAGTTGAATTTAGCTGTAATTGGGCAAGATTTTGTCTCTTATACGTACGGGTTAGTGAGGGGAGGCTATGCAATGCAGTTTGTGTGTGATCACCCATCTCACCTCGCACAGAAGCTTCAAGAAAAGCATCAGATAAGCTGAAAGTACATGTAAGTCCTTCTATTTTGATGTTCTACAATTAATGTTATTTTCATAGTACCGGTATAAGAAAATTAGATTCATTTTGTTTTCAATCATTTTTTTTTCTATATCATTTTGTCTAGATAATGAAAAGAAAGTAGGCAAAAATTATGGAGTAAATCTCTAATTGACCCCCCCCCCCCCACCCCCTCCATTGTGCATATGCCAAGGATAACCGTAAATGTGTCTGTGCAGGCGCGTACGCAGGGGGGGGGGGGGTTTGGGGGGTTAACCCCCCCCCCCCCTTGGTATTTTTATGTGTATAAACCCCCCCAAAACCCACCTAAAACCCCCCCCCCCCCTTTTGGATTTTTATTTTTTTTTATTTTTTTATTTTTTATTATTAAAAAAAAAAAAAAAAAAAAAAAAAAAAATCCCCATTGACTGACCAAAAACAGGTGACCTTACCCCCCCTCAACGGAGCAAAATGTCAAATTTCGAGGTCGAAAAAAAAAAAAAAAAAATGTCCTCTTACCCCCCCCCCCCCCCCCCCCCCCCCCCCCGCTTATTCAGCGGTCGGCTGAGTCGTTGCGAAATTTTCGGCCCGAATTATAAATGTTAAAACCCCCCCCTTGAAAAAATCCTGCGTACGCGCCTGTGTCTGTGTATGGGGAAGTTTGACAAATGTCAGTTTTATTTCGAAATTCCCCATACCAGACAGTTATTTCTGTCTATTGGCGAGAGAGATGCCAAGGCCAAAGGTCTCAATGACTGCTTTGAGGATGATTGCATCTGTGCCATATTGTTAGCACTTACAATTACATGTACATGTACATGTACACTGAATTCAGTTCCGTCGTGAGTAATTCTCCTGCTCGTTTGCTTGGAGTGACAAGATTTTGCGTGTATTTGTAGTATCACGTTCTTCAATGGCAGTTTGCATTCTTTCCATTTGTAGAGGTGTACATCTATGGACTTATTTTCAGCTTATCTGTCCAGCTCCAGTTTGTGAAGCTACTGAACTGTGCAGGATGGGTATGGCGCTCATGCACACACAAACTGCATTGCATAACCCAGGGCTGCCAACCCTCCCGCATTTGGAGGGAGTCTTATGTCACCACACTCCTTCTCCCGCCGTCCCACCAGCTCGTAGCGGGAGACTCCGCCACCACGCCCTTCCTCCTGCTCTCCCGCAAGCTCCTGGTTTATGAAAAAACCTCACGCCAGACGTGTAAAATAAACCAGCGTACTCGGGGGGGGGGGGGGGTGGGAACTTATTACCCTTCCCTGTTGAGCAACAAAAAATTGCATAAATATCTCCCTTGAAGCAGTTCCCCAAGTTGATAGCCCCGATAACCTCCCCACAGCCACACTCAGTCAGCTCTGTATTGAGGCAGTCAGTGAATATGGAGGAGCCTGACGTAGTTATTTATCATGTTTAGATCTAGATCTATAGTATAGGCTACATGTAGCTAAGCCTAGGGCTAGGCCTAGTTTTATATCTACTATCTAGCAGAACAACCATAACCATTGATTGATATCAGACTTTTCAGAGACCAAAGGCAAAGCAAAGGCAAGGCTTTCGGTCCAACATCAGGAACATGCAGGCTAGGTTCGCACTCATCGATTGACGAGTACTTGTACTAAAATGCATTAATTAACTGACTAACAAAGTTATAGTCTCATCTTCTTAGGCCTGGCGGGCGCAGCCGGGCTCAATTCATTCAACCAATGGTGGTGATTTTGGGCTTTCCCCGCGGTACCATACCTACATGTACATGTAGAATCTAGGCCTACAATGTACATGTAGCTCTAGTCTGGATACTGCGGTTTCAAATAAGTAATGAAGCTATGATAAGAGGGGTCTATATAATCTACTACTCTTATTGACAATTAAGGACAAACCAAAACAAACCTTACCTTAAAACATCTCGAAAACACCATTTTAGCGGCTTCTGTGGCGTGGTCTGTCTCTGTATGACATGATGAGGAGGGCATGGGCGACGGATCGACGATGAACTAATAGTAATAGACTAGTCTAGTTCTAAGCACACGCAGACCGCTATTTGTGACATTAAGCTGATCAAGTGTGTCTCATGATCTGACTCTCATCTCGACTCCAACTGACCGTCGACCCTACGGCTATCCCCAGTGGCATATCTTAGGGTGGGGGGGGGGGGGAGAGGAGGGGGTCCCTCACCTGGCCAAAAACCTGCTTTCAAATCAAAATGAAGACGGGCGTCCTCCCCTGGGCACAAAAAGGGGGGGAGGGGGTGGGGGTGTTGATTTTAAACAAAAAAGTAGTGCTCAATACCCCCCGCCCCCCCCCCTTCCCTCGTTGCTCGTGTGTCAATCACGGAACTTCCGTGATGTCCATCAGAAAGATCACATAATGTTGTTGTTTTATAGTTTTTATTGGCGTGTATATTTAGACTGCAATAGTCTTTTCACAAGCTTGACGCAAACATTATTTCCTATAATTTCATCGTCATTTCTCTCCATCATAAACTTTAATAATGTTATATTCCGATCCAACGTCTATTCTGATTAAGAGTATAGCAATTTAGAACAACAGTCTTAGAAAAACATAAAAATTGACCGGTATAATAATAGGCCCAAATTATCCTATTAAAAAAAAAAGTTTATGGTAACGTAAGACTTTGGAACTGTTCCTTAGTTTATTTTAGCAGTGTTGAAACCGTCAATACCGGTGGCTGTGTTTTAGATGAATGGTCGAAACTAAAATTTATGCTGAACAAATAAAGCGACCAAATAAATAAAATGTTAAGCTTTGCTTATGATTGCGGTCTCCTGCACTTTTCCAACAGAATAGTTCGGATAATACTTTACATTTATGATAATATGTTATGGAAATAATAAGTTTTGTTATTATATGTACATATATTATGTACAAAAAACATTTTGACATTAAGAAATCATTGTTTGTTTATGTTGTATTATACCTTACATGTGTATTATGTTCTTTGTTATTCAGTTATATTTTATTTGGAAAAAATGCAGAAATCAAATCAAATCAAAAATATACGATATAAAACGGGTGATAATAGTATAGATGCGCCTACAATTTCACATTATTTTATTCTGTTCGCCCCACGATACAATTTGATGTCTGAGAAAATTAGACTAACTTCCGGCAACATGGAAACAAAATTAATTACTGCGTATACTATAGTAGGTAGTCTTTAATAATGAACAGGTTACGACGTTACATGGTTGAATGTTGAAACGAGATGTTGTATGTGGTCAATTTCTCTCTCTGACAAAATATACTGCCACATCTTTAGACACACGCAAATATTCCTCATGCTCCCTAGGCCCTGCGGAGGGCTAAGTCAATCAGAGATTATTGAGACTTAATATAATATTTAATTTATTTCTGTTTTCAAGACTAGTACCATTTATCAATACATGTGTAGGCCATTTCACAATTATATACTTTCCACTTGAATAGCAACAATAAGCATTATCATAATTTAAGACCAACAAAATATATATTATTACATTAGCAAACCAAGGAATTTGTTTTTTCCAATACAAATATCCTTATTCCTGTACATGAACTTCAAATTGGCTACTTGCCTGGTTGCTGCAGAAAGAATAGATACGTATGTGGCTTACGTCATCATAAAGCTTGGCCTTTTCTAAAAACATACTTATAATTGTACTTTGATGATTGTGAATAAGCAAGGAATCTATAACAATAAATAACAAAAGATTGTTATTGATATGTATATTATCAAACAGTATTTATGTCAGTATTTTGAAGGGTACGACATTTAAAACGTGTACCAATATCTAAACAAAAATATTAGATTTACGTCAAATTGGCCACATTTAACACCCTTGTGTACACATATAATTACGACTCAATGCTATTGATACAATACCTATCACATGTTGGATATTTTGTAAAAGCAGTACGATATGCATTGTGCAATTATTCCACAATATCTCAATACGTCATTGAGAACGCGGATCATATCGCCTGCATATGTAGGAAGAAAGCATTGCATCTCATTTGATAGCGCACGCCATAACATAAGTAACAAGACATATTGAAAATGTCAGAAAAGACATTAGGTTATTATCAATATATGCTATAAATTCATAACTTTAACAAAAAACTGTCATAGTTTTAAGGAACGCATTACCAAATATCCGTTTATCTTGGACTTACCGCATGGTACTTCGTCCTCGTAACGATCGCATTGGTAAAGTCCATCGCACACCACAGCCCGTGACACGTTTCTGTTTGATCTCGAACAAGCAAATACGGCTAGTAGAATATAGAAGAAAATAGAGAAAAAAAAGTGACATATGAGTAGGTCAAAATGCATGGAAATCTTACAATTTATTCCACTATGTTTTTTTTTAATTACTTGTAGTAATTAGGCGCGTGAAATTCACCTTAAAAATACTATTATTTCTGGTAAAACTGTAAACATGGTTTACCATCATCAGTCTACAGGTTTTGAATAATTCAGCTTTTTTGTAACTGGAAAGATACCAGTTATCATTGCTTCGATACACAGAGTTTTAGATTCCAGCGATATTTTAAAAGAACATTAATCCCACACTAGCTCACTCACTTGATAAATCATTAGCAAATATCCGCACGTCCATTACAAGCCTAGAGTTACTCGTTCCTCCTATGGCAGCAAACCACATCTCATTGGTATCTACATAGACATCCTCGGGGGCGATGTATATTCTTTCATTGAAAGTCGTGATGACAGACTGTATGTCAGACGGATCGTTACCAGACCCTATTTCGACTTTAACACCATAATATATATTTATAGACTGGAACACAACTTGAAATCCATTCGTAGCGTTTGTTTGTAGCAAGGTTGCGTCATAAAATCGTGTTGTAGTGGTGGTTGGTAAGGAGATAAAATGTGATTCGCCTTCCTTAAGAAATGGTGCTGATTTATCTGTAAAGATATTTTAATTTAAAGACATGTAGAAAAGAAATTAGTATAAAGAAGAAAAAAGGAAAATAACAACAAATAAATTTCGTATCTGTAGATGATTCTGATCAGTTCTACCACTAGATTGGTACTTAAACTTCATTACCTTGCATCAATGCACCGTTTATTTTGGGAACTTTTCTTCAAAAACTTGGGTGGGTTTAAACCCATCTACCTTATGCACACAATTTCGTTGCCAGAGATTATTAGTGAACATTACATTTTCCAACTTAAATCATTTGGACACCATTAAAAATTAAAAACTCTCTGTTTATTCCAAATTTATAAAGACTGGCTTGTCGTGATATTCAGAATTATGACTTCATATTACGGACTTTTAGATTTGCACGACGAGAACGTAGACTGCCATGCGTGACATCCTTTTAAGGCAATATGACGTCCTTTTATGGCACTGGCAGTGCCCGGCAGTGCCTTAAAAGGATGTCACACATAGCAGTCCACGTTCGCGTCGTGCAAATCTAAAAGTACCTAGTGACAAAAAATCTGGTGCCTTGAACCAACTTTTGGGTTCGGGGGGGGGGGGGGGGTAACCCGACAGCTACCGTATCCGGGCACCTACCCCCTGGAGTCCCTGAACATCCGTCCCCCGGATAACCACCCCAGTCACCTACCCCCTAGGACAACTACCCGCTAGGAAAACCAACCTCTAGGACGACTACCCCCAGGACAACTACTCCCGGATAACTATCCCAAGAACTCTACCTCAAGGACAACTACCCCCCGGAAAACTACCCCCGGACAATTACCCCTATGATAGTTTTCCGGGGGGTAGTTGTCCTAGACAATGATTGTTTTAGGGGGTAATTGTCTGGGGGTAGTTGTCCGGGGGGAAGTCGTCCTAGAGGATGGTTGCCCTAGGGAAAAGTTTTCCTAGGGGGTAGTTGAACAGGGTTGTTGTCCGGAGGGTGGATGTCCAGGGGTAGATATCCTAGAACCGACAGCTACACTCAGACTGCTACATTTTTATTTAAAGACCTAGGTGGTCTTTATAACATTGAGGGGTCAAGTCTTGTGAGTGAAATTTGTGACAATATCAGGATAGGTCCCTCGACCCGACCGAGTTGTGAAAAAACGTTGAAAAAAGGATACCCTATAAATAGGCTTGGACCACAAAAACCATAATTCAAGTGACTAAAATATCAAGAAAAGTCCATGAGAAAACCAAAACAAATCTGTCTTTAAAATGATGAAGAGAGTTCACCAATAAAATTGCAAGACACTCATAAACTTCACAATTTCATGAAACAGTTGACAAGAATGTGAGAGAATGCGAAATGTATGGCTTAATATTTCAGCATCCTTATTCCAATTATTCCGTGTCCGTGTACCTGTGCAATGTTTCATGAAACCTGTTACCAACAACAAGTTGCAACAACAGTTAAAAGCTACAGAAATCGTGGTATTTGATTGACAGAGAGCTAATTTATCATAGAAATCTAAAAATTTGTTATTAATAACAAGTTAACTAGCCTGTTCATTAGAAACTAAAATTGACCTTTCAAAATAACCAAACAAAGCACTTTCTATTGACAATGTTTCACGCTTGGGACAAAGCTCTGGATTCTCTTCCGGGAGCTCTGTCATTGATGTGCCATATGAAGGAAGAAAGCATTCGCATTTCATTTGATAGCGCACGCCATAACATAAGTAATGAGACATATTGAAAATGTTAGAAGAGGCATTAGGTTATTATCAAAATATGCTACAAATTCATAACTATAACAAAAAACTGTCATAGTTTTAAGGAACGCATTACCAAATATCCGTTTATCTTGGACTTACCGCATGGTACTTCGTCCTCGTAACGATCGCATTGGTAAAGTCCATCGCACACCACAGCCCGTGACACGTTTCTGTTTGATCTCGAACAAGCAAATACGGCTAGTAGAATATAGAAGAAAATAGAGATAAAAAGTGACATATGAGTAGGTCAAAATGCATGGAAATCTTATAATTGATTCCACTATGTTTTTTTTAATTATTATTATTATTATTTATTCGGCAAAGGAAAACATTACATATCAGTGTACACAATACAAAATAAGACATAATTATCAACCATTGGAACGCCAGGGACAGAAAAAGTTAACTAAATTACTGTGGCATAAAGCCTCCTGTCCCAATTCCAATGGATGATTTACA
Organism: Strongylocentrotus droebachiensis; assembly: GCA_035222895.1. Classification (NCBI taxonomy): domain Eukaryota; kingdom Metazoa; phylum Echinodermata; class Echinoidea; order Camarodonta; family Strongylocentrotidae; genus Strongylocentrotus; species Strongylocentrotus droebachiensis. The sequence goes on along the minus strand of JAVYIG010001596.1, from coordinate 214,220 downwards.
TAAAACAGAAATAAGAAGTTTAGCCTTGGGTTACCTTCAAAGTTGAAAAGTAATTAGGGCCTATTAAACAATTATAAGTGATGTAATTAAATGCAAGATGCGGTATCATTATTTCAGATACATTATATAATATTAATCAATTACAAACAAATGTATAGGCTAATTAACATTTGACACATTGAATAAGTGTAGGAGATGTTGCTGTATAGGGCAACATATTAAAATATAAAATAGCATATTAAATAGCATATTATAACCGTATCTCCCCTGACAGCAAGGAATAGAAGACACTATAGAAAATGAAAGGAAACTAAAAGAGACAAAGGGGGAGAGAGAGAGAGAGAGAGAGAGAGCAAAGAGAGAGGGAAAAGTAAAGCAAACAGAAAGGAAAGAAGTACATATTTATCAGTGATACATTTTCTTGAAATCAAAATTACTTGTAGTAATTAGGCGCGTGAAATTCACCTTAAAAATACTATTATTTCTGGTAAAACTGTAAACATGGTTTACCATCATCAGTCGACGGTTTTTGAATAATTCAGCTATTTTTTGACTGGAAAGATACCAGTTATCATTGCTTCGATACACAGAGTTTTAGATTCCAGCGATATTTTAAAAGAACATTAATCCCACACTAGCTCACTCACTTGATAAATCATTAGCAAATATCCACACGTCCATTTGAAGCCTAGAGTTACTCGTTCTTGCTATGGCAGCAAACCACATCTCATTGGTATCTACATAGACATCCTCGGGGGCGATGGATATTCTTCCATTGAAAGTCGTGATGACAGACTGTATGTCAGACGGATCGTTACCAGACCCTATTTCGACTTTAACACCATAATATATATTTATAGACTGGAACACAACTTGAAATCCATTAGTAGCGTTTGTTTGTAGCAAGGTTGCGTCATAAAATCGTGTTGTAGTGGTGGTTGGTAAGGAGATGAAATGTGATTCGCCTTCCTGAAGAAATGGTGCCGAGTTATCTGTAAAGATATTTTAATTTAAAGACATGTAGGAAAGAAATTAGTATACAGAAGAAAAAAGGAAAATAACAACAAACAAATTTCGCATCTGTAGATGATTCTGATCAGTTCTACAACTAGATTGGTACTTAAACTTCATTACCTTGCATCAATGCACCGACTATTCTGGGAACCTCTCTCCAAAAACTCAGGTGGGTTTAAACCCATCTACCTTATGCACACAATTTCGTTGCCAGAGATTATTAGTGAACATTACATTTTCCCACTTAAATCATTTGGACACCATTAAAAATAAAAAATTCTCTGTTTATTCCAAATTTATAAAGACTGGCTTGTCCTGATATGCAGAAATATGACTTCATATTATGGACTTTTAGATTTGCACGACGAGAACGTAGACTGCCATGCGTGACATCCTTTTAAGGCAATATGTCGTCCTTTTACGGCACTGGCAGTGCCCGTCAGTGCCTCAAAAGGATGTCACACATAGCAATCCACGTTCGGGTCGTGCAAATCTAAAAGTACCTAGTGACAAAAAATCTGGTGCCTTGACCCAACTTTGGGGTTCGGGGGGGGGGGGGGGGGTAACCCGACAGCTACCGTATCCGGACACCTACCCCCTGGAGTCCCTGGACATCCGTCCCCCGGATAACCACCCCCAGGAACCTACCCCCTAGGACAACTACCCGCTAGTGGAAACCAACATCTGGGACGACTACCCCCAGGAAAACTACTCCCGGATAACTGTCCCAAGACAACTACCTCAAGGACAACTACCCCCTGAAAACTACCCCCGGACAACTACCCCTATGGTAGTTGTCCGGGGGGTAGTTGACCGGTGTGGTTGTCCGGAGGGTGGATGTCCAGGGGTAGGTATCCTAGAACCGACAGCTACACTCAGACTGCTACACTCAGACTGCTACATTTTTATTTAAAGACCTAGATGGTCTTAATAACATTGAGGGGTCAAGTCTTGTGAGTGAAATTTGTAACAATATCAGGATAGGTCCCTCGACCCGACCGAGTTGTGAAAAAACGTTGAAAAAAAGGATACCCTAATAGGCCTTGACCACAAAAACCATTATTCAAGTAACTAAAATATCAAGAAAAGTCCATAAGAAATCCAAAACAAATCTGTCTTTTAAATGATGAAGAGAGTTCACCAATAAAATTGCAAGACACTCATGAACTTCACAATTTCATGAAACAGTTGAAAAGAATGTGAGAGAATGCGAAGTGTATGGCTTAATATTTCAGCATCCTTATTCCAATTATTCCGTGTCCGTGTACCTGTGCAATGTTTCATGAAACCTGTTACCAACAACAAGTTGCAATAACTGTTAAAAGCTACAGAAATCGTGGTATTTGATTGACAGAGAGCAAATTTATCATAGAAATCTAAAATTTGTTATTAATAACAAGTTAACTAGCCTGTTCATTAGAAACTAAAATTGACCTTTCAAAATAACCAAATAAAGGACTTTCTATTGACAATGTTTCACGCTTGGGACAAAGCTCTGGATTCTCTTCCGGGAGCTCTGTCATTGATGTGTCATATGTAGGAAGAAAGCATTCGCATCTCATTTGATAGCGCACGCCATAACATAAGTAATAAGACATATTAAAAATGTCAGAAGAGACATTAGGTTATTATCAATATATGCTACAAATTCATAACTATAACAAAAAAACTGTCCTAGTTTTAAGGAACGCATTACCAAATATCCGTTTATCTTGGACTTACCGCATGGTACTTCGTCCTCGTAACGATCGCATTGGTAAAGTCCATCGCACACCACAGCCCGTGACACGTTTCTGTTTGATCTCGAACAAGCAAATACGGCTAGTAGAATATAGAAGAAAATAGAGAAAAAAATGTGACATATGAGTAGGTCAAAATGAATGGAAATCTTACAATTGATTCCATTATGTTAAAAAAAAAAAATTACTTGTAGTAATTAGGCGCGTGAAATTCACCTTAAAAATACTATTATTTCTGGGAAAACTGTAAACATGGTTTACCTTCATTAGTCGACAGATTTTGAATGATTCAGCTATTTTTTGACTGGAAAGATACCAGTTATCATTGCTTCGATACACAGAGTTTTAGATTCCAGCGATATTTTAAAAGAACACTAATCCACACTAGCTCACTCACTTGATAAATCATTAGCAAATATCCGCACGTCCATTTGAAGCCTAGAGTTACTCGTTCCTGCTATGGCAGCAAACCACATCTCATTGGTATCTACATAGACATCCTCGGGGGCGATGGATATTCTTCCATTGAAAGTCGTGATGACAGACTGTATGTCAGACGGATCGTTACCAGTCCCTATTTCGATCTTATCATTATTGTAGGTGAGATACAAAGACTGAAACACAACTTGAAATCCATTCGTAGCGTTTGTTTGTAGTAATGTTGCGTCATAAAATCGTGTTGTCGTGGTGGTTGGTAAGGAGATGAAATGTGATTCGCCTTCCTGAAGAAATGGTGCTGAGTTATCTGTAAAGATGATTTAATTTAAAGACATGAAGGAAAGAAATTAGTATAAAGAAGAAAAAAGGAAAATAACAACAAATAAATTTCGCATCTGTAGATGATTCTGATCAGTTCTACAACTAGATTGGTACTTAAACTTCATTACCTTGCATCAATGCACCGACTATTCTGGGAACCTCTCTCCAAAAACTCAGGTGGGTTTTAACCCATCTACCTTATGCACACAATTTCGTTGCCAGAGATTATTTATAGTGAACATTACATTTTCCCACTTACATCATCTGGACACCATTAAAAATTAAAAAAATATCTGTTTATTCCAAATTTATAAAGACTGGCTTGTCCTGATGTGCAGAAATATGACTTCATATTATGGACTTTTAGATTTGCATGACGAGAACGTAGACTGCCATGCGTGACATCCTTTTAAGGCAATATGACGTCCTTTTTCGGCACTGGCAGTGCCCGCAGTGCCTTAAAAGGATGTCACACATAGTAGTCCACGTTCTCGTCGTGCAAATCTAAAAGTACCTAGTGACAAAAAATCTGGTGCCTTGACCCAACTTTGGGGTTTGGGGGGGGGGGGGGTAAACCGACAGCTACCGTATCCGGACACCTACCCCCTGGAGTCCCTGGACATCCGTCCCCCGGATAACCACCCCCAGTCACCTACCCCCTAGGACAACTACCCGCTAGTGGAAACCAACCTCTAGGACGACTACCCCCAGGACAACTATCCCCGGATAACTATCCCCAGACAACTACCTCCAGGACAACTACCCCCCGGAAAACTACCCACGGACAACTACCCCTATGATAGTTGTCCGGGGGGTAGTTGTCCTAGACAATGATTGTTTAAGGGGGTATTTGTCTGGGGGTAGTTGTCCGGGGGGAAGTCGTCCTAGAGGATGGTTGCCCTAGGGGAAAGTTGTCCTAGGGGGTAGTTGACCGGGGTGGTTGTTCGGAGGGTGGATGTCCAGGGGTAGGTATCCTAGAACCGACAGCTACACTCAGACTGCTACATTTTTATTTAAAGACCTAGATGGTCTTAATAACATTGAGGGGTCAAGTCTTGTGAGTGAAATTTGTGACAATTTCAGGATAGGTCCCTCGACCCGACCGAGTTGTGAAAAAACGTTGAAAAAAGGGATACCCTAATAGGCCTTGACCACAAAAACCATAATTCAAGTGACTAAAATATCAAGAAAAGTCCATGAGAAAACCAAAACAAATCTGTCTTTAAAATGATGAAGAGAGTTCACCAATAAAATTGCAAGACACTCATGAACTTCACAATTTCATGAAACAGTTGACAAGAATGTGAGAGAATGCGACGTGTATGGCTTAATATTTCAGCATCCTTATTCCAATTATTCCGTGTCCGTGTACCTGTGCAATGTTTCATGAAACCTGTTACCAACAACAAGTTGCAACAACTGTTGAAAGCTACAGAAATCGTGGTATTTGATTGACAGAGAGCAAAGTTATCATAGAAATGGTAAATTTGTTATTAATAACAAGTTAACTAGCCTGTTCATTAGAAACTAAAATTGACCTTTCAAAATAACCAAACGAAGGACTTTCTATTGACAATGTTCCACGCTTGGGACAAAGCTCTGGATTCTCTTCCGGGAGCTCTGTCATTGATGTGTCATATGAAGGAAGAAAGCATTCCCATCTCATTTGATAGCGCACGCCATAACATAAGTAACAAGACATATTGAAAATGTCATAAGAGACATTAGGTTATTATCAATATATGCTACAAATTCATAACTATAACAAAAAACTGTCATAGTTTTAAGGAACGCACTACCAAATATCCGTTTATCTTGGACTTACCGCATGGTACTTCGTCCTCGTAACGATCGCATTGGTAAAGTCCATCGCACACGACAGCCCTTGACACGTTTCTGTTTGATCTCGAACAAGCAAATACGGCTAGTAGAATATAGAAGATGATAGAGAAAAAAGTGACATATGAGTAGGTCAAAATGCATGGAAATCTTACAATTGATTCCACTATGTTTTTTTTACAATTACTTGTAGTAATTAGGCGCGTGAAATTCACCTTAAAAATACTATTATTTCTGGTAAAACTGTAAACATGGTTTACCATCATCAGTCGACGGTTTTTGAATAATTCAGCTATTTTTTGACTGGAAAGATACCAGTTATCATTGCTTCGATACACAGAGTTTTAGATTCCAGCGATATTTTAAAAGAACATTAATCCCACACTAGCTCACTCACTTGATAAATCATTAGCAAATATCCACACGTCCATTTGAAGCCTAGAGTTACTCGTTCCTGCTATGGCAGCAAACCACATCTCATTGGTATCTACATAGACATCCTCGGGGGCGATGGATATTCTTCCATTGAAAGTCGTGATGACAGACTGTATGTCAGACGGATCGTTACCAGTCCCTATTTCGACTTTAACACCAGGATATATATATATAGACTGGAACACAACTTGAAATCCATTCGTAGCGTTTGTTTGTAGCAAGGTTGCGTCATAAAATCGTGTTGTAGTGGTGGTTGGTAAGGAGATGACATGTGATTCGCCTTCCTGAAGAAATGGTGCTGAGTTATCTGTAAAGATATTTTAATTTAAAGACATGTAGGAAAGAAATTAGTATAACGAAGAAAAAAGGAAAATAACAACAAATAAATTTCGCATCTATCGATGATTCTGATCAGTTCTACAACTAGATTGGTACTTAAACTTCATTACCTTGCATCAATGCACCGACTATTCTGGGAACTTCTCTCCAAAATCTCAGTTGGGTTTTAACCCATCTACCTTCTACCCCCTTCACATACACGGATTTTTCTTACGAGTCCCTACAGATCGCACAAATTCAAGGATCTTTCACGGATCCTTAAGATTTTGCCACTTTTATGACCGATTTAAGAGTTGTTACGAGTTATTATGAGCTATTTACGGTTTGTTACGGATTATTACGAGTTATTACGATATACTTACGGCAGAATTCCACGATTTGTTACGAGTTGTCACGGATAACTACAGGCAACTTACGTGTTAGTAACGATCTGTTAACGTGTTGTTACGAATAGTTGCGAGTTAGTTACGAGTATTTACGAGTCCTTACGATTTTTAACCAAAAAATAACAACTGAAAATAAAGTGTTCAAATTTGCAGTTTTTATACCTTTCCCCCAAAACGTAAACGATACGTAATAATACTTAAAGTATACGTATCTATTTGTAAAGTACTCGTAACTACACGTAAAGTGCTCGCAATAACTCGTAACAATCCGTAAAGCCATTGAATCACGACCTCAATGGAATTGTAAACAACACGTAAGCACTCGTAATAATCCGTAAATAATCCGTAAATAATCCGTAAACAAATCGTAAACCAACCGAAACAAATCATTAAAGAAACCTTAACGAGTCATTTACGGATTCTTGCGAGCAGTTTACGGATGGTAACGTGTTGATGCGAGCGGTTTACGATACTTACGGATTGTTACGACCTATTTACGAGTTATTTACGGACAAATAAATCCGTGAACAATCGTAAGAAGATTTTTGACATGTCAAAAAAATTGCCTCTCCTGTCACGGATACCTACGAGTGTCTGCGAGTAGTTGCGAGTTGTGACGAGCTATTTACGGATACCAGCGAGTTATTTACGGATGCTTGCGATTGACTACGAGTTGGCGATCCGTAAGAACTCGTAAGGAAAATCCTTGTATGTGAAGGGGGTATTAAGCACACAATTTCGTTGTCAGAGATTATTAGTGAACATTACATTTTCCCACTTAAATCATTTGGACACCATTAAAAATTTAAAATCTCTGTTTATTCCAAATTTATAAAGACTGGCTTGTCCTGATATGCAGAAATATGACTACATATTATGGACTTTTAGATTTGCACGACGAGAACGTAGACTGCCATGCGTGACATCCTTTTAAGGCAATATGACGTCCTTTTACGGAACTGGCAGTGCCCGGCAGTGCCTTAAAAGGATGTCACACATAGCAGTCCACGTTCTCGTCGTGCAAATCTAAAAGAACCTAGTGACAAAAAAATCTGGTGCCTTGACCCAACTTTGGGGTTGGGGGGGGGGGGGGTAGGGGGGGGGGTAACCCGACAGCTACCGTATCCGGACACCTACCTCCTGCACATTCGTCTCCCGGATAACCTTTTAAGAAACGCAGTACCAAATATCCTTTTTCCTTGGACTTACCGCATGGTACTTCGTCCTCGTAACGATCACATTGGTAAAGTCCATCGCACACGACAGCCCGTGACACGTTTCTGTTTGATCTCGAACAAGCAAATACGGCTAGTAGAATATAGAAGATAGAGAAAAAGGTGACATATGAGTTGGTCAAAATGCATGGAAATCTTACAATTGATTCTACTATGTTTAAAAAAAAATTACTTGTAGTAATTAGGCGCGTGAAATTCACCTTAAAAATACTATTATTTCTAGGAAAACTGTAAACATGGTTTACCATCATCAGTCGACAGGTTTTGAATAATTCAGCTATTTTTTGACTGGAAAGATACCAGTTATCATTGCTTCGATACACAGACTTTTAGATTCCAGCGATATTTAAAAAGAACATTAATCCCACACTAGCTCACTCACTTGATAAATCATTAGCAAATATCTGCACGTCCATTTGAAGCCTAGAATTACTCGTTCCTGCTATGGCAGCAAACCACATCTCATTGGTATCTACAAAGACATCCTCGGGGGCGATGGATATTCTTCCATTGAAAGTCGTGATGACAGACTTTATGTCAGACGGATCGTTACCAGACCCTATTTCGACTTTAACATCACTATTGAGATTCAAAGACTTGAACACAACTTGAAATCCATTCGTAGCGTTTGTTTGTAGCAAGGTTGCGTCATAAAATCGTGTTGTAGTGGTGGTTGGTAAGGAGATGAAATGTGATTCGCCTTCCTGAAGAAATGGTGCTGAGTTATCTGTAAAGATATTTTAATTTAAAGACATGTAGGAAAGAAATTAGTATAAAGAAGAAAAAAGGAAAATAACAACAAATAAATTTCGCATCTGTCGATGATTCTGATCAGTTCTACAACTAGATTGGTACTTAAACTTCATTACCTTGCATCAATGCACCGACTATTCTGGGAACTTCTCTCCAAAAACTCAGTTGGGTTTTAACCCATCTACCTTATGCACACAATTTTGTTGCCAGAGATTATTTATAGTGAACATTACATTTTCCCACTTAAATCATTTGGACACCATTAAAAATTAAAAAATTCTCTATTTATTCCAAATTTATAAAGACTGGCTTGTCCTGATATGCAGAAATATGACTTCATATTATGGACTTTTAGATTTGCACGACGAGAACGTAGACTGCCATGCGTGACATCCTTTTAAGGCAATATGACGTCCTTTTACGGCACTGGCAGTGCCCGGCAGTGCCTTAAAAGGATGTCACACATAGCAGTCCACGTTCTCGTCGTGCAAATCTAAAAGAACCTAGTGACAAAAAATCTGGTGCCTTGACCCAACTATGGGGGGGGGGGGGGGGGAGGGGGGGGGGGGGGTAACCCGACAGCTACCGTATCCAGTCACCTACCCCCTAGGACAACTACCCGCTAGGGAAACCAACCTCTAGGACGACTACCCCCAGGACAACTACCCCCGGATAACTACCCCCAGACAACTACCTCCAGGACAACTACCCCCCGGAAAACTACCTCCGGACAATTACCCCTATGATAGTTGTCCAGGGGGTAGTTGTCCTAGACAATGATTGTTTAAGAGGGTATTTGTCTGGTGGTAGTTGTCCGGGGGGAAGTCGTCCTAGAGGATGGTTGCCCTAGGGGAAAGTTGTCCTAGGGGGTAGTTGACCGGGATGTCCAGGGTTAGGTATCCTAGAACCTACAGCTACACTCAGACTGCTACATTTATATTTAAAGACCTAGATGGTTTTAATAACATTGAGGGGTCAAGTCTTGTGAGTGAAATTTGTGACAATTTCAGGATAGGTCCCTCGACCCGACCGAGTTGTGAAAAAACGTTGAAAAAAAGGATACCCTAATAGGCCTTGACCACAAAAACCATAATTCAAGTGACTAAAATATCAAGAAAAGTCCATGAGAAAACCAAAACAAATCTGTCTTTAAAATGATGAAGAGAGTTCACCAATAAAATTGCAAGACACTCATGAACTTCACAATTTCATGAAACAGTGGACAAGAATGTGAACGAATGCGAAGTGTATGGCTTAATATTTCAGCATCCTTATTCCAATTATTCCGTGTCCGTGTACCTGTGCAATGTTTCATGAAACCTGTTACCAACAACAAGTTGCAACAACTGTTAAAAGCTACTGAAATCGTGGTATTTAATTGACAGAGAGCAAATTTATCATAGAAATCTAAAATTTGTTATTAAAAACAAGTTACCTAGCCTGTTCATTAGAAACTAAAATTGACCTTTCAAAATAACCAAACAAAGGACTTTCTATTGACAATGTTCCACGCTTGGGACAAAGCTCTGGATTCTCTTCCGGGAGCGCTGTCATTGATGTGTCATATGAAGGAAGAAAGCATTCCCATCTCATTTGATAGCGCACGCCATGACATAAGTAACAAGACATATTGAAAATGTCAGAAGAGACATTAGGTTATTATCAATATATGCTACAAATTCATAACTATAACAAAAAACTGTCATAGTTTTAAGGAACGCATTACCAAATATCCGTTTATCTTGGACTTACCGCATGGTACTTCGTCCTCGTAACGATCGCATTGGTAAAGTCCATCGCACACGTCAGCCCGTGACACGTTTCTGTTTGATCTCGAACAAGCAAATAAGGCTAGTAGAATATAGAAGATAGAGAAAAAAAAGTGACATATGAGTAGGTCAAAATGCATGGAAATCTTACAATTGATTCCACTATGTTTTTTTTTAATTACTTGTAGTAATTAGGCGCGTGAAATTCACCTTAAAAATACTATTATTTCTGGTAAAACTGTAAACATGGTTTACCTTCATCAGTCGACAGGTTTTGAATAATTCAGCTATTTTTTGACTGGAAAGATACCAGTTATCATTGCTTCGATACACAGAGTTTTAGATTCCAGCGATATTTTAAAAGAACATTAATCCCACACTAGCTCACTCACTTGATAAATCATTAGCAAATATCCACACGTCCATTAATGGCCTAGAGTTTCTCTTTCCTCCTATGGCAGCAAACCACATCTCATTGGTATTTACATAGACATCCTCGGGGGCGATGTATGTATATCCATAGAAAGTTGCGATGACAGACTGTATGTCAGACGGATCGTTACCAGACCCTATTTCGACTTTAACACCAGGATATATATATATAGACTGGAACACAACTTGAAATCCATTCGTAGCGTTTGTTTGTAGCAAGGTTGCGTCATAAAATCGTTTTGTAAAGGTGGTTGGTAAGGAAATGAAATGTGATTCGCCTTCCTGAAGAAATGGTGCTGAGTTATCTGTAAAGATATTTTAATTTAAAGACATGTAGGAAAGAAATTAGTATAAAGAAGAAAAAAGGGAAATAACAACAAATAAATTTCGCATCTGTCGATGATTCTGATCAGTTCTACAACTAGATTGGTACTTAAACTTCATTACCTTGCATCAATGCACCGACTATTCTGGGAACTTCTCTCCAAAAACCCAGGTGGGTTTTAACCCATCTACCTTATGCACACAATTTCGTTGCCAGAGATTATTAGTGAACATTATATTTTCCCACTTAAATCATTCGGACACCATTAAAAAAAAAAAATTATCTGTTTATTCCAAATTTATAAAGACTGGCTTGTCCTGATATGCAGAAATATGACTTCATATTATGGACTTTTAGATTTGCACGACGAGAACGTAGACTGCCATGCGTGACATCCTTTTAAGGCAATATGACGTCCTTTTACGGCACTGGCAGTGCCCGGCAGTGCCATAAAAGGATGTCACACATAGCAGTCCACGTTCTCGTCGTGTAAATCTAAAAGTACCTAGTGACAAAAAATCTGGTGCCTTGACCCAACTTTGGGGTTCGGGGGGGGGGGGGGGGTGGGGGTAACCCGTCAGCTACCGTATCCGGACACCTACCCCCTGGAGTCCCTGGACATCCGTCCCCCGGACAACCACCCCCAGTCACCTACCCCCTAGGACAACTACCCGCTAGGGAAACCAACCTCTAGGACGACTACCCCCAGGCCAACTACCCCCGGATAACTATCCCCAGACAACTACCTCCAGGACAACTACCCCCCGGAAAACTACCCCGGACAACTACCCCTATGATAGTTGTCCGGGAGGTAGTTGTCCTAGACAATGATTGTTTTAGGGGGTATTTGTCTGGGGGTAGTTGTCAAGGGGGAAGTCGTCCTAGAGGATGGTTGCCCTAGGGGAAAGTTGTCCTAGGGGGTAGTTGACCGGGGTGGTTGTCCGGAGGGTGGATGTCCAGGGGTAGGTATCCTAGAACCGACAGCTACACTCAGACTGCTACATTTTTATTTAAAGACCTAGATGGTCTTAATAACATTAAGGGGTCAAGTCTTGTGAGTGAAATTTGTGACAATTTCAGGATAGGTCCCTCGACCCGACCGAGTTGTGAAAAAACGTTGAAAAAAAGGATACCCTAATAGGCCTTGACCACAAAAACCATAATTCAAGTGACTAAAATATCAAGAAAAGTCCATGAGAAAACCAAAACATGTCTGTCTTTAAAATGATGAAGAGAGTTCACCAATAAAATTGCATGACACTCATGAACTTCACAATTTCATGAAACAGTGGACAAGAATGTGAGCGAATGCGAAGTGTATGGCTTAATATTTCAGCATCCTTATTCCAATTATTCCATGTCCGTGTACCTGTGCAATGTTTCATGAAACCTGTTACCAACAACAAGTTGCAACAACTGTTAAAAGCTCCAGAAATCGTGGTATTTGATTGACAGAGAGCAAATTTATCATAGAAATCTAAAATTTGTTATTAATAACAAGTTAACTAGCCTGTTCATTAGAAACTAAAATTGACCTTTCAAAATAACCAAACAAAGGACTTTCTATTGACAATGTTCCACGCTTGGGACAAAGCTCTGGATTCTCTTCCGGGAGCTCTGTCATTGATGTGTCATATGAAGGAAGAAAGCATTCCCATCTCATTTGATAGCGCACGCCATGACATAAGTAACAAGACATATTGAAAATGTCAGAAGAGACATTAGGTTATTATCAATATATGCTACAAATTCATAACTATAACAAAAAACTGTCATAGTTTTAAGGAACGCATTACCAAATATCCGTTTATCTTGGACCTACCGCATGGTACTTCGTCCTCGTAACGATCGCATTGGTAAAGTCCATCGCACACGACAGCCCGTGACACGTTTCTGTTTGATCTCGAACAAGCAAATACGGCTAGTAGAATATAGAAGAAGATAGAGAAAAAAAGTGACATATGAGTAGGTCAAAATGCATGGAAATCTTACAATTGATTCCACTATGTTTTTTAAAATTACTTGTAGTAATAATACGCGTTAAATACACCTTATTAATATTATTATTTCTGGTAAGACTGTAAACATGGTTTACCTTCATCAGCCGACAGGTTTTGAATAATTCAGCTATTTTTTGACTGGAAAGATACAAGTTATCATTGCTTCGATACACAGAGTTTTAGATTCCAGCGATATTTTAAAAGAACATTAATCCCACACTAGCTCACTCACTTGATAAATCATTAGCAAATATCCACACGTCCATTTGAAGCCTAGAGTTCCTTATTGCTCCTATGGCAGCAATCCACATCTCATCGGTATCTACATAGACATCATCGGGAGCGATGTATGTATATCCATAGAAAGTTGCGATGACAGACTGTATGTCAGACGGATCGTTACCAGTCCCTATTTCGATCTTATCATCACTATTGAGATTCAAAGACTGGAACACAACTTGAAATCCATTCGTAGCGTTTGTTTGTAGCAAGGTTGCGTCATAAAATCGTTTTGTAAAGGTGGTTGGTAAGGAAATGAAATGTGATTCGCCTTCCTGAAGAAATGGTGCTGAGTTATCTGTAAGATTTATTATTTAAAGACATGTAGGAAAGAAATTAATATGAGGAAGAACATAGTAAAGTAACAACAAGTAACTTTCGCATCTGTAGATGATTCTGATCGGTTCTACAACTAGATTGGTACTTAAACTTCATCACCTTGCACCAACTAATCTGGGAGCTTCTCTCCAAAAAACAACCCTTCACTATCCGTACGATTTGACCCCCTTAAGTTTAGGCTATTCTAGAAAAGCTTGTAGCCCTGCCCGTATCTGTCAGAGCACCTCAAAACAGAAACCTAACTCTGGGAACTTCTCTCCAAAAACTCAGGTCGGTTTCAACCCATCTACCTTATGCACGAAATTTCGTTGCCAGAGATTATTACTGAACATTACAAACAAAAATTACGTTTTTCCCACTTAAATCATATAATAATAATAATAATAATAATAATAATAATAATAATAATAATAATAATAATAATAATAATCTTTTTAAAGTCCACTCCAAATTTTATTAAGTTAAACCGAAAAAAAAAAATCTTTTTGCCCAATTGAGCGTGAGCCCGGCAGCCACTGAGCAGCGCCAGATAGACGTTGCTCTATCCCTTATTGTTAAACGCCAAACAACATCTTTTGGTATGACGCGGCCGGGGTTCGAACCAAAGACCTCGCGGTTGTGAGGCGGACGCTCTACCGACTGAGACAACACACCGGTATATGGACACTCTTTTAAAAGAAAATATTCTCTGTTTATTCCAAATCTGTAATGACTGGCTTGTCTCGATTTGCAGTCATACATGTACGTCTTCATATTGACAAAAAGCTGCTGCTTTCTTGGACCCGACCTTGGGATGGGGGTGGGGGGGGGGGGGGTACCCAAAAGCTACATTCGGACCGCCACACTCTTTTTTTTTTATCACCGACGTAGATGGTTTCAATAACTTTGAGCCATCAAGTGTTGCGAGTGAAATGTGTGACAATTTCAGTATAAGTCCTTCGACCCTACCGAGTTGTGAAAAAAACGTTGGAAAAAAGAGATACCCTATTAGGCCTTGAACACAAAAACCATAACCCGAGTGACTAAAATATCTAAGAAAAGTCCATGAGACAAACAAAACAAGCCTGTCTTTAAAATGATGAAGAAAGTATGGAAATGTATATATGGCTTAATTTTCGAGCATCCTTATTACATTTGGTAATTCAGGAGGGATTACAGTTAGACATGAAAGAGGTGTAGGGGTGCTTCTGGATCCATTCACGGCTAACTGTGTTCTGGGCTTTTGGGCATTCAGCGACAGAGTCTTGTTGGTCAAATTACAAGGGAAACCTCTCAACATTGCAATAATAGTGGTCTATGCACCTATAGCGGAAAGCACAGATGAAGATATTGACATTTTTTATGAGCAATTAGAGGCAGCCAAATCACAATGTAAATCAAATGAACTTGTAATCGCCATGGGAGACATGAACGCCAAGGTGGGAAGAGGCAGATATGGTAGAACAGTAGGGCCATATGGTATTGGAGACAGAAATGAAAGGGGTAACAGATGGGTAGAGTGGTGCGAGGCC
The DNA here is from genome assembly GCA_035222895.1 of Strongylocentrotus droebachiensis. Taxonomy (NCBI): domain Eukaryota; kingdom Metazoa; phylum Echinodermata; class Echinoidea; order Camarodonta; family Strongylocentrotidae; genus Strongylocentrotus; species Strongylocentrotus droebachiensis. The sequence continues at coordinate 199,066 of JAVYIG010001596.1, read as the reverse complement.
AAAGGAAATGTCATTGTCAATACATGGTTCAAGGAACATCCAAGAAGGATATATACTTGAAAAACCCTGGGGATCGTGCAGGAAATCACATTGATTACATCACAATAAATGAACGGTTTAAAAGAGCTGTAAAACAAGCTAAATCATATCCGGGTACAGACTGTAGGAGTGATCACATTCCTGTTGTGGCAACTCTGCAATGTAAGCTAAAGAAGATGACAAAAGCCAAGTCAATCCAGAAGGTAGATTTTGAACAGCTACAGAATCGTGATGTTCGCCTCCGATATACTGTCAAATGCAAAACAGATTTGATAGTCTCACCGACCACGGAGAGAAAGTCACTTGGGAATCAATGAGGGACATTCTTGTAGAAACAGCTGAAGAGACATTACCTAAAAGAAGAAAAAAAAGTAAACAGAGATGGATGACGGAGGAGATTTTTTAGCAAAGATGAGTAAAAGGCAGAAGATCAAGGACAGAGATGGAAGTCAATACAGAGAGATGGACAGAGAAATTCACGACCACTGCACAAAAGATAAAGAGGAATGCCTGAACAAACTGTGCGCCGAGATAGAAAGAAGTTTTAATGCAAACGATCCCAGGGTTTTTAAGAAGGTAAATTACCTTTCTGGAAAGAAACTTCGGAGCTCCAAGTCGGGATGCATCAAGGCAAGGGATGGATCAGTACTGGTTGAAAAGGAAGAGATACTGAACAGATGGACTGAGTACATTGGCGAGCTTTTTGACAATGTAAGAAAAGAACCTCCACACTGTGCAGGATCTATTGAAGGACCTAGGATTCTGCTCTCAGAAGTGAGATCTGCGATCAATATGATGAAGAGGAACAAAGCTGCTGGTCCTGATGGAGTAGTAATGGAGATGGTTGAAGCATTGGAGAACTATGGTGTCATGAAACAAACTAAAGTCATCAATGAGATCTATGATGATGCAAGTTTCCAGATGACCTGTGAAAATCGATATTTATTACACTTCCCAAGAAACCTGGAGCAGTGGGATGCGGGCAACATAGAATCATCAGCCTCATGAGCCATATCACAAAGATCTTCTTGCGAGTTCTACTTCAAAGAGCAAGGAATCACTTCACTCCAGAAATCAGTAATGTGCAGTTTGGTTTTGTCAAGGATGCCGGAACTAGAAATGCTGTTTTTGTTCTGCGGTCTATAGCTGAACGGGCTGTAGAAATGCAGAAAGACGTCTTCCCGTGTTTCATCGATACAAAAGCCTTCGATAAAGTAAGACACGATCAGTTATTTCAAGACTTAACCAAGATTGGACTAGACACAAAGGATATAAAGTTACTGCAAAATCTTTATTGGGAGTAAACAGCATGTGTTAGGGTGGAAACAGAATTAAGTGACTACATCAACATAAAGAGGGGGTTCGGCAAGGATGTGTCATGTCTCCAGATCTCTTAAATTATTACAGTGAGTTGATACTTAGAAACCTAGAACAGGAAAGAGGATTGAAGGTAGGAGGACATAATATCACAAACATACGTTATGCGGATGATACTATATTAATCGCAGGATCAGAGAAGGACCTGCATCGACTTTTGGATGTTGTCTTCAGAGAAAGTGACAAGAGGGAATTATCATTAAATTACAAGAAAACGGAATGCATGGTAATTTCAAAGAAGGGAGGAATACCATGCTCTCTTAAGATCAACAACAATCAAATAAAGTAAGCCACCTCTGTTAATTACCTCGGGACTACAATTATAGACGATGCAAGAGGCGAGCAAAAAATCAAGAGAAGGATTGCACTTGCAAAATCAACTTTCTCCAAGTTAGAAAACATCCTAAAGAATAAGAAGCTGAAAATGAAAACGAGAATCCGCGTACTCAATTGGATTCTTTTCCTCCTAAATACTCCAAAGAAGAGTTTTTACTGGAGGTGGTGGAGAGTGGACGATTACATTTTGGAAAAAAGTTCTTTAGTAACTGCATTTTGAAATGAAAGCGGGGAAGTTTGGTCGATGGTTGCTTGTTGTACACTGTAGGTTGTTCCATGTCTTTACAGTCCTTGGGAAATATGAGTTGGTATAGATGTCCGTGTTGGTGTGGCGAATTTCAAATGTTGGAGTGTCCTCGTTTACGTCGGCTGGCTTAGGGTTGGTGTGAGATTGGTAGTCGATGTCGAGTTGTCCCTTGATCATTTTGAAGAGGCAGGTAAGACGGTGTGCTTCCATTCTGTCTTTAAGATATCCCCATTTGAGTTGGTTGAGTAGCTTGGTGACACTGGTGTCCCATCCGTAAGTATTGGTGACAAAACGTGCAGCCTGACGTTGAACTTTCTCGACAGCATAGGTGTTTTTGGCTGTATAAGGGTCCCATGCTGCAGTGGCGTAGTCAAGGTGTGGAAGTACAAGAGAAAGATACAACTTTTCTTTAACATTAGATGAGCAGTGATGGAAGTTGCGCCTTAGGAAGTTAAGGACCCGTGAGGCTTTACCGGTTGCGTAATGAGTCTTGCTATTCCAGCGTAGGCCTTTCTGGATATTGATGCCAAGGTATAGGGTCTGGTTCGTTTCCTCTAGGGTAACATCAAGAATTTTGTAGGATGTAGTACCCGGTTTTCTATTTCTTGTAACACGCATGGTTTTGCATTTAGAGGGATTGAAATGCATGCCCCAAGTCTTGGACCACTGGACCATAGTATCTAGGTCTTGTTGAAGAGCTTTCTCATCTTCAGCAGATTTAATGGGATGGTAAATTAGACAATCATCGGCAAAGAGTCGTGTTGTACTGGTAACCTTTTCATGAATGTCATTGATGTGGAGTAGAAAAAGGTGAGGGCCTAATACCGTACCCTGAGGAGTGTCACTGAGGACTGGTAACCACTCGGAACATTGTCCATTTACACAGACACGTTGCAGTCTCTTTGTCAGGAAACTAGATATCCATCTCTTATTATTTGATCGAATACCATAATAGTCTAATTTCATGAGGATACGTTGGTGCGGGATGACATCAAAGGCCTTTGAAAAATCAAGCACTGCCATGTCTGTGATTATATTTTTGTCGAAGTTCTTGGCAAGGTCATTTGTTGTGAGGATGAGCTGAGATTCACAAGACCTGTATTTCCTGAAGGCATGTTGATTTCCATTAAGGATGTTATGCTTGGCCAAGTGTCGCATCAGGTTACTGTCTATGATGTTCTCCAATAACTTACAGCATGTGCACGTCAAGGAAACGGGGCGGTAGTTTGCAGGGTCAGTAGTAGCACCCTTCTTAAACAGCGGGGTGATATTCGCCTTTCTCCAATCTAGAAGGGAGATCTCCGGTGTCCAATGAATGCTGAAATATAAACTGTAGTATGGGAGCAATCTCCTCTGCTGCGATCTTTAAAGCTTGACTTTGGATTTGGTCTGGTCCAATTGCTTTGGCTGTGTTTATATTGAGAAGAAGTTTCTTGACACCTTCAACGTCAACTGTGATGGGCGGCATGTCAGGGAATGTACTTGGAGGAAGAACTGGAAATGACGACGGAGAGACATCCTCACGTGTGAAGACACTCTGGAATTGGCTTGCAAGGACTTCGGCTTTATCCTTGTCATTCGTGAACAGCTTGTTGTTAGCTTTCAGCGGCTGAACTCCAGTGTTATCAGTTCTTCTTGATTTCACATATCTCCAAAAATCTTTAGGGTGGCCATTCTCCAAAATAGAAAAAACCTGTGTTCTATGTGCACTCCTGATGGAACGATCAATATGCTTGCGTACTCTGGTGAATTTTTTCCCAGTCCAATTTCTCACCACTTTTCTTGGCACGCCTGTAAAACTTCTCTTCTTTTTTTTTTTTTTTTTTTTTTTTTTTTACTGCAGAGACGTTTCAATTTGCTTGTAAACCATTCGTCCTTTGAGGAGCTTGTGGGGAATATGCTTGGTGACAGCTTCATTAAGTGAGTTTTTAACCAAGTCCAGTTTTCTTCAACTGAGTTTTTGTCCGGTTGGAGATCAATAAATTCTTTGGCAAGTTTTGCAACAATTTCTTTAAAGTCATTATTATTAACTTTCCTCCAAAGGGGAATATTACGGGGAGGCTTGGCAGGTACTTTCACTTTTGTGTGACATTTGGCAGTGATAATACAATGATCGCTGATTCCAGGAAGAGATGAAACATCACTAACCAAGTCAGGATGAGTAGTCAAAAGAAGGTCAAGGGTGTTCTCGGTTCCATTCTCGTCCCTTCTAGTAGTAAAAGTTACTTTCTGGGTGAGATGGTTATTTGAAATCAGATCAGCAAGTGCCATTTGGAGAGCGCCTTTTGGTTCATTTTGATTTCCACTAGACCAGTCAACTACTGGAACGTTAAAATCTCCACCCAAGATAATGAGTGGGGAACTTGAGGAGCTGTTTATTTTGGCAATATTTTCATCAAGCTGCAGTAGTGGGGAAATCTTAGCATCAGGAGGACGATAAAAGCCACCCAAGAGTAGAGTTTGTCCTTGTAACGAAGCTTGACACCACAGTTTCTCAATGCAGTCACTGTTGTCAGATAAATCTGTTCTCTCGAAGCAGGGTATGTTCTTGTTTACTCCTACGAAAACTCCACCTCCATGGGAATTTCGGTCTTTCCGGAAAATCTGAAGATGAGGAGGAAAGCACTCTGCAGACTTTATTTCTGGTTCAAGCCAGGATTCAGTACCAATGAGAATGTCCGGGTTTGCAGTCTTAATAGAAGAAGCTAGTAAAGCGGATTTATCTTTAATACTGCGACAGTTGCAATATTGCAATCTTAATGTCATCACCTCTTGTAGGTTTCCCGTTTTTGTTATTTAAGGAAGGAAGACTGGGCTTCTGCCTCGAAGGGCGTTAGCTGTTGACCTGCGAGGAAGGTAGCGTAGCGTCGGCACTGGTGTTACTTCTGCCATTCTGACCCACTACTGTCCAACCATCCAACCAGGACTAGATGTTCTAGAGGACACATGACGAGTTTCGACATCATCGTCAGAGTCATCACTAATTGCTACGTGTATCCAGTTCTAATGTATGTGTGTGCAGCTTGGACCCTGACATCAGACCTAAGAAAGCGACTGGAAAGTTGTGAAGTTTGGTTCCTGAGAAGGATGCTAAGATTTTCATGGACAGAAAGAGTTTCTAATGATGAGGTATTTGCCATGGCAGGAACAAGACGAAAGCTTCTGAATAATATAAGAGGTCGACAGCTGAGCTTCTTGGGCTATGTTATACGGAAGAATAGTTTGGAAAATCTTGCACTGACTGGAAGAATCGAGGGGAGGAGGAGTAGAGGTAGAAGGAGGATTATGTGGATCTCGGGGAGAATGAATTACTTCATAACATATGGGACAGAGAGTTGTGGCACATAGAAGAAGAAGATTCCAATTATTCCGTGTCCGTGTACCTGTGCAATGTTTCATGAAACCTGTTACCAACAACAAGTTGCAACGACTGTTAAAAGCTACTGTAATCGTGGCATTTGATTGACAGAGAGCAAATTTATCATAGAAATCTAGAATTTTGTATTTGACCTATCATAATAACTATACAAAGGACTTCCTTTTGAGAATGTCCTGTGCTTGGGACAAAGCTCTGGATTCTCTTCCGGGAGCGCTGTCATTGATGTGTCATATGTAGGAAGAAAGCATTCGCATCTCATTTGATAGCACACGCCATAACATAAGTAACAAGACATATTGAAAATATCAGAAGAGGCATTAGGTTATTATTAATATATGCTACAATTTCATAACTACAACAAAAATCTGTCATAGGTTTAATGACCGGAGTACCAAATATCTGTTTTTCTTGGACTTACCGCATTCTAATTCGTCCTCGTAACGATCGCATTGGTAAAGTCCATCACACACGACAGTCCGTGACACGTTTCTGTTTGATCTCGCACAAGGAAACACGGCTAGTAGAATATAAGAAAATATACGAAAAAAGTGACATATGAGTAGGTCAAAATGCTTGGAAATCTTACAATTGATAACACTAGGTTTTCTTTGATTACTTGTAGTCATTAGGCACGTTAAATGCACCTCCTCAATACTATTATTTGTGGTAAAAACTGGAAACATGGTTTATCTTCATCAGTCGTCAGGTATTTAATAATTCTTCTTTTTTGAAACTGGAAAATACCAGTTATCAATGCTTAGATACACATAGCTTTAGCGGTGTCTTGGTTGAGTGGATACGTCGCCGGACTGTCGATCACAATTTGAGGTCCGCGGTTCGAGTCCAGCCGCGGCACTAATATCCTTTGGCAATACATTGATCTAAATTTGCCAAACTCAACCCAGGTGATGTAAATGGGTACCCGACAGGAATTAATTCCTTGAAATGCTGGAGCGCTGTAATGGCAGCTAGGCTAAAGCCGGGGTAATAAAAAATTCCCCTTGGAATAGAATTTCTAGATAGACGGCGCTATAGAAATACCTATTATTATTATTATAATTATTATTATTATTATTAATATTATATTCCACCGATATTTTAAAAGAACATTAATCCCACACTAGCTCACTCACTTGATAAATCATAAGCAAATATCCGCACGTCCATTTGAAGCCTAGAGTTTATCTTTGCTCCTATGGCAGCAATCCACATCTCATTAGTATCTACATAGACATCATCAGGAGCGGTGTTTCTAGGTCCATGGAAAGTCAATATTACAGACTGTATGTCAGACGGATCGTTACCAGTGCCTATTTCGATCTTAGCATAAACATAGCCATAGATGAGATTCAAAGACTGGAACACAACTTGAAATCCATTTGTAGCGTTTGTTTGTAGTAATGTTGCGTCATAAAATCGTGTTGTCGTGTTGGTTGGTAAGGAGATGAAATGTGATTCGCCTTCCTGAAGAAATGGTGCTGAGTTATCTGTAAGATTTTGCATTAAAAGAAATGTAGACAAAAAACTGTGTAATTAGTAGACACAGGATGTAGTGAAGCGTCTAGTGCAGTAGTATGTAGAAATAGATAAGCATAGTGCTTGCAACTTCTGCTTTTAGCTGCTGCCGCTGGCTAACCGCAAGGTGAACAGGGAAGCCCCCGGAAGCTCAGGGGTTTTGGGCAATTCATTACGGTCAGATGAACATATGTTAATACCTTATTTGTGACACTGGCAGGACCTAAATTGGTGTGAGGTCCAGGCGGCGGAGCCTCCAGAAGCTCAGGGATTTTATACATTAAATTATCGTCAGATGAGCATATTTTAATACCTTATTTGTGATACTGGCAGGTCACGAATTGGCGTGGGTTCCAGGGGGCGGAGCCCTCGGAAGCTCAGGGCTTTTGGGCAATAAATTACGGTCACATGAGCATACTTTTATCTTATTTGTGACACTGGCAGGTCACGAATTGGCGTGGGGTCCTGGAGGCGGAGCCCCCGGAGGCTCAGGGGTGTTAGGCAATAGATTACGGTCAGATGAGCATCCAGGGGCCCGTCTTAGGGCAGAGCCCCTGAAGCTCAGGGCTTTAGGCATTTGATTACATCAGATGAGCATAATTATACCTTACACTGTCGCTCATATAGGATTTTTTTATATTTTACCCCAATATATGGAATTATTTCGACAATGATTTATTTCTAATAGTAATAGATCTAGATAATAGTATACATTCTCAGATTTTATTGAATACTAATTTGCCAGTGTTTGTTTTGACCAGAAGCTCGGGGGTTTTAGGCATTTTATAACGGTCAGACAAGCATGCAGGGGCCCGCCTTAGGGCCCCCGGTTGGGTCGAGGGGGCGGAGCCCCGGAAACTTAGGGGTTTTAGCCATTTAATTACGGTCAGATGAGAATCCAGGGGCCCGCCTTAGGGCAATGGTTGGGTTCAGGGGGCACAGCCCCGGAAGCTCAGGGCTTTAGGCATTTAATTACGTCAGATGGAATTGAAATTACGTCAGATAAAAATGAAAATATTGGTACGTAATGGTGACACCGCCAGTGGCAAAAACGTTGAGGGGGGGGGGGGGGGGGGGGTCGGGTAGACGAAAAAAAAATCCCCATCACCCCACTCTTACATGCAGGATTTTATAACGGTAAGACAAGCATGCAGTGCCGGCCTTAGGGCCCCTGGTTAGGTCGAGGGGGCGGAGCCCCGGAAACCTAGCGGTTTTAGGCATTTAATTACGGTCAGATGAACATATTTTGATAACTTATTTTTGACACTGGCAGGTCACGAATTAGCGTGGGGTCCAGGAGGCCGAGACCCCAGAAGCTCAGGGTTTTTAAGCATTAAATTACCGTCAGATTAGCATACAGCCGTCCGCCTTAGGGCCCTAGGTGGGGTCCAGGGGGCAGAGCCACCGAAAGTCAAGGGGTTTTAGGCATTTAATTACGGTCAGATGAATATATTTTGATACCTTTGCGTGAGGTCCAGGAGAGGGAGCCCCCAGAGGCTCAGGGGTGTTAGGCAATATATTACGGTGAGATGAGAATCCAGAGGCCCGCCTTAGGGCAATGGTTTGGTTCAGGGGGCAGAGCCCCAGAAGCTCAGGGCTTTAGGCATTTAATTACGTCAGATGGAATTGAAATTACGTCAGATAAAAATGAAATTATGCGAGCCAAATATTGGTACGTAATGGTGACACCGCCATATTTTGATACCTTGGCGTGAGGTCCAGGAGAGGGAGCCCTCAGAGGCTCAGGGATGTGAGGCAATATATTACGGTGAGATGAGAATCCAGAGGCCCGCCTTAGGGTAATGGCTGGGTTCAGGGGGCAGAGCCCCGGAAGCTCAGGGCTTTAGGCATTTAATTACGTCAGATGGAATTGAAATTACGTCAGATGAAAATGAAATTATGCGAGCCAAATATCGGTACGTAATGGTGACACCGCCAGTGGCAAAAACGTTTAGGGGGGGGGGGGGGGGGTAGACGAAAAAAAATCCCCATCACCCCACTCTTACATGCAGGCATTTTATAACGGTAAGACAAGCATGCAGTGCCGGCATTAGGGCCCCTGGTTAGGTCGAGGGGGCCGACCCTCGGAAACCTAGGGGTTTTAGGCATTTAATTACGGTCAGATGAACATATTTTGATACCTTATTTGTCGGATACTGGCAGGTCACGAATTGGCGTGGGGTCCAGGAGGCCGAGACCCCAGAAGCTCAGGGTTTTTAAGCATTAAATTACCGTCAGATTAGCATCCAGCCGTCCGCCTTACACTGTTAGAACGGTGTTTAAAATATCACTGTTTAAAAGAATGTTGTTTAAAAAAGTAAACAACGTTGTTCAAAATCGAAAAATGAGTGCTCGATTGACTTAAACAACTATGTATTAAAAGACAAAAATATTTAATTAAACAGAGTTGTTTAAAAAGTCCCGGGGGCGTCGTTGATATTTTCTCGATACGCGATTGCAATTTGCGCACACACATGCGATATGCACAAAGTAAGTACATAGTACATGCTTGTGTGCACTGCAAGCGCTAGTGCAGTGCATGCAGTGCAGACGAAAATGGCGGAACACGGGGCAAGGCGACGACTTGGTTCTTCTCGGCTTCGCCGATGGGGTTTAGGTGAAGTTATAGAGACAAATAATAATGTTGTCTGTCACTGCCATGAATATGATGAACAAATGTTGAAGTAAATTGGCAACAAGCTCTGCATGTTACAGTGTATAAATCGTTGTAATTATTGCAGGAGTGGTTCCAGTATGTCATTTCACAAATTCAAACAACCAGATAATAACCATTAAACAGTTCTGTTTAAAATTTAAGCAACTCCTTTTAAACAACCCAGTTGTGCAGTAATACTGAATAAACAACAGTTGCTTAGTAATTTAAACATTATTGTTTAAAATTTAAACAACTTGCTTTACATTCACAGTAACAAATGAAACGGGATGCGTTTTTGCGGGTACTTGAGATTTAATAGAGGATGGAATCTTGTTACCCTGAATATCAACATCATGACAATAATAACAACTACGACACAAACTTTCCCAACTGAATATAAAATACTTTTACTTAAACGTTACACTGCTCAAATCCGCCCCAGGGAAGGACCCGGGTATCATTTTCGAATCTTTTGATCAATTTATACAAGTATCTGCACATGAAAAACTGGATGGAGCCGGCATGTCCAATCCATAGTACTCTCTGCATCGGGGCCACCAACAGACGAGAACTTGTGTACAACCCCCCACAGCCCGTAAAAAGGCGACACTGTTTCCTCATTAAAGAGGGCGAACAGAGTTTACCTTCTCATATGGAATTTAACTGTGAGTACCACAAAGTGGGCTATACGTATAACCCCCCTCTGCATACAAAGAAGACACACAGTTCCACTGCATTAAACAGGCGAACAGATGCCTACTTTACAGGCGGGTACATGTTATAAATATCATCGGGGCCCCCACGGAAACCAATAAATATTGAGCTCTGAAAAACTGGATGGAGCCGGCATGTCCAATCCAAAGTACTCTCTGCATCAGGGCCAACAACAGACGAGAACTTGTGTACAACCCCCCACAGCCCGTAAAAAGGCGACACTGTTTCCTCATTAAAGAGGGCGAACAGAGTTTACCTTCTCATATGGAATTTAACTGTGAGTACCACAAAGTGGGCTATACGTATAACACCCCTCTGCATACAAAGAAGACACACAGTTCCACTGCATTAAACAGGCGAACAGATGCCTACTTTACAGGCGGGTACATGTTATAAATAAACGACAGGATACCTGTTATCATCGGGGCCCTTACCGGAAACCAATAAATATTGAGCTCTGCAAGATACAATGGCCAATTAAAATAATCCAATTCATATTCTCCAAAACACAACCTTCCCATGAGGTATTCTGCAGCAGTGTGTAATACACATAATAACCTTTATATGTATATATTAACATATATACACATACACATATATATATGCGAAGAGGCAAAAATGCCAATTTCCGCCACACGGGCACCGCCCGCCGCCACTGAGATTATATATTTTTATCGCGTAATGTACGCATATAAACTGACATATTAATTTCACCCTAAATTCTAATGGGTTACTTTCGTTTCACTACGCGTTTTAAACGCGAACACGAACTTGAACCTATTGAATTCAACCAATTACCTTAATTTCATTTCAATACCAACGTTGTGCGATTTCGAAGCTTGAGCTAAATCAACCAACTAACCAAAATAACGTGATAACCACCTTTCGTTTTCAACCAAAAACAATAAATTAAAAACACCTTCATGACCTCGACTGTGACTATGCTCATGAAAGCACTCTGCAATAACAGTAAGTATAGTAAAACAAAGCCACGAACGGCTATATATATATATATGAACTAAGTACACGAACTTGAACGTGAACATATTGAATCCAACCAATTAGCCAAAATAACGTGATAACTACATGTACCTTTCGTTTCCAACCAAAAACTATAAGTTAAAAGCACATTTATGGCCACGACTGTGACTAAGCTCATGAAAACACTCTGCAATAATCGGTAAATAAAACAAAGCCACAAAACGGCTATATATATATATATATGTACAAAGTACGCGAACTTGAACTTGAACATAATGCATTCAACCAATTACCATAATATCTTTTCAATACCCACGTTTTGAAATTTCAAAGCTTAAGCTAAATCAACCAATTAATCAAAATAACAAGATAACTACCTTTCATTTTAAACCAAAAGCAGTCTTCAATGAAAAACGCGTTCATGGTCCCAACTGTGACCAAGCTCATGAGAACGCTTTGTAATTTCCATTGACTGAAATACACAGCATCAAAATCCGGGTATATATATGTACATAAACTTAACATGTTAATAGTAACCATTAGCCTAATAAGTCTCTTTCGCGTTACATAAAAGTTTTATGCTTTTAAAGCTCGAGCTAAATAAACCAATTACCCGAAACCTAATAACTACCTTTAAACATCAAAATGGGGGAATATATACTGTATATATATATATGTATACATTAATTAAATCAACTTAACATCTTAATAAAAACCACTAGCCTGATAAGTCTCTTTTGCTATAACGTACGAGACCCCAGAAGCTTAGGGTTTTTAAGCATTAAATTACCGTCAGATTAGCATACAGCCGTCCGCCTTAGGGCCCTAGGTGGGGTCCAGGGGGCAGAGCCACCGAAAGTCAAGGGGTTTTAGGCATTTAATTACGGTCAGATGAATATATTTTGATACCTTTGCGTGAGGTCCAGGAGAGGGAGCCCCCAGAGGCTCAGGGGTGTTAGGCAATATATTACGGTGAGATGAGAATCCAGAGGCCCGCCTTAGGGCAATGGTTTGGTTCAGGGGGCAGAGCCCCAGAAGCTCAGGGCTTTAGGCATTTAATTACGTCAGATGGAATTGAAATTACGTCAGATAAAAATGAAATTATGCGAGCCAAATATTGGTACGTAATGGTGACACCGCCATATTTTGATACCTTTGCGTGAGGTCCAGGAGAGGGAGCCACCAGAGGCTCAGGGGTATTAGGCAATATTACGGTCAGATGAGAATCCAGGGGCCCGCCTTAGGGAAATGGTTGGGTTCGGGGGGCAGAGCCCCGGAAGCTCAGGGCTTTAACCCTAATAAGGCCGGGGGGGGGCCATTATGGCCCCCCCCCCTCCACGATTTTTCTGATTGTTCGAGAACGCATATGGATGGCGCCTCGCCGCTAGCTGACTTTTTTCTTTAGAGTCTTGCGCATCTTTAAAAAAAAAAAAAAAAAAAATCGGACCTATAGTTACAAGGTCACGTGACCTTTTGTCTTTGCATGTCAGCCCGAAAATCGCTCATTTTTGTGATTTGTGTACAAAACATATGGAAATGTCATTTTTCCTAAAAATAGATCAAACATTGGTTATTGGGTCTTGTTTAAAGTTTAGGTGGTTGTTTTGGGAGTCAAAATAGTTGAATTGTAGGAAGAAATGAAAAAAAAACAAAAAACAATAACATACATAAGTTAAAAAAACAATGAAATACATAAGAAATTATCAAAACAAGAGATAACATAAGGAATAAGCTGGCTCTTCCAATTTTTTTTGTCGTATTATTGTTCCAAATGGTCTAATGAATATATGTAGTGAAAAAGAATGCTTAAATATGAATAATATAGGATTTATGGGTAAAAATGTGATTTTATGACGTTATTTGCATAAATTACAATAAATATGCAAATGAGGGATTTTTTTCAAAAAATTGATATTATCATATTGTTCTATACACTTCACTTGACATGCGTGCAAATTTTCGCGGAGATCGGCCGTTTCACGGCCGTGATCTTAGGGGGGGGGGGCCATAATGGCCCCCCCCCCGGCCGTAGTAAGACTTCAAATAGCCCGGCCTTATTAGGGTTAAGCATTTAATTACGTCAGATGGAATTGAAATTACGTCAGATGAAAATGAAATTATGCGAGCCAAATATCGGTACGTAATGGTGACACCGCCAGTGGCAAAAACGTTTAGGGGGGGGGGGTAGACGAAAGAAATCCCCATCACCCCACTCTTACATGCAGGCATTTTATAACTGTAAGACAAGCATGCAGTGCCGGCATTAGGGCCCCTGGTTAGGTCGAGGGGGCCGAGCCTCGGAAACCTAGGGGTTTTAGGCATTTAATTAGGTCAAATGAACATATTTTGATACCTTATTTGTCGGATACTGGCAGGTCACGAATTGGCGTGGGGTCCAGGAGGCCGAGACCCCAGAAGCTCAGGGTTTTTAAGCATTAAATTACCGTCAGATTAGCATCCAGCCGTCCGCCTTAGGGCCCTAGGTGGGGTCCAGGGGGCAGAGCCACCGAAAGTCAAGGGGTTTTAGGCATTTAATTACGGTCAGATGAATATATTTTGATACCTTTGCGTGAGGTCCAGGAGAGGGAGCCCCCAGAGGCTCAGGGGTGTTAGGCAATATATTACGGTGAGATGAGAATCCAGAGGCCTGCCTTAGGGCAATGGTTTGGTTCAGGGGGCAGAGCCCCAGAAGCTCAGGGCTTTAGGCATTTAATTACGTCAGATGGAATTGAAATTAGGTCAGATAAAAATGAAATTATGCGAGCCAAATATTGGTACGTAATGATGACACCGCCATATTTTGATACCTTTGCGTGAGGTCCAGGAGAGGGAGCCACCTGAGGCTCAGGGGTATTAGGCAATATTACGGTCAGATGAGAATCCAGGGGCCCGCCTTAGGGCAATGGTTTGGTTCAGGGGGCAGAGCCCCAGAAGCTCAGGGCTTTAGGCATTTAATTACGTCAGATGGAATTGAAATTAGGTCAGATGAAAATGAAATTATGCGAGCCAAATATCGGTACGTAATGGTTACACCGCTAGTGGCAAAAACGTTTAGGGGGGGGGGGGGGGGTAGACGAAAAAAAATCCCCATCACCCCACTCTTACATGCAGGCATTTTATAACGGTAAGACAAGCATGCAGTGCCGGCATTAGGGCCCCTGGTTAGGTCGAGGGGGCCGAGCCTCGGAAACCTAGGGGTTTTAGGCATTTTATTACGGTCAGATGAACATATTTTGATACCTTATTTGTCGGATACTGGCAGGTCACGAATTGGCGTGGGGTCCAGGAGGCCGAGACCCCAGAAGCTCAGGGTTTTTAAGCATTAAATTACCGTCAGATTAGCATCCAGCCGTCCGCCTTAGGGCCCTAGGTGGGGTCCAGGGGGCATAACCACCGAAATTCAAGGGGTTTTAGGCATTTAATTACAGTCAGATGAGCATATTTTGATACCTTATTTGTGGCACTGGCAGGTCACTAATTTGTATGGGATCCAGGGGGCAGAGCCCCCAGGAGCTCAGGGGTTTAAGGCATTAAATTACCGTCAGATTAGCATCCAGTCGTCCGCCTTAGGGCCCTAGGTGGTGTCTTTTTTTTTTCCTCCTTTTTTTTTCCTCCTTTTTTTCCTCCTCTTTTTTCCCTTCTTTTTTCCCCTTCTTTTTTTCCTTCTTTTTTTTGCCAGGGGGGAGGGGACGGGCCCCCTGGCGACGATGAAGAGGTAGAGAAAACTTTACGAGGAAATAACAGACGTAATGAAATGCAGTAAAACACAGTTTACAATAGTCATGGGTGACTTTAATGCCAAGTTCGGGAAAAGAGAGGAAGGAGAAGAGAACACAATGATTCAAATGATTTTATTTCTCATGCAAAACATAATACAACAATAATTATATCACAACAAATATACAATAAAACGATAAATATAATGGAAATAGCACGAGAAAAGAGGAACTAACTTCAAGCAGAGCTTGTTGAAGTGTTAGTTCCTCAGATGCTGATTTTACAATAAAACATGAACAAAGTATGCTTAGAAATCAATAAATAGACAAATATGTAGCTAAGAAATTCTGAATGGGATCCATGTTATTCCAAAATACTGGACCGGTGTAAATAATTGTTTTTTGTGCGAAAGCTGTTCTCATTCGAGGAGTGTGGAAGTGGTTCGACTGTCTTGTGGTTATGAATGTATCTCGTTATTTTTTTGGAAAATGGAGGAAATCGGGAGAGGTAACTCGTTATTAATCAGTTGGAACATAAAGATACCGAGGTACCAAGAATACGAATCATTAATTTTAAGAATTTTGTCTTGTAGAAATAAGTGGTTAGTGTGGGAACGAAAGTAGACATTATGAATTATTCTTAATGCACGCTTCTGTAAAAATTAATATTCGGTCAATTAGGGTCTTAGAAGGATTTCCCCATGCTAAAATCCCATAATTTAGGTAAGGAAAAAATAAGGGTTGTGTACAGTGATGATAAAACCGGTAAAGGAAATGTATTTTTAACATGATTTATTACACCAATGTTTCTTGATAATAATTTACATAAATAATTAATATGCAATTTCCATGTCAATTTGCGATCAACATTAATTCCAAGGAATTTTGTACTTTGAACACATTCTAGTTCGATACCATTTATTTGAATAGGACCAGGAAGATGATCAATAGTGTTGCTAAATATCATATAATTTGTCTTTTTAATATTCAATGATAGTTTGTTAGCTTGTATCCAGATTTGAACCAAAACTAATTCCGAGTTAATTGTATTTAGGAGAGTTTGGGGGTCATGACATGAGAGAAAAATATTAGAGTCATCAGCAAATAATATGAAAGATAAAATATTAGATGATCGTTTGAAATCATTTATATATAGTATAAAAAGAAGAGGGCCAAGAAGAGAGCCTTGAGGCACCCCACAGGTAATATTTTTAATTGATGACTGGAAGTTATTTACAGAGGTGTATTGAGTTCTGTCTAAAAGGTAACTACTAAACCACTCAAAGGGCTTCCCTCTGACACCGTAGTGAAACAGTTTACTAAGAAGAATTTTTTAGTCAATAGTATCGAACGCCTTTGAGAAGTCTAGAAATAAACCGATCGTGTGGGAAGAGTTATCAATTGCACAAACTATTTTATTAATGAGTGTTATCATAGCATGACTTGTGGAGTGTTTTTTTCTAAATCCAAATTGAACATCACTAAGTAAATTGTGTTGTGTAAGGAAATTTATAATTCCTGCATACACAATTTAATCTAATATTTTGGAAAAAGAGGTAAGTAAAGAAATTGGCCTATAATTTCCCTGTTCACGTGAGTCACCTTTTTTTAATACAGGTATTACTTTGGCTCTTTTCATTAAAAAGGGTACTTCACCACATGTGAGAGAGAGGTTATATATATATGGGTTAGTGAGATGACTATTTCGGAAATAACATGTTTAAGTAGTATATTTGATATGCCATCATATCCAGTGCTCTTTTTACTCTTTAAATTGCTAACAATATCAATAACCTCTACCTCTTGTACCGGGACAAAAAATAGAGATTCAGGATTTCGACGATCTGGAAATTAATGAAATGATTAATTTGAGGTGGGGATGGCATGTACAAGATTAGGTCCTATATTTACAAAGTAATTATTAAAACTCTCAGCAATAGAAGCAGGATCTTTAAGGCATGCGTTTCCGACTAACTGAATCTCTTTAATATCCTGCTTATTTTAATACTGTTTCTATTATTTGCATTGTTAATTAGCTTCCAAGTGTTTTATGTCATTTCTATAAAATTGAAATTGTTTAGAGAAGTAATCTTTTTTTGCATAACGTAAAATGCTAACTAGGGTATTTTTTATAAGTCTTATATTTGTTTTCGTTTGACTCTGTCGGCTTGGACTTGAATTTGTAAAATAAGCGATTTTCCTATTAATTGAACGTAAAAGGGATGTTGTTATCCATGAAGATCGTGGAGTCTTTCTATTTTTTGAACAGGTAAGTCTCTTTCATAATATCGATTGAAGATTTCAAGAAAAAGTTCAAATGCTTCATTTACATCGCGAAGAAACGACAGGGGTGACCGACTTCTTGAATTTGCCATTAGCAACAAAATGAAATTAATGAACACTTTCTTCAAGAAAGGAGCATCCAGGAAATGGACATGGAAAAGCCCAGGCGGCAGCACATAGAATGAAATTGACTTCATATTAACTGATAATCCGCACATCATCCAAGACATGAAAACAATCAGCAAGGTGAACGTGGGAAGTGACCACAGGATGGTATTGGGCAAGATAAAAATCAACACCCAACTAGAGAGGCAAACAATCCTAAAACCAAAACAAATCAACCTAGAGAAACTAAAAGAAAAGAGAACAGAATTCAACTGGAGTTGAAAAACCAATTTCAACTTCTGACGGACAAATGCACAGACGAAGAAGGAAACAGATCTCTTGAAACATGGACTGATCTGCTAGTGAAAAAAAACAAGAAATCGCCATAAAGCTCGCAGGGAAAAAACAAGATATCAGAATCCACCAGAAAACTCATGAAAAAAAAAGAAGGAACATGAAAGCAGAAGGCATAGGCATTCAAAACGTTTAATACGTAGAAACTTGCAAAACAGTAAGTAAAAAGCTAAAATGTTAGAAAAAAATTAAACAAGTTGTTTAAAATTTTAAACAACCCCGAGTTAACCGGTGAATCGCTCAACTGTTGTTTAAAAATTAAACAAATTAAGGTTGTTTACATTTTGAACACTTAGTTGTTTAAAAATTAGGAAAACTTTTAAACAACAGTTGTTTAGTAATAAAATAGCACAACTCGGTTGTTTAAAGCAAGCTGTTTAAATTTTAAACAATAATGTTTAAATTACTAAGCAACTGTTGTTTATTCAGTATTACTGCACAACTGGGTTGTTTAAAAGGAGTTGCTTAAATTTTAAACAGAACTGTTTAATGGTTATTATCTGGTTGTTTGAATTTGTGAAATGACCTACTGGAACCACTCCTGCAATAATCACAACGATTTATACACTGTAACATGCAGAGCTTGTTGCCAATTTACTTCAACATTTGTTCATCATATTCATGGCAGTGACAGACAATATTATTATTTGTCTCTATAACTTCACCTAAACCCCATCGGCGAAGCCGAGAAGAACCAAGTCGTCGCCTTGCCCCGTAATCCGCCATTTTCGTCTGCACTGCACTGCACACTATACACTGCATGCTTGCATGCATGTATTATGTACGTTCTTTGTGCATATCGCATGTGTGTGCGCAAATTGCAATCGCGTATCGAGAAAATATCAACGACGCCCCCGGGACTTTTTAAACAACTCTGTTTAATTAAATTATTTTGTTTTTTAATAGATAGTTGTTTAAGCCAATCGAGCACTGATTTTTCGATTTTGAACAACGTTGTTTACTTTTTTAAACAACATTCTTTTAAACAGTGATATTTTAAACACCGTTCTAACAGTGTACGTGAAGACATCCGTAGTTACAACACAACAATGATCAAATCCACAATTGAGGAAAACTAACAAGAAACTAGCACATGGAAAACAGAAAATCACAAGCCTCCTCGACATCAATGGACATGAAATCACAGATCAGGACCAGATACTTCAAAGAATTGAAAAATGTTATGAACAGCTATACCACAGCAATAAAGAGACAGAAGATCCAGGAGAACCACACGAAGAGATCCCATTTGTAACTGATTGGGAGGTTCAACATGCAATAAATCAAATGATGAGAGGGATATCACCAGGCTCAGACAACATACTTATAGAAACAATCAAAGAAGGAGGATACACAATAACCGAGGAACTAGCCAAACTTTACAATACAATGCATGTATGCAAACGAGGAGGGTACCAAATCAATGAAAAGAAGCCACAATAATAATTCTGCACAAAAAGGGGGACAAGCGAGATCTAGAGAACTACAGACCCATCAGCCTCCTCTCAAACCTGTATAAGCTGTATACAAAAATCATCACCAACCGGCTAGAGAAAATCCTTGATAACAACCAACCAAGGGAGCAGGCAGGCTTCAGAAGGGGTTTCTCTATGGACTATGTACCACATCCACACCATTAATCAACTGAAAGAAAAATGCCAAGAGTACAACATCTCCCTATGCGTAACATTTATAGACTACGAAAGGGCATTTGACTCTGTCGAAGCCTATGCAGTACTGAAGGCACTTCAAGACCGAAGTATCAATAATGCATACATCAAAATCCTTAAAGACATTTATTCAGACTGCTACAACACTGTCAAAATGCACAAGGCCAGCAACAAAATCATGATAAGAAAGGGAGTTCGACAGGGAGACACCGGCTCACCAAAATTCTTCAAAACATTAGACTGGTCATCAAAGAGAATCAATAAAACGGGGAAAACATGAGCCACTTAATAAACATGAAGAAGACTAAAGTCATGGCAGAAGACTAAAGTCATGGCAGAATCAGCCAAAGATCCAAAACAAATCCAAGTGAATGGTACCAAAATGGAGCAAGTAAAGGAATACATTTACTTAGGGCAACGCTTCTCTCTACAAGACAAAAATCAAGATAACGAAATAAGAAGAAGAATCAAAGCTGGATGGCAAGCCTTCGGTAGATACAGCACCATCATGAAAATCAAACTTCCATTATGCCTGAAAAAGAAAGTATATAACCAGTGCATCATCCCAGCAATCTCATACGCTGCAGAAACATGGACACTAACGTCAAAAATGGAAAGAAGGCTAGCAGCATCTCAACACAACATGGAAAGAAGTATCCTAAACATCAAATACAAAGAGAGAAAAACGAACAAATGGATCAGGGAGCAGACAAAAGTCCAGGACATCCTTGAAACAGTGAAAAGAAGAAAATGGATTGGGCGGGCCACATCAGCCGTAGAAATGATAATCGCTGGAGCTCAGCAATCACTCACTGGACACCGTGTGAGGGAAACGGAAACAGGGAACGTCAAAGGAAAAGATGGAGAGATGAGCTGCAACAGTACTGGGAAAATGTTAATTGGCACCAATAAGCACTAAACAGAGTCACTTGGAGACAGCATGCTGAGGCCTTCATCCTGCAGTGAATCGATAATGGCTGAAAAAGTAAGGAAAGAACTTAATATCAAGAAGAAAAAAAGTAAAATAACAAGTAACTTTCGCATCTGTAGATGATTCTGATCAGTTCTACAGCTAGATTGGTACTTGAACTTCATCATCTTGCACCAACTAATCTGGGAACTTCTCTCAAAAAAACAACCTTTCACTATCCGTACGATTTGACCCCCTTAAGTTACTTAGATCATTTAGGCTATTCTAGAAAAGCAAGCCGACCTGACCCTATCTGTCAGAGCTCCTCAAAACAGAAACCAAACCAAGGTCGGTTTTAACCCATCTACATTATTCACGTAATTTCGTTGCCAGAGATTAATACTGAACATTACAACCAAAAAATACATTTTCCCTCTTAAATAATATGGACACCATTTTTAAAGAAAATATTCTCTGTTCATTCCAAATTTGTAAAGACTAGCTTGTCCCGATAAGCAATCACACGACTTCATATTGAAAAAAAGCTTGTACTTAGACCAGACCTTGGGATTTTTTTTTTTGGGGGGGGGGGGAGGAGGAGGGGGAGGGGAGGGGTACCCAAAAGCTACATTCAGACTGCCGCACTTTGTTATCACCGACCTAGATGGTCTCAATAACTTTGAGGGGTCAAGTGTTGCGAGTGAAATGTGTGACAACTTCAGGATAAGTCCTTCGACCCTACCGAGTTGTGAAAAGACGTTGGAAAAAAGGTTACCCTATTAGGCCTTGCATGAGCACAAAAACCATAAACCCAGTGACTAAAATATCAAAGAAAAGTCCATGAGACAAACAAAACAAACCTGTCTTTAAAAGGATGAAGAAAGTTCACCCTTAAAATTGCAAGACACTCATGAACTTCACAATTTCATGAAACAGTTGACAAGAATGCGAGAGAATGCGTAATGTATGGCTTAATATTTCAGCATCCTTATTCCAATTATTCCGTGTCCGTGTACCTGTGCAATGTTTCATGAAACCTGTTACCAACAACAAGTTGCAACAACTGTTAAAAGCTACAGAAATCGTGGCATCTGATTGACGGAGAGCAAATTTATCATAGATATCTAAAATCTGTTATTAATAACAAGTTTTAACTAGACTGTTCATTAGAAACTAAAACTGACCTATCATAATAACCAAACAAAGGACTTCCTATTGACAATGTGCTGTGCTTGGGACCTAGCTTTGGGTTTTCTTCCGGGAGCTCTGTGATTGGTTGTCATATGTAGGAAGAAAGCATTATAATTTTCTTTGATAACGCACGCCATAAAATGAATACAAAGACATATTGAATATATCAGAAGAGGCATTAGGTTATTATCAATATATGCTACAAATTCATAACTACAACAAAAACCTGTCATACTTTTAAGGAACGCAGTACCAAAAATTCGTTTTTCTTTGACTTACCGCATGGTACTTCGTCCTCGTAACGATCGCATTGGTAAAGTCCATCGCACACGACAGCACGTGACACGTTTCTGTTGGATCTCGAACAAGGAAACACAGCTAGTAGAATATACGAGAAGATGGAGAAAAAAGTGACATATGAGTTGGTCAAACTGCTTGGAAACTTTACAATGGATTCCACTATGTTTAAAAAAAATTGCTTGTAGTAATTAGACGCGTTAAATACACCTTGTTAATATGAATATTTTTGGTAAACTGTAAACATGGTTTATCTTCATCAGTCGACAGGTGTTGAATAATTCAGCTATTTTTTGACTGGAAAGATACCAGTTTTCATTGGTTCGATGCACAGAGCTTTAAGATTGCAGCGATATTTTAAAAGAACATTAATCCCACACTAGCTCACTCACTTGATAAATCATTAGCAAATATCCGCACGTCCATTTCAAGCCTAGAGTTACTCGTTCCTGCTATGGCAGCAAACCACATCTCATTGGTATCTACATAGACATCCTCGGGGGCGATGTATATTCTTCCATTGAAAGTCGTGATGACAGACTGTATGTCAGATGGATCGTTACCAGACCCTATTTCGACTTTAACACCAGAATTTATATATATAGACTGGAACACAACTTGAAATCCATTCATAGCGTTTGTTTGTAGCAAGGTTGCGTCATAAAATCGTGTTGTAGTGGTGGTTGGTAAGGAGATGAAATGTGATTCGCCTTCCTGAAGAAATGGTGCTGAGTTATCTGTAAAGATATTTTAATTTAAAGACATGTAGTAAAGAAATTAGTATAAAGAAGAAAAAAGGAAAATAACAACAAATAAATTTCGCATCTGTAGATGATTCTGATCAGTTCTAGAACAAGATTGGTCCTTGAACTTCATCACCTTGTACCGACTAATCTGGGAACTTCTCTCCAAAACTCAGGTGGGTTTTAACCCATCTACCTTATGCACACAATTTCGTTGCCAGAGATTATTAGTGAACATTACATTTTCCCATTTAAATCATTTGGACACCATTAAAAATTAAAAATCTCTGTTTATTCCAAATTTATAAAGACTGGCTTGTCCTGATATGCAGAAATATGACTTCATATTATGGACTTTTAGATTTCCACGACGAGAACGTAGACTGCCATGCGAGTATCCTTTTAAGGCAATGTGACGTCTTTTTAAGGCAATGGCAGTGCCCGCAGTGCGTTAAAAGGATGTCACACAAAGCAGTCTTCGTTCTCGTCGTGCAAATCTAAAAGTCCCTACAGACAAACAAAATCTGGTGCTTGGACCCAACTTTGGGGTTCGGGAGGGGGGGGGGGGGGGGGTGACACGACAGCTACCGTATCCGGACACCTACCCCCTGGAAATCCGTCTCCTGGATAACCACCCCTAGTCAACTACCCCGTAGGACAACTATCCCCTAGGACAACTACCCCCTAGGGCAACCACCCTTTAGGACGAGTACCCCCAGGACAACTACCCCCGGACAACTACCACCAGGACAACTACCCCTATGATAGTTGTCCGGGGGTAGTTGTCCCAGAGAATTGTTTTCGTATGGGCTTTTGTCTGGGGGTAGTTGTCCAGGGAGTAGTTGTCCTGGGGATAGTTGTCCAGGGAGTAGTTGTCCGGGGGGAAGTCGTCCTAGAGGATGGGTGCCCTAGGGGAAAGTTGTCCTAGGGGGTAGTTGACCGGGGTGGTTGTCCGGAGGGTGGATGTCCAGGGGGGTAGGTATCCTAGAACCGACAGCCACTCTCATACATTTTCAATTAAAGACCTAGATAACATTGAGGGGTCAAGTCTTGTGAGTGAAATGTGTGAACATTTCAGGATAAGCCCCTGGCCCCTACTAAGTTGTGAAAAGTCGCTGGAAAACAAAGGGAGAAAGCTCTCGGTAAAACTGCAAGAGACTAATCAATTTAATAATTTCATATAACAGGGGGAAAGAAAGTGAGAGAATGCGCTATGTGTGGCTGTTTATGTCCGCACCCGTCTTCCAACAATTTAGTGTTCGTTTACCTGGGCCCTATTTCACGAACGTTGTTATCAATAACAAGTTAATAAACTGTATAATCTATTGAAATCGTTGTATTTGATTGGCTGAGTTCAAATTTGTCGTTGAATTTAGAATTTGTGGTAAATAACAAGCTTCATGAAAAAGACCCCTGGTGTAAGTAATTAGGGGATATGCTAATTGGGATTTCTGCAAATTTGCCTCAGTTGTAGACTATATAATAATATGTGTGTACATGTAATAGGCAGCGGAACATAGTGCGTCGGAACACAGGGGATTTAGTCAAAAAGAATTTCAAGTTAAAAACTACCGAGGTGTTTCGTTACTTACTACATGATGATTCATCCTCATAGTTGTCACAGTCGTAATATCCATTGCAAACCAAAGTCACTGACACGTTCATGTTCGATCTCGAACAAGAAAAGGAATCTAAAACCACAAGGAGAATGATGAATGTTATACCCACCTCTTATTATGACCTCACTAATTCTTCATATTGTGTTTTTTTATGAAAGGCAACATGTACTCTAAGTTAGGTTGGGTCCCCCTTTCATTTATTTTTAAAGTAGATGTTCATTGATTTTAAAAACTAACTTTATTTTCATTATTGCAAAGTTGAAACTTTGATTCAACAAGGTTATCAAAATTCAATGCTTGGAAACATTCGAAGTAATGATTATTATAAATTACAAAACGCTTAAATACAGCCCCGGCATAGCACCTGAAGAGCTCTCCGAACGCTGCTGAGATGTGTGAGATCACAGTATGGACATGATTTGCACAAGCAGACGATGTCCCATGACATCTCACACATTTTCAGTGCCTGTGTTGTCATCTTCTCTTGAATTCTTTCTCTTACTTCACTATCTTCAGGCTAAATGTATAACCTATTGCCTCACTCTAAACCCCGCGCATGGTTTTATTTTGATGACAAATGCAGCGATACACAAATAAAGGAATCTGTCGCTTGTAAACAAAATAAGACGCCATTTTATCTTCAGCTGCACACACCGCGGTATGTTCGTCGTTTCAAGAGGGAACAATGCCGTCCTTGATATCATTCCGGGGGGTTTTCAATTTGAAAGTCTGGTTTCTTTGATTGTTAATTAACCCCTATCCTGTGTATTTACAAGCAAAATATTTTAGTTATCAGGATCTGGTCATATCCCCTTTTGAATGGTTTGACATGCCATTACATGTATATACACTAAACTCATTATAATTTGACAAATAATAGCTTTGCAATTATGTACATTCTTTATTGGATGTCGTCTGCTTGAGCAGTATTGGTCCATATAGTGACGTCATTAAAACATGGTTATTTTTTCCGGCGAATCTCTCGTATATCCCAGCTGATATGGAGGTGGTTGTATATGTATTTTCATAAATCACCCGATATGTAGTTGACCTAAAACTTGTACGATGGCCATCTGTTAGCTTACCAGTTTCTAGTGATACATTACTTGACATATTTGTGATTTTCTTTGAATTTCACCTTTAAGATTTTTCAAAACAAACGTTACGAAATTCTATGAATATTATCAAGTGTTGATGCATGGGCCTACTCTCACGTGCTCAGAACTGAAACTAACGTACTGTAAATTGATATCATATCCAGGTACCAAATGTCAATCTAACTCTACGAGTACATTCATTGTAAACTGTGTGCATATACCTTAGACCTACACGATTAATTACAGGAGAATGAACTACATAATCAGAAAAACATAATCTACTTTAAAAAAATGCAAGCCATTTTTAAAACTCCAATGTGGGATATTTCTTTTTTTTCTCCACATATCTTTCATGTTAACGTGGAACACATAGTAGACAGTGATAGATGAACATTTCATTTTCCCCAAAAAGCTAGGCCCATAAACATTGATAAGGAGATAAATTCTTCACCGGTATGCGTATATTCAATGTAACTTACCACCAACTGCGATTTGGATGATGGATGTCATCCAAAGAATGAAGAGAAGCTCGACAACTGCGTGATTTTTTCCGAAACACTTCTTCATTTTCATTCTGTTCATATCACTGGGATTTAAAATAGAAAACTGATGATGTAATACGATACAATTGTTTGTAATATAATAATGATGATGAGAATAATGCTAACAACTATTTTAATAATAATGATAATGATAATGATAATGAAAATAATTATAAAGATAATTATTATGACAATGATAATAATAAATGGATAATAATAATTTTCCTTCGTCAATCAACACATTAAGGAGAATAAATGGTAGAGGTATGTTTTCAAATGTTTTTTGAAGAAGTCAAGTGAAGTATTATTTCTTAGAAATGCAGGGAGTTTGTTCCATAGGCGGGGGGCAACGGAAAGGACTTGAATCCAAGTCCTTTCTATCCGTATTTAGTGAAATATATTTAATTTGAACAACAGCAGCAAATATCCATTTCAGATGGAAGAAATATCTTAAACTTAAATAATAATAATAATAATAATAATAGTAATAATAATAATATTTAATTTTTATATAGCGCTTAATACAAAGGGGAAATCTGGCCTACAATAGAGAGATGTGTTGACAGAGTGAAGGCAGAGACGTGTTACACTTTACACCTGAGAGATTTAGCACATTCCGATTAAAGTCTTTTTTAACTTGTGAATCTTTGATGTGGGATCGATCAAACACATATTAGGGACTTTTAGATTTGCACAACGACAACGTGGATTGCTACGATCGACGTCCTTTTAATGCACTGCCTTGAATCATTGAATGGACGTTACACGTATCAGTCCACGCAAATCTAAAAGTCCCTATTAGGGACTTTTAGATTTGCACGTTGACAGCTTTGACTGCAACGTGTGACGTCATTTTAAGGCACTGCGCATGCGCCACGTCGTCTCAGTCGGCGATCGAGAGGGCGTCAACCTTGATTTTCCTAAATCTAGTACGGTACTAGTATTATATGCCGTGTGCGCATAAAATATACAGTTCCTCAGATAGACAAAGGAACATCCCTTCCCTGCTATTATGTAAAAATGTGTATAACAGGTGTCACATGCATATTCACCTGTTCTACACATTTTTACATAATAGCAGTGAAGGGATGTTCTACCACAGCAATAGGCCACTTTCGTAATGTAACCAAATTTAATGCATAGGTCTTTGTGAAGTGCCTCAATACAAACTATTTCATTCACCTGATAAGAATAATAGTATTTCTTGATATAATCCTAACTGCATACATTAGTTGTTGCCAGGTTGGACAAACATTATGGCTTGACCTACCTAGCAACACTTAATATATGCAGTTGCATTCTGACTATTGAAATACTATTATTCCTATCAGGTGAATGAAATAATTTGTATTGAGGCACTTCACAAAGACCTATGCATTAAATTTGGTTACATTACGAAAATGGCCTATTGTTGAGGGTAGAATGAGGAACTGTATATTTTGTCCTCTTTCTTTGTCTGTCATATTCATAGTGTTACTTCCTGCATGCATGTATATCGTCGAGTGCAATCTAAAAGAATTCTAATTGTAGTCAACATCGGCAGTTGAGTACGTTGACACGCATGATCAGTCGGCGTTCGTCGTGTTCTAGTCCACTCAATCTAAAAGTCCCTATTAACAACTCTGCGACGTATCTTGTAAGGTCCCCTCCCATTTTCTAGTTGTACCGAGAACTTCATAAATAATCACTTATTGGTAAAGAGTGTTTAAATCATACATGCACCCGAAATATAATCATTGCACATAACGTTTTTGAACAACCGCCGTATGAAAGTATGAAACGATGGAATGGACATGTCAGAAAATTTTCAGTAAGTAGCAAATGGGAGAAGACCTCAAAATGGTAATTCATAAAGTTGCTAATTAGTGACATACAGATTAATCGGATATTACTCAAACCGGTATCGATCTTTTTCTCTCATATTCCGTTTTTATTGAAACCATTCGCTTTTCGGTGAACACGTACGTATAATACGGAGGTATTGCATTTGCAATACCAATAGGCAATTTTCGTAATGTAACAAATTCAATGCATACGTCTTTGTGAAGTGCCTCGATACAAACTATTTCATTCACCTGATAATAATAATAGTACTTCAATAGACAGAATACAAACTGCATACATTAGTTGTTGCCAGTTCGACAAACATTAGGGGGTATTTCGCAAGCTCATTGCGGACAGAGATTCTGCGGTTCGTGTGCAAAATCGAGAAGCTACTATAGTAACAACAGGATGACCGCTGAGGTATTGAAATCTAGAACGGGTTTTGACCAAATCTTGCGAATTCGCAGTAGTTTGAAACTTTGGAAGTAAGAGAACATTTGATCACACAGGCAAATCAAGTTTTGAGGTTAATATTCAACAATGCTCTCCTCTCTTATCGAGGGTGGGCAGCACTAAATAATCATTTTCATTTATTCCCGTCTAATTTTGGGAAACAAATCCTCTCGCATTATATAAATTCTAAGGTTTACATATCTACTTTAAATAAAAGGTAATGTATATTCTACTAGGGAGCATAGCAACCGAGAAAGAAGATTTTCTACCGTTTGCATTAATAAACATTTTAGAGCCTAGATAGTGTGCTGTAGCCTTAACTCATTATTCACTACATGATACAAGCTTTGTTTTGTTCTCTTCTTGTTTCCCTGCACTTTCCTGACTTCACACCCCTGCCTGCAGCATGCACGTAGCCATGAAGGGGTGGGGGGTTGCACGGGGGGGGGGGGGGCACGTGTCATTATTGACAGTAATGAGGATTAATGCCTCACAAAAGAGCACTAATATATAGCTGATCGACACGATTTTTATCCTGGGGCCTCACAGTAACGAGGCCATTGCTTAGCCCCTGAATCATGACTGTACGCAGTGTTTGCTAGGGTACGCGGCCCCTTCCACAAATCCCCCAAAACGAAGAAAATGCAATAAATTGTCAAAAATTCATTGCATTTTCCCCCGGCCCCCAACAGGAAAGATTCCTTTGTGTGGCCATGCCTTGAACCATAATGCATGGCCCTACAGAGGAATTTTTCCTGTTGGGGGCCGGGGGAAAATGCAATGAATATTTGACAATTTATTGCATTTTCTTCGTTTTGGGGGATTTGTGGAAGGGGCCGCGTACCCTAGCAAACACTGCGTACAGTCATGATTCAGGGGCTAAGCAATGGCCTCGTTACTGTGAAGCCCCAGGAAAAAAATCGTGTCGATCAGCTATATATTAGTGCTCTTTTGTGAGGCATTAATCCTCATTACTGTCAATTATGACTTAAGGACGTGATCCCTTAGCTGATTAGCATAGTAGCACACATATGATTAAGCAGTCACGCAAAACAAACATTCTCAAATTAATATTCAATAAAATCTGAGAATGTATGCCATAATCTAGATCTATTAGAAATAAATAATTTTTTTAAATCCTTCCCTAAACTGGGGTAAAAATAAATATTCCACCATTATGACCAACAGTGTATGTAGGGTAACCCGGGGCAAAGTGGACCAACAAATTATAACAACCAGAACAGGATTACAAAGCAAAGTAAAACAAAAAAATTGGTCTATACTTTTACCTTAGGTTAGGACTACCACTAACAAATGACACTAACAATGTTTCTCAAATAATCAGTTTTATTAAATACCATGAACTTGAAAAAATTATTAAAAATCCACTTTGCCCCGGAACTCCCGAGCAAAGTCGAGCAAAATGAAACACTATGTAACACTATGAAATTATTAAAAATGCATTTTGCCCCGGACCTCCGGGGCAAAATGAAACACCATGTAACACATCCCACTATGCCTCATCCACTTTGCCCCGAACAAGTGTAATTTTACAGACATGCATTACACCACGTGGGCCAATGATTACTAGCGGTGCTACGATGAATAAAGTTAATTTTAAGCCCATCCATCATTAATATGGGTTTCGTGATAATTCGGCAGAAACACAGTACTTAAACAGATAGTATTCGCGCAGCTCAGGTGAAAAAAACAACGATGCATCCTCCGTGCAGTATTATTGGCACATGAACTTAGATAGATGGCAGCATAAACAACAATTCACTGGGCGTTTTTCACTTTGCCCCGCGTTCCACTTTGCCCCGGGCCCCCTATATAGGATTGGAGTTACTGAGAAAATTCAGCCACTTAGATTCTTTAATAGACAGCCTTATTTAATAATGATTTATTTTTTTGAAGGGTACCTTTTAGAGGGCAAAAACTTTGTATACATTCTTTAAATTTGATAAGAAGATAGCTGACGTATTCGCGCAGCTGAGGTAAAAAAAAAACACACGATGCATCCAGGCGCGTAGCCAGGGGGGGGGGGGGGGGCGGTTAGGGCGGTCGCCTCCCAAAAAAAAGAGAGAAAGAGAAGGAAAAAAAGTAAAAGGACGTAGGAACAAAAAGGGAAAAGGAATCAAGAACGGTACAACGAATCGTCTTCTTTCTCTAATAATTTAATGAAACTTCAAAGTTTCCGCGCTTCGCGCGGAATGGGGAGGGAACTGAATTCAGATGAGGATTAAGAGTCGAGAACAGTACAACGAATCGTCTTCTTTGTCTAATAATTTAATGAAACTTCAAAGCTACCGCGCTTCGCGCAGGAGGGGGGGGGAGGGGTGAATTCAGACAAGGATTAACAGTCGAGAAAGGTACAACGAATCATCTTCTTTCAGTTTAAACAGACTAACAGTAACACCAAATAAATTTACAAGATGACTTGGATCAACACGATAACTACGAGCACGTTTCGCTTACTTGGCATTTAATACAAACACTGCTTGCTCAACTCGTAGTTTAAACGTCTAACACTCGTTGTTTTGGTCCCATGTAAGCTCGTGAATTTGGTAATAGCTCGTTCCTTTAAACGTAAAAGCTTCAGAAACTTAGAAGTTTAAAACCAGGACGATTCCGTGTGAACATAATCCCCCCCCCCCCAATCCGGGGTCGGAATGACCGCATGCGTGTTACCAAAATGCAGGCGCGGATCGAGGATTTCTTGGGGGGGGGGGGGGGGGTTTATGAGCACTAATTGTTGGTTGGCCCTCGAAAATTTGAAAAATTGCACCCCCCCCCCCCTTGAGCGCCAGGGGGGGGGGGGGCATCTCCCCATGCTTTTTTTGCATGCTTTTTGTAATTGTGCAACTGAACTGTGATTGGGAAAGAAAGCCCTCCTTTATATTACATTGTTATTGATATTTATTGTTTATTGGTTTCATTTTTTGTGTTAAATTAAATTCTTTGTATTCATCCAAATTCACAAGAACACAAGGAAAATTGTCTTGGTCACACATTGTAAAAATACATATGATAAAAATATATGAAAAACTATATCGTCGTGTTTATAATCATAGAAGAACCAAATCCTTGTTGCTTTCAAAGAAAACCATCTGGAAATCGCATATTTTTCTCTTATCTTATGACAAAATGGGCCTAGGCCGGATAGGAGGTGGGTGCTATTTCCTGTTATTTTGAACTCTCTTGATCTTTCTTTCCTCATCCTGGAGCAGAGCTTACCTCCGATGATTACGGATCAACAGAATCTACAGAAGTCCCACAAAAGTATTAAAAAGGTATACATACAAATATTTTTAAAAAGAAATTGAGCGAGATTGAGGGAGAGAGGGGGACGGATCGAGGAGAGAAAGAGAGGGATGGGGGCGGAGGGGAGAGGGGAAAAGATAGAGATTGAGAGTGTGAATACTAGGACACTTCTAACGTTTCAATTTCACAGATAGGACATACATCACATATTAATAATTCCTGCAAAGTTCTACAGAAATTGATTAGGTCTATATCTGATCCAAGAGGACCTGTAACAGTTAAAAAAAAAAAAACAGAGCCGCCATTGCTCCCACTCGTTTATATAGAGTTCATTAAAAAGAACGAAAATATGTGTGAGAACCCCCACTTCGAATGCAAACAAACCCAATTGAAAATAATCAAAATTATTGTGAAAGCAAACTGTTTTTGGTATAAATGAATTGTTTATGATAACATTCTGATAATTAGAATTCAAGTAATTGATTAAGTAAAATGTCCCCGTTTTCCGGTGACAAAACCATACCCCCAATTCCAGGTCCTTACAAGTATGTGTGTGTGTGCGTGGGTGTGCGCGTGCCTCTCTCTCTCTCTCTCTCTCTTTCTCCATCTTCCTTCATTTCCATCGGTTAACACGGCAACATTACCTCACGGAGTGCAAACGATTATAAGTTATTGGGAATTAAAAGGGCAGCATGACAACTTTCCTAGTATTGTTGACGTACACCCCGCCCAATCCTCTCTCTCTCTCACTCCCTTGTCATTATCCGTCTCTTTGGCAGGGGGTTTGTGGGTACAACTTTTTGTGCAATGTTTAAACGGGTGTGCTTTAGAATTGCAAATGATTCATGGGTGTGTATAATTATGTGTGCGCTCGCGCGTCTCTCTCTCTCTCTTCATCTTCAACGGGCCTCACGGCAAATGAACTTAAAGTCCCATGACGTCACGGGGTTCAGACAATGATAAATTATTGGGAATTACAACAGCGGCAGCATGAATACTTTCCTAGGTAGTTTACATGTACACCCCCCCCCCTCCTTCCTCTCTCTCTTTCTCTCTCTCTCTCTCTCTCTCATTATATGTCTATTAGACAGGGGTGGTGGCCTAGCAGGTTCAACTTTTATTTGCAATGTTCCGGCGCGTGTGCATTAAAATGTGCTCGTGTGTGCTTGTGTCTCTCTCACCCTTTTTCTCTCTTTTCCACTCTGGTAATTCATTATTAGTAGGGAAATAAGATTTTGACAATATTAGCTTGTCAATCTTTTGTCGAGGTAATCTTTAACTATAGGAGTGCTTTTGATTCTTAAGTAACTGCGAGCTAGTGATGTATATGTTGAGATGAAATTCATGGAAATTGGACATTGAAAATCGCGCCGACCGATATTTCGCTCAGTGGGAGGGGGGGCGGGGGGGGGGGGGGGGGGGGTGTTAGTGAGCAATTTTTTTTTTTTACTCAGCACATCCCCCCCCCCTTGAGCAAAACAAAAAAATGAGGGGGGGGGGGTAACCCCCAATACTTGAATTTGTTTTTATAAACCGTCAATGAAATATAAGAACATATAAATTAAAAGACTTCATTCTCTTCCAACATCAGTAAGGGTCAAGTCTTTAAATTTTCATGCTTGGATGGGCTCAATCATTTAAACGTTAGAAGGTCTGATAAAACAAAAAATTGATAAAATAGAGCAAATAGCCATGTAAGTGTTGGTGAACTTATGTATATCTGCAAGACATTCTTGGTCAGCAATATAAATGAGAAACAATTAGGAGAAATGTGCTCTGGATGTCAACTGCAGTATCAGCATCTCCACCCAAGATGGCGGACGAGCCATGGGATACCTCCAATGCTCATCAACATTTGAAAGGCCAGATGCCCCATTTTTGCAATTTTCTCTCAGACTCGTTTATGATTAAATGGCTATACTCACCCATATTCATTAATGGGTCTATTCCAATTACATATCATCTTAAAGAGGATTAATTCATATTTATTTTCATGTAGAAAAGATAAGTATATATTAAATATTTTTTTGAAATCTTACTATAAATAATTTCTATTCCGAGTGTATTCAAATTTTTATACAACTCACTCCCAGATCCTAATCAAATGATTGGTCATGCGCGGTCACGTGTGATTCATTTACTGAGCCTATACACCAGTTTACAGTTGTGTGCGCCATTTTAAACAAAGCCAATGACCTAGAGGTCATGTATTTATGCGTAAATTAGGATTGCGCCCATGCAAATTTTGATAATATCACTGCCCTACGCGCTGCGTTGTGCGCGCACATCATCATTTGCATGGGCGCAATCTTAATTTACGCATAAATACCAGTGGTCAGAGGTTATTGGCCCCAATTTTGGGGCCAATGACCCGAGGTCAACTGTCTGCGCATGCGCACTGATACAACTGTAAACTGGTGTATTGCACTCATTTTCATGAAAAGGAGTGCAATATATTGAACTCGTTTTCAGAGCGCGCAGTAGTGCGCGTAGATGTTAGAGCGCTTCAGTGCATGGGCCTATTCTTGCGCAGCATCATGCGTAATAGTAAAGAGGTAAGTGCGCTTGCTATATCTATACTTAAGTGTGCGCACTACATTGAGACTTATTACAACTTGAGATTTATTTGTCAGCCATATACTGTCACGAAACAATCTTGAATTAATTCTTTTTACATCAAATAACAAGGATCTAGGAGTTTCGTTGTATAAAACAAATGATGCATGTTTTCATTCGTTTATTATACGATCTATCCGCCCTCGTTGATGCTGTGTGTATCTATCGCACTCAGCCTAACGGCTTTGTGCGATAGATACACACAGCCTCAACTCGAGTGCGGATAAATCGTACAATGAACTCATGCGCATGCATCATTTGTATATTATACATGTATATAGACAGTCAGACCGCAGCGCGCGCGTTAATGAGGCTGAAAGCTGATTTTTACTCAGCGATATCTGGCGATCACATAGCCTTTACGTCTGCTGAATTTCCATGCGCTTTTCAGTGAGATTTGTAGGGGTGTACATGTAGCTGCGTTTTTGGTCGTTAACTTCATTCAACATGGCAGCATGCAACGGAAAGTCACTCTCGAGATTTTCAGCATCAGTTTGATATGTAATTTGCCATATTTCGCAATTTGTAAACAATAATTTTTCACAACTTTTATTGACGTTATTTTTGTAACATTTCAACTGCTGTTTTGACCCGGGAATTTCACTTTTGGTTCCTGACTTTGGGACAAAATAAATTTGTCCACTTTGAGATTCGTTCGAAAGATGAAAAGTCACTGATCAAAAATATGTCAAAACCTAATTGACGCAAAATCATGTTCTTTTTATAATCATAGTAATTAAGACCCTAAAAACCCGGAAATTACCAATTTGTTCTTTTTATGATAGCGCGAAATTGTGTGATTTCATACTCGTGCACGCTCGCCGTCTGGGCAATGGCAATGCATAACTGATTATTAAAGTCCAGGGAGCTCCGCCGCGCCATCGACTAGCCGAAAAAAAAAAATAGAAAAATGATTAAAAAAGAATTATAGTAGAAAAGAATCATCTACATGGCAGGTGAGGTAATTGATCTCGGGTCCTTAGATTGTTGTCAAGACGGCTTGCGCGCACGTGTGTTACAGGCGCACGCCACAACGCATGGTTACCAAAATGTGGTATTCAGAATGTTAATAAACCAAAGCAAAACATATGTGACGTAGTTGACGTAGTTGACCAATCAGAACTCTCTATTATCACATCGGCAAAATTTACTACTTTTTTTAATTATTCATGAACATGAGCGTGATCTTTTTTGGTTCCTGACTTTGGGACAGCGTAAAATATAATAATTTTGATATCATTGTAAAGACAAATATTTATGCTTTATGCTGATTATAACATCTTCTTGACGCAAGAATGATTTCTATGTGAAAATCAGCCCTACTCTTTAGATAGATTTATCGTCGAAAAAACCCTTTTTCAAGGCGAAATATCTGTTTCCAAAATATATCTAACATGATTGTCATATAAGTATATAGAGAGTGCAACTTCTTATCTTTAAAATAAGACCCATTTCATGAGAAATGAACAATTATAAAGGCAAAAATTGCCGATTGGGAAGACCGTCTGCACTGCTCATTAAGTATGCAAGACACGTAAATTCTTGCATACGTGCTGAGTAAAATAGAGGGTTTTCGCACCGGCTGCGGTCTGACTGGAGAGGGAGAGAGAGAGAAAGAGAGAGAAGGGGGTAGGTTAAGGAGATGGATTGGAAGAGAAGATATTCATACATACATATGCGAGTTCGTCATGTCATTTTACAATCACAGTGAGAACAGTTGCATGAATCTTAAACTAAAATATGCACAAGTTAGAAATGCCACTTCATCCTAAGTTTCAAGCTTTTCATTTGCATATTGATGAATGTACATTTCACATTTTTTCTACAGGAAGTAATATCCAATGTGTATTACCGTATCCGGCAGACGCGGATCCAGGATTTCTTAGGGGTGGGTGCCCAAATTTGAAATCAATTTGAAATTTAGTGCGCTGAAATTAAATCGTGCCGGTCAATATTTCGCTGAGTAGGGGGGGGGGGGGGGGGGGCATCTCCAAAAAAGGGTAAAATTAACCTGTTTTTACACGTCGCCCCGCCCCCCCCAGAAGCTCATGGGTAATATACATAATCATATATCGACGCCTGTAAATGACGTGCGCACACATAATAATGGAAGCAACCATTCATGACACGTACAATAAAAAGAGTCTTCGTCTTAACTGCGCACTGTTTATATACTAGATTTTGAGAATATTAGTCTTTTAAGTGTATTGACAGAAAATAATTATATAATATGGACTGGCCTTGAGGGAGATATCACTTTATATTTCCCAAACTAGACTCATATTGTCCCGAGTCAAAGACGAGGGCAATATGGGTCTTGTGAGGGTAATATATGTGGTATCTCCCGAAAGTTAAGCCAGTCAATATTTTTATTATTATCTAAATCAGACATCTAGAGCAAATACATACATGACAATCTCATAGAACTAAACAAACTTTGTCAAACCAGCATTGTGCATCCGGCCAGCTGCTTGACAACATTTTCGATACACTGCAAACAGTGTACCAATTTGGTGTGATTATTACGTCACAATAGAGTGCGCGCAAAGTGCGCAGGTTCTCGTACGCATAATAGATGCTCAATGAAAATGACAAAATACGGCGCGGTGAATATGGTCTTATATTTCATGCTTTTTTAACACGTAATGTCCATAGGCTTTTTCATGAAAGGTAAATATGGTCTCATATTCCCCGATTAGCCCTTTTAGGATTACAAACGAGTGTAATATGATTTTGTAAAACCACTGCTCAGATGTCTGATACGGGTAATAAGTATTATTACCCGTATCAGACATCTGAGCTGGTCATTTACAAAACCGTATTGCCCCTAGTTTTCACTAGCAGTGGGAACGGAGGGGTATATTCTTTGTATTTTCCTTGGTCTCCCTGCGCGTATTGACTTTGCGTGTAGAGACGAGTGAAAATATACCTTGGTATTTTCCACGGTCTCGCATCCGGGCATCTTGTATTGACCGCGCCGTATTTTGTCATTTTCATTGCGCATCTATTATGCGTACGAGAACCTGAGCACTTTGCGCGCACTCTATTGTGACGTTATAATCACACCAAATGCACACTGTTTGCAGTGTATCGAAAATTGTGTCAAGCACTGGATGCACAGTGCTGGTTTGACAAAGTTTGTTCAGTTCTTGAGATTGTCATGGTGGATTTCTGTATTTGCTCTAGATGTCTGATTTGGATAACAATACAAATATTGACTGGCTTTACTCTCGGGGGATATCAGAAATATTGACCGCGCTAAGACTATATTGCCCTCGTCTTTCGACTCGGGGCAATATGATCTGAGCTTGGTCAATATTTCTGATATACCCCTCAAGGCCAGTCAACATTATATAATTATTAAAATACAACCAAACCGAATTTAATCATTGAAATGTATATTTCGTTAACACTTAACGCCATGACAAACAAATGAGTCATTATAAACATGTATAGATCAAATGAAATTGCAAAGGGGTACACAATGCCTTACCATGAAACAACATGGGAGCTCGGTTTGTTCTTCTTTCTTTCGTTTAATTTGGTTGTAATGGGTGATTGCCGAAACAAATGTTTTGGATGAACAAGCAGTTTACTTAGTCGAACGTAATATGTATCCAAGCACATCGAGAGTCACGAAAGGTTATGGATTCGAGCGAATCGTGTCCAGGAAGTTAAAATAATGATTATGTTAATAATGATGCAATAAACTAGACTGTCTAATCTAACAATTATTATTAGGACCTTTGTTCGATTTGAAAACGTTATGGGAGTACTGTAGTATATTTGTAAAGGTTCTTGACTCTGATACGAGAGGTTCTGGGTTCGAGGCTCGCTCGGTACCTAGCTACATCCTTCGACAAGATGGTTTGCTCACGTTCGTCCGTTTCTAAATCCCGTTATTACATGACCATGAGAGGAAACCATGTTTTTAATACTAATATGGCTACACTTGATAATTAAGACTCCATTATTATTATTGATTTAATCTAATTGTAGATGTACGTATGATATGTTTCAAATCGGGGTCCGTCTAAATCAGTATGCGAAAGCACAGAGATGACGGACTAAGTACCGCTAGACCAAATTACATCTCCTATGCTGCCGACTTCATTTCCCAATCGCTTTCAATGTTGAACAAAGTCTGTGCTCTCCCCTCAATCGGTATGCCTTGTGAGATTTTTCGCCCTCACACACTTAAAGAATACACCCTCTTAGCTTAAAGGGATCCGGTAACTTTGTTTCAGATTCTGAAACAAAATCCTGGATTTAGCTCATGCTGCAATCATAATTATAAACCTTTGGGTCAGTCAGGAACCCCATGACATTTACAAGCCGATCGCCTGTCTGATTATCAAGATATTTATGATTGGAAATCGAAACCAAATTTTGCGTTTTCCTAACGGTTTTGATAACATTATATTGGGGAAAATGAGAAAGGTAAAACCGGTCACGGTCAAGATTTTTACTTTTTTTGAGGAACTTCATGATCATTTTGAATCGCAATATTTGTTAGGGCTTCAATATTACAACATATCACAGACACTGATAACACGTAGGGCGGATCTAGGGGGAGGAGGTGTTTCGGCGGTTTACCCCCCCCCCCCCCTGGGTGGCCAAGTGAAAAAAGAAGAATAGTAAAACAGTAAAACGGCGCGATTTGGGGGGAAAATTTGGTCAACCCCCCAAAACCCCCCCCCCCCCCCCCCCCCCCCCCCCCCCCCCCCCCCCCCTTGGCAAAAAAGCTAGATCCGCCCCTGGTAAATATCGCAGATTTAACATTGTTAAACGATGCCTTAAAAAAAACCTTTTCCTGATATGAAACGTGCCAACTCTAATCTCCTCCCATGCTCCAACACACACATGTACGACTAAGCCGTGTTTATGACGCACATACAGACAATCATAGCATATATTTCAATCCTTTTCACCTCTATAGTTCCTCTTTGAAACAGGGAACTGTTTTTCCAGATCAAATTTGTGACAGAATTACATTAAGTTTCGTCCTCGAAGTTCCCGGTTAGATTAAATTTCAGACAGGAAATTCAGTTTGATTACCATTTGTTTTCTTTTACAGCATTGTCACATCCGTATAGCCTACAACTTATTGTTGACAAATGTGTGATGTCGCGCAGTGAAGACCAATTGTACTTTATCAGCCTTTTATTTACTATAAAGCATTAGTAGTTTAAGGTAGTAGATAATAGCAAAGTTAAAAGTCACAATAATTATTATCATATATAAATATCACTGTTCCTATTTTGATTAATATCATACAATTTTTTCGCACAATAGCAGAAACAAATAATATATATGATATTTATTTGTTACGATTGTTTGTAAACATTCTTGCACTGATTGCAAAGTAAACAGATAACATGTGAAGCAATAGGAAGTAAGTTTAAGGTTATCTTTCATTTTCGGGCAGTGAGATTTCTAAAGTGGGAGTGTGGCCTGGGTTGCACAATGTCTGCGAAAGCAGTGAATAAGTATTATCAAACATTCGCCAAAATTGTCAAATATTCCTTAAAATTCCTTAAAAAACATTATTGAATTATTCGCCCTCCCCCCTCCAGAACGTGACAAATAGTTAAAGAATAATTACAGAATAGTTAGCGAATACACTGAATGGTTGAAGATTACTAGCAGAATAATTACAGATTAGTTGAGGAATTGTCTTTTTCTTAATTCTGGAAATCCATCTTCAAATAAAGCAGGGTACTGCCTTTGTCAATTTTTTTAACTGAGCACTGATTTCGCCGACGATGAAAATAAGGTTGAACCGATAGAAAATATTTCTTTTGGGGTCATCTTGTAACTCAATGAGTTACTCTGAGGAAATTGTGCTCCTTTTGATCAGATTGTATTTTACCTAAGGATGTATTTCCTGATATGTCTGGGTTTTTTCCTACGCCTATGCCTTATATCATCTTTCTATTGTAACGCCATATTCTGTTCACTCCTTTATATTCATGTCATATTTATAATGTGTGTTATGAAAGAAAGATAAATAAACTTGAAACTTGAAACTTGAAACTATATATTTCATGGAAAATATAGATGGAAACGATTGAGAGCATTTCGTTATGAAAGCAATGTTGTCATTGCAGCACACCCATACACACACACAAACAAAATAACGCACAAGAACGCACGGCCTTTCGCCCAGACTTGAAGAATACAACCTCCTATCTTAAAAGAAAAACCTTTCATGATATGAAACGGGCCAACTCTAATCTCCTCCCAGGCTCCAACACACACATGCACGTCTAAGCCGTGTTTATGACGCACATACGGACAATCACAGCTTAAATTTTAATACAGATGCTGATAAAAACATCTTTGTGAATATTGTTTTTGGAACCCGTTTTCTCTATAAGATATGTATCCAGATCAATCACCCTTGACGTTTCATAGTTCCTCTTTTATTCACTGCATTCCTTATCGTTCATGGGATTGAACTGTAGAAACCATGTAAACATTTAGACTATTGCTATTCAAGCACATTTGTAGAAGAGGAAGATGGCAAATTAAAAACAGCGTTCCTTTTCACCTCTATAGTTACTTTTAGAAACAGGGAACTGTTTTTCCAGATCGAATTTGTGACAGAATTACATTAAGTTTCGATCCTCGAAGTTCCCGGGTAGATTAAATTTCAGAAAGGAAATTCAGTTGTATTACCATTTTTTTTTCTTTTACATCATTGTCACATCCGTATATTAGCATTCAGTTACTTAGCCTACAACTTATTTATGAAAAATGTGTGATGTCGCGCAGTGAAGACCAATTGTACTTTATCAGCCTTTTAATTACTATAAAGCATTAGTAGTTTAAGGTAGTAGATAATAGCAAAGTTAAAAGTCACAATAATTATTATCATATATAAATATGAATGTTCCTATTTTGATTAATATCATTCAATTTTTTTCGCACAGTAGCAGAAACAAATAATATATATGATATTTATTTTGTTACGACTGTTTGTAAACATTATTGCACTGATTGCAAAGTAAACATATAACATGTGAAGCAATAGAAAGTAAGTTTAAGGTCATCTTTCATTTTCGGGCAGTGAGATTTCTAAAGTGGAAATGTGGCCTGGGTTGCACAATGTCTGCGAAAGCAGTGAATAAGTATTATCAAGCATTCGCCAAAATTGTCAAATATTCCTTAAAATTCCTTAAAAAACATTGTTGAATTATTCGCCCTTCCCCCCTCCAGAACGTGACAATTAGTTAAAGAATAATTACAGAATAGTTAGCGAATACATTTAATGGTTGAAGATTACTAGCAGAATAGTTACAGATTAGTTAAGGAATTGTCTATTTCTTAATTTTGGAAATCCATCTTCAAATAAAGCAGGATACTGCCTTTGTCATTTTTTTTAACTGAGCACTGATTTCGCCGACGATGAAAATAGGGTTGAACAGATAGAAAGTATTTCTTTTGGGGTCATCTTGTAACTCAATGAGTTACTCTGAGGAAATTGTGCTCCTTTTGATCAGATTGTATTTTACCTAAGGATGTATTTCCTGATATGTCTAGGTTTTTTCCTACACTTATGCCTTATATATTTCATGGAAAATATAGATGGAAACGATTGAGAGCATTTCGTTACGAAAGAAATGTTGTCATTGCAGCACACCCATAAACACGCACACAAACAAAATAACGCACAAGAACGCACGGACTTTCGCCCTGACTTGAAGAATAAAACCTCCTAGCTTAAAAGAAAAAAACTTTCCTGATATGAAACGGGCCAACTCTAATCTCCTCCCAGGCTTCAACACACACATGCACGACTAAGCCGTGTTTATGACGCACATACAGACAATCACAGCCTAAATTTCAATACAGATGCTCATAAAACATCTTTGTTAATAATGCTTTTTGATCTCGTTTTTTCTATAAGACATGAATCAAGATCAATCACCCTTGATGTTTCATAGTTCCTCTTTTATTCACTGCATTCCTTACCGTTCATGGGATTGAACTGTGGAAACCATGTACACATCTAGACTATTGCTATTCAAGCACATTTTGTAGAAGAGGAATAATGGCAAATTAAAAACAGCGTTTCTTGTCACCTCTAATTCTTTTTAGAAACAGGGAACTGTTTTTCCAGATCGAATTTGTGACAAAATTACATTAAGTTTCGATCCTCGATGTTTCCCGGTTAGATTAAAATTCGGAAAGGAAAATCAGTTTGATTACCATTTTGTTTTCTTTTGCAGCATTTTGCATCCGTATATTTTGTTTGTAAACGTTCTTGCACATTGCAAAGTTACAGATATTATGTGAAGCAATAGGAAGTAAGTTTAAGGCTATTTTTTATTTTCGGGCAATGAGATTTCTAAAGTGGGAATGTGGCATGGGTTGCGAAATGTTGGCGAAAGCAGTGAGTAAGTATTACCAAGCATTCGCAAGAATTGTCAAATATTCCTTGAAATTCTGTATATACAGTGTTTGCCAAGATCACCAAACAAGTCGCAAGAAACTACTGTGAACATATCAAAATTGTTCCACAACCTCGGGCGAACAAAACTTTTCCCCACAATGATATGTAAATGAATTGAATTGAATATATTTTTATTTCATTCATAATACACACATCATAACAAACATATAAAATACAAAACATAGCTTACAAGTTAAAGAGAAACATTTACAATACAACAACAACAAAATATATCTGAATGTGGAGACAGCTAGGAATGCCAAGGGCTTTATTGGTGCTGCCACCAAAACAGTAATAAACAGTAATAAAGTATAATACAGTATTATATTGTTGTTTGAAAAGGTGATTAAAAAAAAAAAAACTAAATAGAGGGGGGGGGGGGGGAACAAAAACAAAACAAAAACAAGGCCGTGTTCAGAATCAATCTTTATTTATTTTGTTGTATTAAAAATGATTTATATAATTATAAATGTGCATTACTGTCATTAATTATTCTTCATTCAACCGGTCTGATTACCCTCTTTTTAATCGACAACCTTTATTCAACTATTCCCCCCCCCCCCCCATCCAGAACGTGACGAATAATACAGAATAGTTAGCGAATACACTGGATAGAGTACCGAAGCTGTGACATCATAACAATATATTTTTTGAATTTCTCAATTTTTCTTCATTCCGAAAGAGCATAAAAAATAATGTCCAAATGTCGAAAACCAATTGAATATGGTGTTAAGTATTGGCTGAGATATGACAATCTGAATAAATAGAATTCCTAAAGGAACTCAGTGTTATTTTGCTCTGGTTCATAACATTACGAACCAGAGCAGAATAACACTGAGTTTCTATAGGAAATATATTTATTCAGATGGCCATATCTCAGCCAACGTCACATGTCACCACACTATGGTTGAAGATTACTAGCAGAATAGTTACAGACTAGTTGAGGAAATTTTGTGATCTATTTCGTAATTCTGGAAATCCATCTTCAAATGAAGCAGGGTACTGCCTTAGGTCAATAATAGGGACTTTTAGATTCGCACGAAGGCAATAGGTCTATGCTACGATCGACGTCCTTGTAATGCACTGCCTTCAATGGACGTCACACTTATCAGTCCACGCAAATCTAAAAGTCCCTAATTTGAAAGTGCTGAGCACTGATTCCGCCGACAATGAAGGTTGATCCGCCCTTTTGTTCTTTTTTGGGGGGATAGGCAAAATGGGCTACACAAACGCTGATCCAGTCCTTCGTCATGAGCAGACTGGATTTCTGTAACAATCTACTGTATGGTCTCCCTAAGAATAAGATTCGCAAGCTCCAAACCCCACATAATGCAGCAGTTAGAATTATCTCAAGAGCCCCACGCAGACACGATACTTCACACCTTCTTCATGATCTTCACTGGCTCCAAATCGAAAAGAGAATAATCTTCAAAATTCTGCTCATCTTTTTCAAAGCCCAGAACGACATGAGTTCTGCCTACATCTCAGATATGATTTCACTTTATGTTCCTGAACGCACAATCAGATCTTCAGCCCAGCACCTCCTGCAAGTTCCTCGTCACTTAACTCATTTCTACGGCAACAGGGCTTTGGAAGTGGCTGCCCCAACTCTCTGGAATTCGCTCCCTCTACATGTCCGTCAAGCTCCCACACGACAGACTTTCAAAACCCTTCTTAAAACTTACTTGTTTCGTTTGTAATTGTTGACATTACCTGTCATCTATGTATTATAATTGAATATGTTACTCCTATTGATTTGTCATAAGTATTTGCTATCTGTGTTAACTTTGTTCGCAATGAATTCTCTTAGCTACATGTCTTTAGTTTAAGGTCTTTATATTTCGTTCTTAATTTGTAACTATTTAAATATACTTGTACTTGCTTGTTTTTTACTTTGTAAAGTGCATAGAGAAACTTCGGTTTATTATGCGCTCAATAAATCTATCTTTATTATTATTATTATGATTGAAATTCACATTTATTGTTTGTGAGAGCGCCTCGAAACGCGTCGTATGAAGCACATTAACCTGGTTTTGTCGACAAACCTCCTTTGTGAATTCGGGCCTATGGGTTCGAG
This sequence comes from Strongylocentrotus droebachiensis, assembly GCA_035222895.1. Taxonomy (NCBI): domain Eukaryota; kingdom Metazoa; phylum Echinodermata; class Echinoidea; order Camarodonta; family Strongylocentrotidae; genus Strongylocentrotus; species Strongylocentrotus droebachiensis. Next base: position 154,603 of record JAVYIG010001596.1, on the reverse strand, counting down.
TCCCGCCGCAGCACTTACTGTCCTTTGGCAAGACATTAATCTCCATTTGCCACTCTCCAGGTACCCGATAGGATGCAAAAGTTAATGTGGTTGGATGAGCAAGTGTGCGCTAGTAAAATGGCGACTGGTCGGAATGCTCCACAGGGAGTTGAGAACGTGCATACATGTGCGGGTGGGCCTGAATCCGATGACCGGGGTAATAATATATTTGTAATGCGTTTAGACACATCGTTGTATCGATGTATTGGGCGCTATACAGTGCGTCCCAGAAAAAACCAAACCGAGAATTATCGATGTTTTATCATAACTTAATCACAATTATAATTGATAAATGACACATATTTGTAAATCCTAGATCCTCCTCTTTCATTTGATACTACTCATGTAATGCATATAACGCATGAGTGATACACATCAATTTGAAGAGAGGAAACCAAAAAGTCATTTGGCGGACGGTATCTGAATTTCAAAGTGAAAATCACATTTCCAAAAAGTTGAGTATCTGCCCTTTCATATGACACCTCAATAAAAAAAAATGTACTAGGAATAACAAGGTTCTGTTTGTTTAAAGTAGTGCTTGCATTTCCATAATTTTATCAAACAAATTCCCCGAGGACAATTACCCCCGGAAAATTACCCCCTAAGAACATTACCCCCATGGACAAATTACCACCTACGATAATTGCCAACAGACTTCATGTGCGAGATCCCCCCAACCCCCCCCCCCCCATCTACACACACACACTCACACTCACGCACACAAAAACGCACACACACAGGGGGGGGGGGGAGGGGGTGATTGACCTAGAGGGTAATTTTCGGAGGGCAATTGTCCTGGGGGGTATTGATTTCAGAGTAATTTTCCTAGAGGGTAATTTTCCGGGGGTGTTTGTCCTCGGGGGATGGTTGTCCTTTGAGGGGGTAAGGTTTATTAGGGGATATTTTTCTGGGGCGAAATTGTCCTTGGAGGGAGATTGTCCCGGGGTGATTGTCCAGTGGGTGTTTTACCTAGAACACTCACGAGGATATTATTCCTGGACAATTCACAGACTGTTCAAAAGCTATTCCTCAGTTTGTTGGAAAACTGTTTACCAAGCAGTGTGTTGGTCGCCCTAGATTTGTCACATTCGGCGTAATGTCGCTTATAGTTCTGTCAATTTGTCAAAAATTCGTCTAATTGTGTTGCGGTCTTTAACTTTGCTTCGTTTTTGTCATTTTTTCGCTGATGTTCATCAAAATGTTGGTAATAAAAATGCCTTGGTTTTGCCGCTCAGTGACATACAATGTGAAGTTTCCTCATACTTTAGAAGTGGGTTAATTGTCTTAATATCGCCATTATTCGGGTAGCAACAATGCCAGAATATATGATTATTGTATCCTGTCTAGTGTACATGGATGACCTTTTACCATCACCACTGTACAAATCGTATACTTAACTCGCCCCCTTCGCTCGCTCGAAAAAATTTGAAACAAGATGGTGAATGTTCTAGCAAGAGACTTCAGCCCCCTTGCGGGAAAATGCGCACGTATTCCTATGGGATGAACCAAAAGTTTGCATATGCATGAACTTAGCATTATGATGAGTTAAAAGGTGGCTCAGAAGGTTACCTTTACCTTACCTTTACTATGTGAAGGAAATGCAGCATTTAAATGATGACCTAAGCTCCCACGCAGCAATCCATTATGACTTTATATGGCAGAAATGAACCTATACCGAAAGCACAGTTTTGTAAACACAACCTGATCTCGAATCAGGCGGCGAGGAGAATGATGTCTAGGTACGTGGCAATGCTTTGCTTAGATATATATGATTTGCACGCACGGTGCACAAGATTAAAAAAAGCCAGCACATGTACTACGGGGTTCAAATATTGGAAACTTATTAAACAAGCTTACTATTTTGTCGTTGTTTTGTCATAACAGTGGAATTATTTTAAGAAAAATAGATAAATTCGAATTGAAATTTTATTATTATGTTTTTTGTATTTTTTTACCCCAAAGTAGCAGCCATATTAGGCTGAACTAAATTGAATTTAGAATTCCAGATTAAAACATAAAATGTCGTTTAAAAGACAATACATTAATATTCGACTCAATGAAATACAATAATATCTAAATAAAGATAACATTAAGTAATAACATGCAGAGGCGGCCCTCCGGGGGGGGGGGGCAGGGGGGCACAGTGCCCCCCCACTTTTTGAGATACCCCAAAAGTGCCCCTTTTTACATAGGAAAATTGCTCCTTTTATTTGGTAAGAAGTGCCCCTTTTACATAGGAAAGGTGCCCCTTTTACTGTGACAAGTGCCCCTATTACTTATTAAAAGTGCCCCTTCCCCCTTTTTACCTCTGACGAGTGCCCTTTTTATTTTAGACACGTGCCCCTTTTCCTTCGACATGTTCCCATTTTCGTTTGCAATAAGTGTCCATTTTCCATTCTCATAAATCTTGAAATTATCTTGAATAAGTTCTCTTTTCAGGTACGAGAAGTGCCCCTTTTCACTTTTAATAAGTGCCCCCTTCACCTCTGATAATTGCACTATTCAAAACTGAGAGGTGCTCCTTTTACTTTGACAATTTCCCTTTTTTCCTTTGTAAGAAGTGCCCCTTCTCCTTTTAATAACTAGCCCTTTATAAACTCGGATGAGCACACCTTTCATTTTAAAATGTGCCCCTCTTATTTTCTAATAAGTGCCCTTTTTCCTTATGATAAGTGCCCCCATTAAAAAGAAAGAGCTCCTTCCCCTTTTCATAACTGCCCCTTTTAAAAATCTGAACGGTGCCCCCTTTTCATTCAACAAATGCACATTTTCCTTTATTAAAAGTGCCCCTTTTACATTTTCATAAGTGCCCTTTTTCATATCTGGTCAGTGCCCCTTTTCAACTCTGATAATTCCCCTTTTAATAATGATATGTGCCCCTTTTTCTTTCGAATAAGGGACCTATCACCTTTTCACCTCTTATAAATGCCCCTATCAAAATCTGATGGGTGTCCCCTTTCCGTCAACAAATGCATATTTTTTTATTTTTTTAAAATAATTTTGTATTGCTTCAAATCAAAGATTTTTACAATCGTTGTTCATTACAACATTCGATCTGCATAACAAATACAATACAATACAATTCAAAGTAAACAAATGAACATGTAAATGAATTAATTAGATATCAAATATCAAATCAAATTAAATTAGAAGTCTCCACTTTTGTTTGTGTGTATTCTGTTTTCCTTTTCTGAATGCAATTATATATTCTACTTGTTGAAGAAAATCTAGTTCTTTTGTAATACGTAAAAATGAAAGATTTTTTTCTTCATACTTTGTTTTATAAATAAAATATTTTGCATAAAATATAATTGTATTTATAAGATGGTGAGTTTTTTCGCCAAAACCAAAACAAATATCTAGGTATGAAAATGTTTGAGTGTATACATTTCTTCTTAATAACCAAGCATTTATATCAGACCAAAATTGTTGAATTTTAGAACATGTACAAAACAAATGCAATAAACTTTGAGGTTCTTTTTTACAAAAATTACAGACTGGAGAGTTGTGTATGCCGATGTTATACAAATAATCATTCGTAGCCAAACGACGGTGGATAAATTTAAATTGAAATACACGAATCTTTGTGTCTAGCGTTACCCAATATATAATTTCAAATCTATTCTGCCATTGAATTAAGTCTCTCAAATTTACATTCAAATCATAAATTAAACGACAGATCTACGAAACCCTTCGAACTTAATCCTAAATTAAATACAAAAACGGGGAAATTGAATGATAATATGCATGGCAAAGCCGATCTGCGCTATAAACTTAAATGCAAATTAAATTAATTCGAATGACAAACTCGTGAATTTCGCCGGGAAATCTATATAATATTAAGGACAAATTGATACTATACCGTTTCATTCCTTGAGTATTTGTATTTCATGAGTGTCCCTATATGTTTTGATTTTTTGTCTTTCTTGTATGGAATTGTAATAATATATAAATTAACTACTCATTCCTTGAGTATTTTTATTTCATGAGTGTCTCTATGTTTTGATTTTTTTTTCTTGTATGGAATTGTAATGATATATAAATTAACTACTCATTCCTTGAGTATTTGTAGTTCATGAGTGTCTCTATGTTTTGATTTGTTTCTTTCTTGTATGGAATTGTAATGATATATAAATTAACTACTCATTCCTTGAGTATTTGTAGTTCATGAGTGTCTCTATGTTTTGATTTTTTTCTTTCTTGTATGGAATTGTAATGATATATAAATTAACTACTCATTCCTTGAGTATTTGTAGTTCATGAGTGTCTCTATATTTTGATTTTTTTTTCTTTCTTGTATGGAATTGTAATGTTATATAAATTAACTACTCATTCCTTGAGTATTTGTAGTTCATGAGTGTCTCTATGTTTTGATTTTTTTCTTTCTTGTATGGAATTGTAATGATATATAAATTAACTACACATTCCTTGAGTATTTGTAGTTCATGAGTGTCTCTATGTTTTGAGTTTTTTCTTTCCTGCATAGAATTATAATGATATATAAATTAACTACTCATTCCTTGAGTATTTGTATTTCAAGAGTGTCTCTATGTTTTGATTTTTTTCTTTCTTGTATGGAATTGTAATGATATATAAATTAACTACTCATTCCTTGAGTATTTGTAGTTCATGAGTGTCTCTATGTTTTGATTTTTTCTTTCTTGTATGGAATTGTAATGATATATAAATAAACTGTATTAAGAACAAATATATATATAAAAAGTTTTTTTTAGGGAGGGGGAAGGGGTTTTAAGTGGTTTAAGGGTTTGGGTATTTCATGCTATATTGTTTCCATTCTGTCATTATTTGTCGTAGTATTCGAATGTATTAGCTTGTTTATGTATTATCTATAAAGTGTAATTTTGGTTTCTACATGAATAACGCCCAATAAAAAATATTTAAACCCCAAAGAATAGTTAATAAGGGTTGGGTGGACGCGCGGGCGTGTGTGTACTATATAATTAATCTACGTGTGTGTGTGTGTGGAGGGGGGGGGGGGCGCTAAGAGAGAGAGAGAGAGGGGGTGGTATGGTGATGTGGTAATAAAAGTATAAAAGGAAAAGGCGAACAGGGAGTGATCGATAAAAAGAAAGTGAAAGGGAAATGACATGGAGAAATAACGAGGTTAACAGAAAGTGGGGAGACATAACGAGAGGGAGGAGATGAGAGCGAGAGGGAAAGACAGATTGAGAAATCGATTGTGAAAGAATGAGATGGGAGACAGAAAGAGACACAGAGAGAGAGAGAGAGTATTATCTTCTACGGCCTGTTGAGCATCATGCATGAATATTGATGAAATAATGATGAAACACGAGAATGCATAAATCATGCTACGGATATTGGGATTATTTATTTAATTGATACAATCTTTATTGAAGTAGGAAGCAATACATCATAACCTGAATGAAGAAATTTTGAAAAGGTGACAAATTTTGAGCAAACATACATCTATGAATTGTATTGAATTAAGCTTTTATACAATTCAATTTTTATTAAATTCATGGGTAAATTACCGTTTTTTCCTCAACAATTATAAACAACCTAAAATTACATCTGGTAAAAAAAATAGGTATTTAAGATGGGAGAAAATTAGAATCTCACAAAACATCACGTAATCGAGTATCGATGATTACTTTAATTACTAGTACAATCTTGGTTGATTAAATTATACATTTTTAAGAGCCTTATACTTTGACATGACAATAAATCTCTTGTAATTTTTTACATTGTCTACATATTGACAATGATCGCGGGAAGATTCAATACTTTATACAGATATATGGTTTGTACTCATTATTATAACCAATTAATTTCGAACTTTTCCCACATCTATTTTCAAGGTTGTTGAATGAATACTTGTACGATTTTAAATAATTTTATGATACGGTGATTATTTCTATCAATATCTAAACTCATACTTGTTAAACCTGCAACACGTTTAATCAAAAGTGATGATGATATTAATCATAATAAAGTTGAAAATCAACTTTCATTTCAGAACTCATTTTGATTCTATGTTGAATACATTAGCGAATTTTCAATGTATTTTAGTTTAGATCAAATGGAAATTTGTAATGTGCTGGAAAAAAAATTCTCCTCGACTGAACAAATTGTCACGCAAACCAGTCCAGCATTTTAAAAAAAGTCATTAAAGTAATAGCACAGAGTAAACATGTACGAAATCAAGGAATCTACATACACATAACATTATTTTTCTCCAAATACCAAGGAAAGGTAATGCATAATTACATGTACATAGTGTTTCATCCGTAGGCGGCTGTTTAACAATGAAATATATATAGATGATTAAGACTATAAATTACTAACACGGATTCGGACGGTAACGTGTTTTAGATTTTTGGGTTGTGACGTCAGAGTTGAAACAAGAGTCTCTGTTTTAGGGAAATACCATTGAAGGTGACCCAAATTCATAATAAAAATGCAAGGAAAATATGTACTTCTCCCCAGAGTCGCCGCAGTAGTGTGAAACATTTTCTACTTCTTCTATTATTAAATCACGATGTCAAATTTTGAGAATGGATTTTTGTTGTTGATTGAATGGAGGGTGTTGTGTAAAATGTGCAAACCAGTTTGCTGATAGATTAAAAAAAAAAAAAAATCTAAGAAAAAGAAGGGAAATGATGGGCCTTAGGTTTTAAAATGTTTAAGCTGAAAAGGGACATTCGAAATGTACCGTTTTCTACCGACTTTAAGAAATATTCCTCACAAACAATTATTGAAAAGAACAAATATGAATATGTGGGAAAGGGTCTTTGTTTCACTGATGCCTTGGAGTGAGGGTGTCATTTGGTGTATAAAAACTTAAGGTATACAGATTTACATATCAAACAAATTATGATAGTTATTCTAATGATAAGTATTAGATGCTTTTTTAGAGATTGATAATTAGTGTCTCGCCACATGAGGCAAATGCATTTGAATCTTCACATACAATAGGAACAACAACAGAAAATGTTTATACAATCATATAAGTAATGGGCGTAGTGTACATACAGTGCTTATGATCCAATCACGTAAACAAGGGCATGCGTATAAATTAATAAGATATAAGATAAAAACCTAGACGTGCAGTAATCTTGATTTGTGTACAGCGCTTTGAAACTTTTATGTCACAAGCGCTATTATTGTTCGTATTATTATATGAGAGCAGTATGTGAACGTATACATGTGCCTACAACACTAAGCACATCCGCATAATTTAAAATGCTTAAAAGAAAATAATTGACAGTTACCATAGGAATATGTGCATACATATAAATATAATTTAAGATAAATGAGGATTACTAAAATCATTAATATGTTATAAGAGTATTAAAACATATACCATTACACTTTATGCATACATAAGTATTTGTTTATGTGCTAGCACAAAAAAATATGCCCACAATTATATGTCTACACATTTTTAACGAAAACACTCTTACTAATTGCATGAGCACATACAGAAGGTGCTCGGAACAGTGAGATAGGTGATTATATAGACACTCATTCTATATTTAAAAAAAACAGTATGTGATTGTGATAACACTAAAACGTGCAATAATAATGATGCTTATAAAGCATACTTTGACGTACTGAAACAAACAAACAATGTAACTATTACAATTGTATTAAACTTCAGTTGTTGTTTTGTTTCCTTAAACTTAAAGATGAAGATACGCTTAAACATTTTGAATACTATTATTAACAATTATGAAGTAAAATGGCATTTCCAAAGAGATATGAAAGAATATGAAATTATTTCTTCAATTTTATGACGAATTTTGTGCGATGTGGGCTCCACGTAATACAAACCTTATGAAAAGAGTCTGAAATTTGCTAATAATTAATAATCAGCTCACTTTGGAAACTTCATTCGGTTATGAAATGTTATATTGTTCTTCTTGAAAACTAACGTCTTGCCTATAGACGTTATGTAGGACTGGTAATCGAACCCTAGTAACTGCGAATCAATATAAATACAGCAATTATTCAGAACATGTTTTGATCTTTAGTCATCTGATAGGTATGATGAGACATCAGGCATCCATATATGTATCATTAATGTAGGCGAATATTAATAAGTTATTGTAAAATAAATATAGAATGCGTGTCGCTTCTCGACCGGACCGAAATAGGATAGGGCGTATCCGTATAACATACAAACATAATAGGGTCGTCACTGACACAAGCATGGATTGTCTGCAACTTATTCCACGATATGTCACCTAGCATTCGTAGATTTAGTACGTTTTGAAAGACGTATATCAAAATCATGTAGCCCTTCATGGGAATCTTCTGCCTCTGCAATGTAGGGTATCATTGATCTCGACAATTACTGATTAGATTATTCATTGTATAGCATTACAAGCTATTGAAGAACAATAGGAGAAAGAAAAACCAACGTAGACCAATAATTGCTTGTGTAGAGTGACATGTAGGCTACGTTTTCTGGCATTGTGGTGAGTCGCATGCAGACAAAACTTGCCCGTGTTGTAATACCACCCTAAACCTAATGCATCAATATGATGTAACCGATCAAGACATGGTATAACCATTACGATATGTACATGTTTAATAGATAAATGAATAAATAATGAGAGATTTATGACGAAACTAATGATCATATTTCGACACATATACTATGAGAGCAGTCCAGGCGCGGGCCCGTATCTGTTATTTGTAGCGCGTCCAACTGATCGGCGAGGTCACTGATGCAGTGCACCTTATTGTACCACACCACCCAGAATTTGGCGGCAATGAAATCAGTACTAATGTCCCCTCTCCATGGCTGGTCCTGCTCCACGTCTGATTGCTGAGATACAGAGAGAGAGAGGGGAGAGAGAGAGAGAGAGAGAGAGGGGGAGAGAGAGAGAGAGAGAGAGAGATGCCGTTTGAAATATTTAGATCACATAAACAATAAATAATAAATGTTAATTTTTTTTAGAAGCTTAGACTACGATTTGTGTTATTACACTAACCAATTAAATTATTCGGTTTAGTAACAGAGAGTTTTAATAATTATATTGTTCTCATTCTCTGATGAAAATATCTAATAAAAATGTTATTTGTTCCGAAAGAAGGCGAAAAATGTAATTTGCTTTCAGATCAGTAATTACTTGTGATTAAGCATTGGAAATGAGATAGAAGATACATAGTCAGTGATAATTCATGTCCGTTATTCGAAGAGCGGTAGTACTTATGGAACATCCCTTTAAGGTACTATGTCCCATTTGCAGCCAACTATTTAAACGTTAGGAGTGTCCTAATATTCAAATTATGTAAGGGAACCCGTTTACTTTCTAGAATACACTGTCAGACACTATTGAGTGACTGACTGACCATTTTTGTTTGGGAATAACAAACATGAAATGAGTTGCAAAGGGTAAATGAGCATACATTAATAACCCAATTCCTGTAATGGCCAAAATTAAAGTGATTGAATATTTGCGCAGCACGAACCGTACGACCATTCGGCACAAGGGTCTAAAATTCAGTTGTTGCGCCTGCAAATGGGACAAAGTACCTTTAACACCTCTCATACTATATCGTGAGATATTTTCTTTCGAATTTGCCTACCTCTTCTCACACTAAAATGGGGTCGTAACTGCTGTCGATTTAAGTTTCCAAAATGTTGAAAAACTAAACTAATACTTGATTATGATTTATCACATAATATAGATTCAGTGTTGTATCTAGCTGGAATCTGCCCGCCCCTTCGTGTAAAGGCCTATGCAAACGATTTGTAATTGTTACTGTATAAATACATTACGCCCCCCTCCCCCCCTCCCCCCCTCCCCCCTCCCCTCCCCCCTCCCCCCTCCCCCCTCCCCCTCCCCCTCTTCTCCTCGCAGCTTTCTATGAAGGATGGTAACTAGTTCATGATTTTAATGAAAATACCATTGTGAATGGCGACTCCTTTGATATGGATTGATGAAGGTATACGCAACTACTTTCTGGTCAAGTATAAATACATTACGCCCCCCCCTCCCCCTCCCCCTCGCAGCTTTCTATGAAGGATGGTAATTAATTCATGAATTTCTGGAAATACCATTGGGAATGGCGACTCCTTTGATATGGATTGATGAAGGTATGCGCAACTACTTTCTGGTCAAGAAAGTCCCCAACCCAATAATTATTGAATTATGATACTAGATTACGTTTAGAAATAAGGCTTACCATCAAGATATCAGACTCTGGGTAGCCGTATAACAGCGGACAATTCTCCAGCATTGATTTGATCTGAAAAAGAAAGAGAGAGATGTGATATTCAAAATAATAATTGGGTCTTGTTCATCCAGGGTAGACACATCATCCTACGCCCTGCAATTATTACTCCCCCAGAAAATTATTGCCAGTACCAACTTACAACTGGATGGAGAGTGACACATAAGTATAAGCGTCTGGCCAAAAGACAGGTTTGGATTCGAACCCTCAACCCTTGGACTGAGAGCCAAAGTTTTCTTCGTAAGAATACCTTGAATTCTTCTTACGTCAGACTTACGGCCATCTTACGAGTTTGTACTTTCGCAAGATGGTCGTACGTGTGACTGACGACATTCTCAAGTCATTCGTAAGAAGATCTTAAGTTTTTTTTGCATATTTTGTCGGGTTGCAAAAAAGCGCTGATAAATTGCATAAAATATGTACGTATTCCTTACGAGCACCTTAAGAACGCCTTGCGAACGCCATAAGTCGTTCGTACGAATGCCATACGAATCTCCGTATCGAATTAGAAATAAACCACGTTTGAATTTTATTTGGGGGTCAACTACCCCCCCCCCCCCCCCCCCAAGCTCCCCCCATCAGTACGTCAGTGCAGGAGAGGGTATTACTGTCGTCTTCTTTCCCTGGGCTGTTGCCCTCCTCAGTTCTTTTGTCTTCTTTTATCTCGGCTACAATCACCAAGGCATCAGGGATGTTACTCACTTCAGCAGAGCATCACATCGTAATTAAATCTCTTCTGGCGAAGATTTGTTTTCTTCTATTCTTCTAGTCTTGTCGGCAAAAAAAAATCATAAAATTTGTGGATCCATGATAAGAGGACGTTTTCAGGCTGGATACAACACTGAATGTACATTATTTTATAAATCTTAATCAAATATACATATTTCCATGATTTGTAAACTAAAATCAAACATCCAATGTCCCTCTAACAACTGCTACTGACTTGTTGAATTCTGTCTTACAACGTGGGACATGCACAAGCACGAGCAGCCGAAAATACTCACCTCGCATTTTAGTTCAGATAATAGTGATTCGACAGAATTAATGAGAACATTCATGTTTTCTCTAGATGTTCCTATAGATGTTCGCCCAAGGACGTTCAAGTAATCCTTACTGAATTGTGTGGTACCTTTGACGGCCTCAGCAAGGAGATACGAAATAGCCTGCGGTAGAAAAAAAACACGGGCCGTTATGACATTTCAAAATAAAAAATGTCCATAATTCATGGTAATATCAAACACAAATTACTATTGTAATGATGTAAACAACGATTTAAAAAAATTCTCCTTAGTTCTGGGCTAAGGTTTGTTGTTGTTGTTGTTTCGTTAAATACGAATATCATGTTATACAACTGCCTGTGTGTATAACCATGACAATTGATTCGTATTGGTAAAACGTCTGTTTGAAAGTAATTTTTGTTTTATATCTCATTAAAAATGATTTGCTCTCTTTACATAATTACGGCCGAGGTAAGGATTTTGTATTGAGATCAAAACTTAAACCTTAAAACATAATTATAATGTCTCTGTGTATGGTTTAGGGTTTCTTCGTCACTGTACTAGGGTTGTCTGGGGGTAGTTGTCCGGGGGTAGTTGTCCGGAGGTAGTTGTCCCGCGGGGTAGTCGTCCTAGAGGGTGGTTTCTCTAGGGGGAAGTTGTCCTGGGGGGGGGGGGGGGGGGTAGTTGACTGGGTGTGGTTATCCGGAGATGGATGTCCTAGAACCCGCAGACAGATCGTATAGTGTGTGGTGGGCTTAAAGCGCTAAGAATCATCGTCGATGTCTCAATTAGGGCTATATTACCTGATCATCATCTTAATGAAACAAATTATTTTTATAATTATTACTATAATTGTTATTATCAATATCATCATCATCATCATTATTATTATTTATTAAGATTGTTGACCTACCCATTTACTGGAGGGGCATGGGTTCCACGCACCCTGCCACCTGAAGAAACTCCTACTTTCTTCGATGTTGGCCAGATGCTTAAGAAATAAATGAGTTTCAAAACCATTATCCGACAACATTTTATTTTCTCCATAGTATATGATTATAAAAGGGGCATAGGTGTCATACATTGATTTGTTTTACTTAATAATATTTTCTTAAATTAACTTTTGAAATCTTGTTACAGGGTGAACAGGGGGGGGGGGGGGCACTCGGATTTGGTTTGGACGGGGGTGTGCCGCTCAAGCCCCGAAACCCCTACCCATTATTAAGGGTAGTTTTGCTCTAAAAAGGGCAAAGTTTTCACGAATTTCGGGCGTTTTACGGGGGTGTTTGCCATGCAAACACTCGAAAAATAAATAAAAACAGACCCATTTTTAATAGTATTTTTGTCAAAAGTGGGACCCTATGTTTAGGGATTTTTTTTGTGTGAAAAAGTTGCCCATTAAAGCGGTACACCCCGTATGTCTTAATATGTGAGTAACCCCCCCCCCCCGGAGGATGACTCAATAGTGAGGGTTTTTAAATCTGGGTTCTTAAGCTAAATACTTGTATAGTATTTGGTGCACATGATACTTTTGTGGTTGGAATTCGAAAAACGAAATTGGTGCTACAAATTTGTCTCATCTCGTCATAAGATAGGTTAAGTTGCCCAGTTTTATACTCACACTGAATTCAAAATCGTACTCTGACTCCACACTTAGTTTCAGTCCGTTCAGCATCGTCGTGGTATCATTGGATAGAAAACAAGCCGCCGCGTTTTTCGTCACATTTTTCGCCGTGCAATCCTTGGGACCACTTGATCGACTCACGATGTTGCGAGTTTGTGTGAGGAATGCAAACTGAAGCAGGAATAGTGCCATCAACGTTAGCTTGTTGTACACATACATGATGTCCGAGAATTATTCAATCCTGGCGCCTTGATAATGTTGGAAAAGTCTTTCGTTTGGAGTCCGAACTAAAACCTGTTTGCTGTCTTTATATGTTTTACGTTCCTCCCTGGAGAGTAAGCATACAATAACTTTTGAAAATCTTTCATATTTTCAAGATAAAAGTTATACAAAATTTGTATGCAAACGAAGAGTTTTACGCAGTAGACTTACTTCTGAATCTATTATTTGACCAAAATTTCTCACAATACAATTCAGAAAATGTATGACCATACGATTGATAAGAAAATGATATAATAAAATCGTTTTATTGTAAATACTAATTCATAATTTCAACTGAAATTTAGAACGCGGAATTTCACTTAATCGCGGATCGTATGTTTAATCTAAATACTGTAAGTTGTTTTACCGAATTCTGACACTTTGAATGACATTACACAATCCTTTTGCACAAAATATACCTCTTTGATTTATAAAAAAATGCTGTTGTGCTTTTTGCGGTAATATCCAACTTCTTAAAATTACAATTGTTATCAACTTTAAAAAGAATACATTTCTTTTTCAAAGAACACTGAAGATAGATGGATAGAGACGAATAATTGTTTACCTGTATAATTATATAATTTGGCTGAAGTTGTAGGATTGCTGATTCAAGAAACATATACGAGAAGTTTACCGTTGAAGATGAGATGATGATGGTGTTTGCATGAGGTTGCTGATCGGTAAGAATGGTGATATTAATGTCTTTACGCTGGTATTTAAAGAAATAATCACAATTTCATCATTTATCACGAAGTCCGGGTGTTGCTTTTAGAAACGGTAATAATTTCAAATCCATATACCAAGGGAATAACCCAAGTGCAAGATGCGAGTAAATCGAATAATAGAATCCAGAACCGGAAAACTTCTGGTCCTGGAGTTTACAGCGAACGACTGAATCTCGAAACGTTTGTTGACCCCAAATCTAGATCAATTGATAGTTCTTGTGTTATGTCTCAATACGCTTGGCTGCCCATGAAAATGGGTTTCAATAATCACACTGCATTGTATGAAGAGACATATTTATGCGATCGATACAAAAACAAAAAGCCCTCTCGAAAGTATTGCGAAATACTACTTTCGGTTTGTTCCCCTCTCCGTAACTCTAGAATGCTACGTTTCATCCGAAAAGGAAAAATTTCTCGATCATGAGTATAGACAAATTAAGAAATGATGTCTCCTATAATCATTCTGGCATTCTAAAGAGCCCACCAGGAAATGTTAACGTCCCGTTTAAGCTTGGACAAAACAAACAAAAACGATAACGAAACAAAATGTAGAATAGTGAATACCGATATGAACAAATAATTACTCTTTCCCATGAATTTAATATAGTTCCGATTTTCGTTCAGTGCAAATGAAAGAATAAACAGAGTGATTTAACGATCTTCATGGTTGTGTAAATCACTGAGCAGAGTTTAAATCAATAACTAGTAATGTATTGAATCTATTACTACTACCAATCTATAGCAGAGGGTTGGTCCTCCGCTGGTCTTCACTATTTTCTGTCCCCTGTTTGAGCCGCTGTCAGCACTGTATTAAATCTTCCCTCTGATATCAACATGCTAAATAGAAAATATACTTTAAATTATCTGAATTCCTTATGGTCAAGTTTATCAAATGAGCACGTGAAAAGCAATGGGCGGGTATATTTGTTTAATTAATTTTTCTAATTAATTCTCTTTTCATAATGATCGTTGCATTTCTACTTTTTATACTGAAATCCTAAGGGACTATTATATACTGTACATGTATCTATAGATAGGTCACTGGATTTAAATGCTATTCCACAAAGTGAACATCCGCCAAGCATGTCAGCCGGGGAGCGTTCCAGCCACTGGGCGCCTTTTTTACAGGGGTAGGCGCACTAATCCAATCACCTGGGCCCCGTCTTACAAAGAGTTACGATTGATCCAAATCAATCGCAAGTTTGCAGTCTCCTATCTCTTATGCACATAGTTGTTTGTCTTTGTAAGACGGGGGCCTGGCTTGAGGAAGATAAAATGCCTTGCTTAAGAATATTAGGAGGGGATCGAACCCACGACCTACGCATTTCCGGTAAAGTGTTCAAACTACCCGATTACAACACTTCAGGAATCGGTTGAACGTTACCTAGTATACAATTTCATTTCTATTCGTGAGATACGCGTTTTTATTTCTCTTGAAATTCCGGGCGTTCCAGTTTTAACAGTTGCCTCTAACCCTGTAATAGGCAATGATAGCCGGATACCCCAAAATATAATTTAAAGGGCATTTATTTTAACTTCCTTGCATTTACTGAACGCTAAATAAAGAACAAGATAGAAAATAAAAATCTGTCTTGCATAATACGACCAGATGTAAGGTGTTTTATGTGCTTTCAGTCAAATTTAAAAATCATGTATAATATAGGCCTACGGTATATCCGTATGATGTAGGGGAAATTTGCAATATATTTTTGTGTAATGATTGGATGAGTGGGCTATGTCACTTTCATATCATGACGGCAACCAAAAAAAGTGATTTTATATAATTTGCACAAAAAACAAAAACAGAAGCAATTTACAAACTTTAAAGTATATTAATTTAAACCTTTTTTTTTAATGATTCATGAAACTTTTTACAACCAAAATGACCGGATGCGTGTTCCGGCTTTACCATCATACCTAGATACGACGGGCATACCTTTGCCAATGGACTGATATCACTGCAAAGTCTGCAATGGATACAAAATGTCCTGTTTTTGCAATATTTCTAACCTAGCGCAACGAACGATGTTCCAATACTTCATTATCAAAAAACGTAGTTTGTTCTTCAAAATATACAGAGAATCGTTGATTTACATTGATGTCATGCATCTAAATAGAAAATGAATATATACATAATCTCTAAGTTGTTTCATAACTAAACTCTACCAAGAGCACATGAACTAGGCCTATTCATTCTACTCATAATCTTCTTTAATGAAATTCTTTTCATTAATATTCTTGAATGTGGACATATTGATTTCATGTGTGAATTTGTTTGCAATGAGTTTGACATCTCTTTCTAAAATAACCATACCTGTCCAATGTATATTTAGCAACATTAATCACACGTGCGCATATCATTGAAGATCCGTCTGAAATCTGTGACGGCTGAATGGTGTATAGATAGGTTTTGCAGGGGTGTGTCAAAAATGAGATGGAAAAGAAATATTTCGCAATTAAGTAAAAGAAGAAACTTTCCCCCAGGACAAGTGAAATGGAAAGAGAGCTAGGGAATTAAAATGAAAGCTCACAACTACTCTCATGATGCAAGTTACACATCAAGGCATCAAGAGGCGAGTTGACCAATCAATCGGTAAAGCCTCTGCCTGTCAAAACAAAGACCGTGGGTTCGAATCCAACCTAGGCGGATGACCGAAGCCTGCGTTGTGTGTCAACTTGCGCCCCCGCCCCCCCCCCCCCCTCCCCCCCACTCAGTGTTATTTAGGGTACGCATATGCTTGTTCCCTCTTTTTGAAAGCACCCCCTGAGGACTGCCAACATTTCCGAACCCCCCTTTCGCGGGCTTTTCGCGGGCTTTTCCTGCCTTGGAGACCCCCCCTAAATCATGAAAAATGCTCAATGTACCCCCCTAAATTCGAAATAATTTCTCCGGAGTCCAAAGGGTGAGAGAAAAAAAAAGGAAAAACACCCCCTTTTCAAAGAAATCTCTGGGTGAAAAGTTAATACACCCCTTTTTTTTACAATTCTCGGGCCGGACTTTGTCGCACGAAAAGTACCCCTTTACCGCACATTTTGGTAACACGCATGGGGTCCGTCCGTTCTCGGAGTGGGGGAGGGGTGGGGGGGGGGCGGGCTTGCGCCTCCCTGTTTCATAGACGCAGACAATGTTACAGTGGAGCACACTTCGTCCCTCGAATAGGACGTTAAATGAAGGCCCCGCGTGTAGAGGAGAGTCGCCACTTTTGCACGTTAAGAACCCACTGCACTATTCGTATAAGAGTAGTTGAAAACCTAGCCTTTTGACAAGGTCTCGTGACTCTGGCTATTTTCTACCCCAATCAGCGGCTGAGTTGAGTCTAACCGGCGACGAAGAGAGACCTAGAGACCCGGGGTGAACGCGCGATCGAGTGGTGTTAGCTGCGAGGCCTTTTGGTTTCTAGCTTTTACTGCTCGCATGAATTATTCATCACTTTGGATTTATTGACCAATCAGAACGGCCATCTCCCAGTTGGCTTTGTTCGTGATTCGTTCATTATCAAAACATGTAAGAAGAGGTAAAAGACGTAAATAAGTTTTGCTTACTTTGTTGTTGTTGTTTTAATTTATAGGCGTTTTTCATTCAGAAGTGAATATTTACGCCTATTTACTCGGGTTTTCGCGATTAGTCTCTTTTTAGTCGCTCGGCGTCAGATATCATTATCAGAGACGAGGCCTTGTCTAAAGGATAGGAAAAACCCCGGTGTAGTGGTCCACCTGCAGAGCGAAGTGCTTTGATTATATTATGTTCAGCGATCACTCCCTTTTTAATAGCGCGGAAATTCAAATTTGCATGTACGTGATTACTGTCACCGGTGTCTAGGGACAGGGGCGGCGGAGCCTCTTCCAAAGTGGGGGGGGGGGGGGGGGGGGGGGGCACAAACAAAAAAGGGCACCTTCTGGAAAAATGGGGACCTACAGAGGGAGACCTCAAAGTGAATATTTTATAATCTTTTAGACATCTGTATGTGCCTACATTGAGATTACATTATCAGGGATGATTTCGATGTTTGGTTTCTATATATGGTCCAAAATACTGCTTAAGCATCATACTTGGCAGTTTGGTGTGGTGGTCTGAAAATATTCATTTGCGAGCGAGAAAAGCGAATGAGCACACGTTTTAGATCAGTGAGGTCGCAGTAAGAACAAATTTATTTTTGATGAAGAGATACAATCAGAGAGAGAGAGAGAGAGACAGATAGAGAGAGAGAGAGAAACAGGGAGAAAACTCAATATAGACTTAATACAGAGATGAAGAGATACAATCAGAGAGAGAGAGAGGCAGAGAGAGAGGCAAAAAGAGAGAGACAGAGAGAGAAACAGGGAGAAAATTCAATACAGACTTAATACAGAGATGAAGAGATACAATCAGAGAGAGAGGCAGAGAGAGAGAGAGAGAGAGACAGACAGACAGACAGACATAGAGATATGTGGGAGCGAGAGGGACAGACAGATTGAGAAAGCGATTGTGAGAGAATGAGATGTGAGATAGAAAGAGAGAGATAGAGATAGAGAGAGAGAGAGAGAGAGAGAGACGGAGAGAGAGAGAGAGAGTATTATCTTCTACGGTCTGTTGAGCATCATGCATGAATATTGATGAAATAATGATGAAACACGAGAATGCATAAATCATGCTACGGATATTGGGATTATTTATTTAATTGATACAATCTTTATTAAAGTAGGAAGCAATACATCATAACCTGAATGAAGAAATTTTGAAAAGGTGACAAATTTTGAGCAAACAAAACGCCCATCATCACAGCCGTGAACTCTTGGCTACATCTATGAATAATGAATTAAGCTTTTATACAATTCAATTTTTATTATATTCATGGGCAAATTACCGTTTTTTTCCTCAACAATTATAATCATTAACCGAAAATTACGCCCGGTTAAAAAAATAGGTATTTAAGATGGGAGAAAATTAGAATCTCACAAAACATCACGTGATCGAGTATCGATGATTACTTTAATTACTAGTACAATCTTGGTTGATTAAATCATACATTTGTAAGAGCCTAGTACCTTGACATGACAATAAATCTCTTGTAATTGTTTACATTGTCTACATATTGACAATGCTCTCGGGAAGATTCAATACTTTATACAGATATATGGTTTGTACTCATTATTAAAACCAATTAATTTCGAACTTTTCCCACATCTATTTTCAAGGTTGTTGAATGAATACTTGTACGATTTTAAATAATTTTATGATACGGTGATTATTTCTATCAATATCTAAACTCATACCTGTTAAACATGCAGCATGTTTAATCAAACGTGATGATGATATTAGTCATAATAAAGTTGAAAATCAACTTTCATTTCAGAACTCATTTTGATTCTATGTTGAATACATTAGCGAATTTTCAATGTATTTTAGTTTAGATCAAATTAAAACTTGTAATGTGCTGGAGAAAAAAATTCTCCTCGACTGAACAAATTGTCACGCAAACCAGTCCAGTATTTTTTTTTAAAGTCATTAAAGTAATATCACGGAGTAAACATGTACGAAATCAAGGAATCTATATACACATAACATTATTTTTCTCCAAATACCAAGGAAAGGTAATGCATATACATGTACATAGTGTTTCATCCGTAGGCGGCTGTTTTACAATGAAATATATAGATGATTAAGACTATAAATTACTAACACGAATTCGGACGGTAACGTGTTTTAGATTTTTTGGTTGTGACGTCAGAGTTGAAACAAGAGTCTCTGTTTTAGGGAAATACCATTGAAGGTGACCCAAATTCATAATAAAAATGCAAGGAAAATATGTACTTCTCCCCAGAGTCGCCGCAGTAGTGTGCGACATTTTCTTCTTCCTCTATTAAATCACGAAGTCAAATTTTGAGAATGGATTTTTGTTGTTGATTGAATATAGGGTGTTGTGTAAAATGTGCAAACCGGTTTGCTGATAAATTTTTTAAAAAAATCAAAGAATAAGAAGAGAAATGATGGGCCTTGGGTTTTAAAATGTTTATGCTAAAAAAAGGACCGTTTTCTACCGACTTTAAGAAATGTTCCTCACAAACAATTATTGAAAAGAACAAATATGAAATATGCGGGAAAGGGTGTTTGTTTGACTGATGAGAGTGAGTGTGTCACTTGGTGTATAATAACTTAAGGTATACAGATTTACACATCAAACACATTATGATAGTTATTCTAATAATAAGTATTAGATGCTTTTTTAGAGATTGATAATTAGTGTCTCGCCACATGAGGAAAATGCATTTGAATCTTCACATACAATAGGAACAACAACAGAAAATGTTTATACAATCATACAATGTAATGAGCGTAGTGTACACAAGGTGCGTAAATGATCCATAATTGCATATTGTAACGATATTGTCCAATCACGTAAACAAGGGCATGCGTATAAAATAATAAGATATAAGATAAATACCTGGGGACCTGGGGGATGTTTCACAAAGATCCTAAGTTGAACTTATCTCTAAGTTGGACTTAACAGTTATGGAAAGCCATTGGCATCAATGAGAATATTTTGTAAAAGTTATTTTAACTTAGGCATAAAATATTGATTCAAATCATTAATATTTTCTATTACCAACAGGGATTTCATGTTCTTGATGTGGAATTCATAAACAATCTAAAATACATGATTTTTTGCTTTTGAATATATTTGATTTTAAGGCTACAAATGGCTCTCCATAATTTTTAAGTCCAACTTAGAGTTAAGTTCGACTTAGGATCTTTGTGAAACACCCCCCAGGACGTGCAGTGATTTTGATTTGTGTACAGCGCTTTGAAATTTTTATGTCACAAGCGCTATATAAATTGTTCGTATTATTATATGAGAGAAGTATGTGAACGTATACATGTGCCTACAACACTAAGCACATCCGCATAATTTAAAATACTTAAAAGAAAATAATTGACAGTTACCATAGGAATATATGCATACATATAAATATAATTTAAGATAAATGAGGGTTACTAAAATCATTAATATGTTATAAGAGTATTAAAACATATACCATTACACTTTATGCATACATAACTATTTGTATATGTGCTAGCAAAAACAAAAAATGCCCACAATTATGACGTCTACACATTTTTAACGAAAACACTCTTACTAATTGCATGAGCACATACAGAAGGTGCTCGGAACAGTGAGATAGGTGATTATATAGACACTCATTCTATATAAGAACAGTGTGGGATTGTGATAACACTAAAACGTGCAATAATAATGATGCTTATAAAGCATACTTTGACGTACTGAAACAAACAAACAATGTAACTATTACAATTGTATTATACTTCAGTTGATTTTTTGTTTCCTAAAACTTGAAGATGAAGATACGCTTAAACATTTTGAATACTATAACTAACAAGTAAACTGGCATTTCAAAGAGATATGAAAGAATATGAAATTATTTCTACAATTTTATGACGAATTTTGTGCGATGTGGGCTCCACGTAATACAGACCTTATGAAAAGAGTCTGAAATTTGCTAATAATTAATAATCAGCTCACTTTGGAAACTTCATTCGGTTATGAAATGTTAGATTGTTCTTCTTGAAAATTAACGTCTTGCCTATGGACGTTATGTAGGACTGGTAATCGAACCATAGTAACTTCGAATCAATATAAATACAGCAATTATTCAGAACATTTTTTGATCTTTAGCCATCTGATAGGTATGACGAGACATCAGGCATCCTTAGATTTATCATTAATGTAGGCGAATATTAATAAGTTATTGTAAAATAAATATAGAATGCGTGTCGCATCTCCACCAGACAGAAATAGAATAAGGCGTATCCGTATAACATACAAACATATACGGGTGGTCACTGACACAAGCATGGATTGTCTGCAACTTAATTCACGATATGTCACCTAGCATTCGTAGATTTAGTACGTTTTGAAAGACGTATATCAAAATCATGTAGCCTTTCATGGGACTCTCCCCCCCCCCCCCCCCTTAAACAAAAAGGGTAGGTTCTCCTTGTGTCCCTCATCACGGGGATCTTCTGCCTATGCAGTGTAGGGTATGATTGATCTCGACAATTACTGCGTAGAGTATTCATTGTATAGCATTACAAGCTACCGAAGAAAAGAAAGAAAAACCAACGTAAACCAATAACAATTGCTTGTGTAGAGTTTAATTTAGGCTACATTTTCAGACAACGTGGTGTGTCGCAAACGAACCATGCCCGTGTTGTAATACCACCCTAAACCTAATGCATCAATATGATGTAACCGATCAAGACATGGTATAACCATTACGATATGTACATGTTTAATAGATAAATGAATAAATAATGAGAGAGTTATAACGAAACTAATGATCATATTTCGACACATATACTGTGAGAGCAGTCCTGGCGGCCCGTATTTGTATTTTGTCGCGCGTCCAATGGTTTGGCGCTCTCATAGATGCAGTGCATCTTATTGTACCACACCACCCAGAATTTGGCGGCAATGAAATCAGTACTAATGTCCCCTCTCCATGGCTGGTCCTGCTCCACGTCTGGTTGCTGAGATACAGAGAGAGATATAGAGAGAGGGGGAAGAGAGAGAGAGAGAAAGTGGGCAGAGGGAGAGAGAGAGAGAGAGAGGGGGGGGGGGGAGAGAGAGAGAGAGAGAGAGAGAGAGATGTCGTTTGAAATATTTAGATCACATAAACAATTATAATAAATGTTACATATTTTAGAAGCTTAGACAACGATTTGTGTAATTACCCTAACCAATTAAAGGGATAGTTGAGTTCTCTTTTCAGACCGCAAATGCCTTCAAAGTGCATGGTTATTGCTCTTATTCTTATCTATGACATTTCTAGTGCCCTTTTAGAACATAAAATTGCTATGTAGGTAATTTTAGACCCTAAAATGTGTGAAATATAGCCAATACGATTATACCAATTCAGCTCCACTTTAACAAAAATACGGTGACCGTTAATTAATTATTTAATAAAAAATAACAATACATGGGCCGGCTGGTTGTGCGTAATATAAGCAACACGAAAATGCCAACAAAAAGCCAACATCGGCATTGGCTGAAATACGACGTAAAATGCGTTATTTCGTTTTTTCAACGTTTTTTTTCAAAATATCTCATATTTGTGGTGGTACACAAGTATTAGAAATCGTTATATTTCAGCCGTCTTTGAAACGATTTTGATCAAACAAAGATGATTTTGTCATTTAAATATTATGTTCTTTCAAATTTGACACTCATTTTTTCATTATCTCACAAACAAATTATTTTGTGTAGCGCCCTCTGCAACAGAACTCAACTGTCCCTTTAAATTATTCGGTATAGTAACAGAGAGTTTTAATAATTATATTGTTCTCATTCTCTGATGAAAAGATCTAATAAAAATGTTTTCTGTTCCGGAAGAAGGCGTTACATGTAACTTGCTTTCAGATCAGTTATCACTTGTGATTAAGCATTGAAAATAAGATAGTCAGTGATAAGTCATGTCCGTTATTTGAAGAGCAGTAGTACTTATGGGACACCCCTTAAAGGTACTATGTCCTATTTGCAGCCAACATCAAATTCTGGAGAGCTTTGCAGGAATTATGAATACGTCACGTATGTCCTACCAGTGAAATTTAAACGTTAGGAGTGTCCTTATATTCAAATTATGTAAGGAAACCCGTTTACTTTCTAGAATACACTGTCAGACACTATTGAGTGACTGACTGACTTTTTTCTTTGGTAATAACAAACATAAAATGAGTTGCAAAGGGTAAATGAGCATTTGTCTACATCAATAACCCGATTCTTGTAATGGCCAAAATTAAAGTGATTGAATCTTTGCGCAGCACAAACCGTACGACCATTCGGTACAAGGGTCTGAAATTCAGTTGTTGCGCCTGCAAATGGGACAAAGTACCTTTAACACCTCTCATAATATATCGTGAGATATTTTCTGTCGAATATGCCTACCTCTTCTCACACTAAAATGGGGTCGTAACTGCATACGATTTAATTTTCCAAAATGTTGACAAACTAAACTAATACTTGATTATGATTTATCACATAATATAGATTCAGTGTTGTACCCAGCATACGGTGAAGCTGGAATCCGCCCGCCCCTTCGTGTGAAGACCTATACAAACGATTTGTAATTGTTACTGTATAAATACATTACGCCCCCCCCCCTCCCCTCCCCCTCGCAGCTTTCTATGAAGGATGGCAACTAGTTCATGAATTTCTGAAAATACCATTGTGAATGGCGACTCCTTTGATATGGATTGATGAAGGTATACGCAACTACTTTCTGGTCAAGAAAGTCCCCAACCCAATAATTATTGAATTGTGATACTAGATTACGTTAAGAAATAAGGCTTACCTTCGAGATATCAGGCTCTGGATGGCCGTATAACAGCGGACAATTCTCTAGCATTGATTTGATCTGAAAAAAGAAAGAGAGAGATGTGATATTCAAAATAATAATTGGGTCTTGTTCATCCAGGGTAGACACATCAATGTTAAAAGTAAAAGACCAGTTATGGTCATGCGATCGCATTGTAAAATAAACGTTGAGGAATCGATCGGAAAAGGTTGATCATCTAGCATATAAGTATTGGTGTGTACTGCAAGGTTCTGGAATCATCAAAATCATATGAAACTTGGCCCACTCTTGGTAAAGTTACAAGCACTGTACACAGAAAAATGTATATGGGACTACGCACACGTGCGCGACACGTGCGTTTATCTCTCACACACCAATATATAAACTTATTTACCAAATATATGAATTAGTAGGAGGTTTCCCGGCAAAATTGTTATCATCATGTATTAGTCAAAACATATTCTTTCACATGATGGGTAATAAGAGCTTCCATTTCATTTTTTGAAATTGGGGCGTTTCTAATACTGGTCTTTACCTTTAATACAGCTCTTCCTGCGGACCATGCAATTATTACTACCCCAGAAAATGATTGCAAGTACCAACTTACAACTGGATGGAGAGTGGCAAATGTGGATAAGCGTCTAGCCAAAAGACAGGTTTGGATTCGAACCCTCAACCTTGGACTGAGAGCCAAAGTTTTCTTCGTAAGAATAATTTGAATTCTTCTTACGTCAGACTTACGGCCATCTTACGAGTTTGTATTTTCGCAAGATGGTCGTACGTGTAACTGACGACATGCTCAAGTCATTCGTAAGAAGATCTTAAGGTTTTTTTTTGCATATTTTGTCGGGTTGCCAAAGAGCGCTGCATAAATTGCATAAAATGTGTACGTACACCTTACGAGCACCTTGAGAACGCCTTGCGAACGCCAGAAGTCGTTCGTACGAATGCCATACGAATCTCCGTATCGAATTAGAAATAAACCACGTTTGAATTTTTTTGGGGGTCAACTGCCCCCCCCCCCCCAATCAGTACGTCAGTGCAGGAGGGGGTAATACTATCGTCTTCTTTCCCTAGGCTTTTGCCCTCCTCAGTTCTTTTGTCTTCGTTTATCTCGGCTACAATCACCAAGGCATCAGGAATGTTACTCACTTACAGAGCAGAGCATCACGTCGTAATTAAATCTCTTCTGGCGACGATTTGTTTTCTTCTATTCTTCTAGTCTTGTCGGCAAAAAAAAATCATACAACGTTTTCAGGCTGGATACAAATTTTATAAATCTTAATCAAATATACATATTTCCATGATTTGGAAACTAAAATCGAACATCCAATGTCCCTCTAACAACTGCTACTGACTTGTTGAATTCTGTCTTACAACGTGGGACATGCACAAGCACGAGCAGCCGAAAATACTCACCTCGCATTTTAGTTCAGATAATAGTGATTCGACAGAATTAATGAGAACATTCATGTTATCTGTTCCTATAGATGTTCGCTCAAGGACGTTCAAGTAATCCTCTTTGAATTGTGTGGTACCGTTGACGGCCTCAGCAAGGAGGTACGAAATAGCCTGCGGTAGAAAAAAAAACACGGGCCGTTATGACATTTCAAAATAAAAAAATGTCCATAATTAATGGTAATATCAAACACAAATTACTATTATAATGATGTAAACAACGATTTTTTTTAAATTCTCTTTAGTTCTGGGCTAAGGTTTGTTGTTGTTGTTGTTTCGTTATATACGAATATCATGTTATACAACTGCCTGTGTTTTTAACAATGAAAATTGATTCGTATCGATAAAACGTCCGTTTGAAAGTAATTTTGGTTATATCGTATTAAAAATTCTTTGCTCTCTTTACATAATAACGGCTGAGGTACGGATTTTGTATTGAGATCAATACCCTTCACACATAATTATAATGTCTGTGTGTATGGTTTGGGGTTTTTTCGTCAGTGTCCTAGGGTTGTCTGGGGGTAGTTGTCCGGGGGTAGTTGTCCCGCGGGGTAGTCGTCCCTAGAGGGTGGTTGCTCTAGGGGGTAGTTTTCTTGGGAGGGGGGGGGGGTAGTTGACTGGGTGTGGTTATCCGGGGTGGATGTCCAGGGGGAGCTGTCGTAGAACCCGCAGATAGATCGTATAGTGAATACCCGTACAGTGTGTGGTGGGCTTAGAAGCGCTTAGAAGCATCGTCCATGACTCAATTAGGGATATATTACCTGATCATCATTTTAATAATATCATTATTTTCATTTTTAAAATTATTATTATAATTGTTATTATCAATATCATCATCATCTCATCATTATTATTATTAAGATTGTTGACCTACCCATTTGCTGGAGGAGCATGGCTCCAAGTCTTTCTGCCACTCGCAGAAACTATCTCTTCCTTCGAGGGTCGCCAAACGCTTTAGAAATAAAGAAGTTTCAAAACCATTATCCGACAACATTTTATTTTCTCCATAGTAGATTATAAAAGGGGCATAGATGTCATACATTATTTTCTTAAATTAATTTTTTAATTCTTGTTATAGGATAATAGTATGCGAGTATATAAGGGGCATAGTTGTCATACATTAATTTGTTTTATTTAGGAATATTTCCTTTAACAAAACAACTTTTGAAATCTTGTTACAGTGTGACCAGGGACGGGGGGGGGGGGCACTCGGATTTGGATTGGACGGGGGTGTGCCGCTCAAGCCCCGAAACCCCTACCCATTATTAAAGGTCGTTTTGCTCTAAAAAGGGCAAAGTTTTCACGATATTCGGGCGTTTTACAGACCCATTTTTAATGGTATTTTTGTCAAAAGTGTGACCCATGTTTAGGGATTTTGTTTGTGTGTGAAAAAGTTGCCCATCAAAGCGGTACACACCCGTATGTCTGGGTTCTTAAGCTAAATACTTGTATAGTATTTGGTGCACATGATACTTTTGTGGTTGGAATTCGAAAAACGAAATTGGTGCTACAAATTTGTCTAATCTCGTCTTAAGATAGGTTAAGTTGCTCAGTTTTATACTCACTCCTGATTCACGAGAAAGCTCTAACACCACACTTTCTTTCAGTCCTCTCAGCCTCTTCGTGAAATTCTTGGATAGAAAACAAGCCGCCGCGTTTTTCGTCACATTTTTCGCCGTGCAATCCTCGTAAACACTGTCCGTTGATCGACTCACGATATGGCGAGTTTGTGTGAGGTATGCAAACTGAAGCAGGAATAGTGCCATCAACGTTAGCTTGGTGTTCACATACATGATGTCCGAGAATTATTCAATCCTGGCGCTTTGATAATGTTGGGAAAGTCTTTCGTTCGGAGTCCGAACTGGAACCTGTTTGCTGTCTTTATATGTTTTACGTTCCTCCCTGGAGAGTAAGCATACAATAACTTTTGAAACCCTTTCATATTTTCAAGATAAAAGTAATACAAAATTTGTACGCAAACGAAGAGTTTTACGCAGTAGACTTACTTCTGAATCAATTATTCGACCAAAATTTCTCACAATACAATTCAGAAAATGTATGACCATGCGATTGATAAGAAAATGATATAATAAAATCGTTTTATTGTAAATACTAATTCATGATTTCAACTGAAATTTAGAACGCGGAATTTCAATTAATCGCGGATCGTATGTTTAATCTAAATATTGAAAGTCGTTTTGCCGAATTCTGACACTTTGATTGACATTACACAATCCTTTTACACAAAATATACCTCTATGATTTATAGAAAAATGCTGTTGTGCTTTTTGCGGTAATATCCAACTTCTTAAAATTACAATTGTTATCAACTTTAAAAAGAATACATTTCTTTTTCAAAGCACACTGAAGATAGATGGATAGAAACGAAGAATTGTTTACCTGTATAATTATATAACTTGGCTGAAGTTGTAGGATTGCTGATTCAAGAAACATATACGAGAAGTTTACCGTTGAAGATGAGATGATGATGGTGTTTGCATGAGGTTGCTGGTCGGTAAGAATGGTGATATTAATGTTTTTACGCTGGTATTTAAAGAAATAATCCCAATGAGGATTACTACAGAGGGCATTCATCATTTATCACCAAGTCCGGGTGTTGCTTTTAGAAACGATAATAATTTCAAATCCATATACCAAGGGAATAACCCAAGTGCAAGATGCGAGTAAATCGAATAATAGAATCCAGAACCGGAAAACTTCTGGTCCTGGAGTTTACAGCGAACGACTGAATCTCGAACGTTTGTTGACCCCAAATCCAGATCAATTGATAGTTCTTGTGTTATGTCTCAATATGCTTGGCTGCCCATGAAAATGGGTTTCAATAATCACACTGCATTGTATGCAGAGACATATTTATGCGATCGATACAGAAACAAAAAGCCCTCTCGAAAGTATTGCGAAATACTACTTTCGTTTTGTTCCCCTCTCCGTAACTCTAGAATGCTACGTTTCATCCGAAAAGGAAAAATTTCTCGATCATGAGTATAGACAAATTAAGAAATGATGTCTCCTATAATCATTCTGGCATTCTGAAGAGCCCACCAGGAAATGTTAACGTCCCGTTTAAGCTTGGACAAAACAAACAAAAACGATAACGAAACAAAATGTAGAATAGTGAATACCGATATGAACAAATAATTACTCTTTCCCATGAATTTCACATAGTTCCGATTTTCGTTCAGTGCAAATGAAAGAATAAACAGAGTGATTTGACGATCACCATGGTTGTGTAAGTCCCTGAGCAGAGTTTATTGAATATATTACTCCTACCAATCTATAGCAGAGGGTTGGTCCTCCGCTGGTCTTCACTATTTTCTGTCCCCTGTTTGAGCCGCTGTCAGCACTGTATTAAATCTTCTCTCTGATATCAACATGCTAAATAGAAAATGTACTTTAAATTATCTGAATTCCTTATGGTCAAGTATATCAAATGAGCACGTGAAAAGCAATGGGCGGGTATATTTTTTTAATTAATTTTTCTAATTAATTCTCTTTTCATAATAATCGTTGCATTTCTACTTTTTATACTGAAATCCTAAGGGACAATTATACTGTACATGTATCTATAGACAGGTCACTGGATTTAAATGCTATTCCACATAGTGAACATCCGCCAAGCATGTCAGCCGGGGAGCGATCCAGCCAGGCGCCATTTTAAAGGGGTAGGCGCACTAATTCAATCACCAAAGTATATACCTGGGCCCCGTCTTACAAAGAGTTACGATTGATCCAAATCAATCGCAAGTTTGCAGTCTCCTAGCTCTTATGCACGTAGTTGCGATTGATATCCACTCTTTGTAAGACGGGGGCCTGGCTTGAGGAAGATAAAATGCCTTGCTTAAGAATATTAGGAGGGGATCGAACCCACGACCTACGCATTTCCGGTAAGGTGTTCAAACTACCCGACTACAACACTTCAGGAATCGGTTGAACGTTACCTAGTATACAATGTCATTTTTATTCGTGAGATACGCGTTTTTATTTCTCTTGAAATTCCGGGCGTTTCAGTTTTAAGAGTTGCCTCTAACCCTGTAATAGGCAATGATAGCTGGTTACCCCAAAATAGAATTTTAATGGCATTTATTTTAACTTCCTTGCATTTACAAACGCTAAATAAAGAACAAGATAGAAAATAAAAATCTGTCTTGCATAATACGACCAGATTTAAGGTGTTTTATGTGCTTTCAGTCAAATTTAAAAATCATGTATAATATAGACCTACGGTATATCCGTATGATGTAGGGGAAACTTGCAATATATTTTTGTGTAATGATTGGATGAGTGGGCTATGTCACTTTCATATCATGACGGCAACCAAAAAAAGTGATTTTATATAATTTGCACAAAAAACAAAAACAGAAGCAATTTACAATTTTTTTTTTTTTAATTTAAACCTTTTTGTTAATGATTCATGAAACTTTTTACAACCAAAATGACCGGATGCTTGTGTTCCGGCCTTACCATCATACCTAGATACGTCGGGCATACCTTTGCCAATTGAATGATATCACTACCATGGATACAACATTTCCTGTTTTTTTTTTCTCACTATTTCCAACCTAGCGCAACGAACGATGTTCCAATACTTCATTATAAAAAAAAAACTTAATTTGTTCTTCAAAATGTATAGAGAATCGTTGATTTTCATTGATGCCATGCATCTAAATAGAAAATGAATATATACATAATCCCTAAGTTATTTTATAACTAAACTCTACCAAGAGCACATGAACTAGGCCTGTTCATTCCATTCATAATTTTTCTTTAATGAAATTCTTTTCATTAATATTCTTGAATGTGGACATATTGATTTCATGTGTGAATTCGTTTGCAATGAGTTTGACATCTCTTTCTAAAATAACCATATCTATCCAATGTATATTTAGCAACATTAATCACACGTGCGCATATCATTGAAGATCCGTCTGAAATCGTTGACAGCTGAATGGTGTAGATAGGTTTTGCAGGGGTGTGTCAAAAATGAGATGGAAAAGAAATATTTCGCAATTAAGTAAAAGAAGAAACTTTCCCCCAGGACAAGTGAAATGGAAAGAGAGCTAGGGAATTAAAATGAAAGCTCACAACTTCCATCATGATGCAAGTTACACATCAAGGCATCAAGAGGCGAGTTGACCACTCAATCGGTAAAGCCTCTGCCTGTCAAAACAAAGACCGTGGGTTCGAATCCAACCCAGGCGGATGACCGAAGCCTGCGTTGTGTGTCAACTTGCGCCCCCGCCCCCTCCCCCACTCAGTGTTATTTAGGGTACGCATAATGCTTGTTCCCTCTTTTTGAAAGCACCCCCTATCTGAGGACTGCCAACATTTCCGAACCCCCCTTTCGCGGGCTTTTCGCGGGCTTTTCCTGCCCTGGAGACCCCCCTAAATCATGAAAAATGCTCAATGTACCCCCCTAAATTCGAAATAGTCAGGAGTCCAAAGAGATGAGAGAAAAAAAAGGAAAAACACACCCTTTTTAAAGAAATCTCTGGGTGAAAAGTTAATACACCCCTTTTTTTTTACATTTCTCGGGCCGGACTTTGTCGCACGAAATGTACCCCTTTACCGGACATTTTGGTAACACGCATGGGGTCCGTCCGTTCTCGGAGTGGGGGAGGGGGCGGGCTTGCGCCTCCCTGTTTCATAGACGCAGATAATGTTACAGTGGAGCACACTTCGTCCCTCGAATAGGACGTTAAATGAAGGCCCCGCGTGTAGAGGAGAGTCGCCACTTTTGCACGTTAAGAACCCACTGCACTATTCGTATAAGAGTAGGGGAAAACCTAGCCTTTTGACAAGGTCTCGTGACTCTGGCTATTTTCCACCCCAATCAGCAGCTGAGATGAGTCTAATCGGCGACGAAGAGAGACCTAGAGACCCGGGGTGAACGCGCGATCGAGTGGTGTTAGCTGCGAGGCCTTTTGGATTCTAGCTTTTACTGCTCGCATGAATTATTCATCACTTTGGATTTATTGATCAATCAGGACGTCCATCTCCCAGTTGGCTTTGTTCGTGATTCGTTCATTATCAAAACATGTAAGAAAAGGTAAAAGACGTAAATAAGTTTTGCTTACTCGGGTTTTCGCGATTAGTCTCTTTTTAGTCGCTCGGCGTCAGATATCATTATCAGAGACGAGGCCTTGTCTAAAGGATAGGAAAAACCCCGGTGTAGTGGTCCACCTGCAGAGCGAAGTGCTTTGATTAATATGTTCAGCGATCACTCCCTTTTTAGTAGCGCGGAAATTCAAATTTGCATGTACGTGATTATTGTCACCGGTGTCTAGGGACAGGGGCGGCGGAGCCTCTTCCAAAGTGGGGGGGGGGGGGGGGGGCTGTTACACCCTCAAATGTAATAACGCCCACAAATGTAATAACACTTTACCCACAAATGTAACAACACCCACAAATGTAATAACACTTTACCCACAAATGTAATAATTTCACCCACAAATGTAATAATGACTTTACCCACAAATGTAATACATTTTAAGTGATATTTTGAATCACCCACAAATGTAATAATGACTTTACCCACAAATGTAATAAATTTGAAGGGATATTTTGTCGAATTCAAAACTAAAACCCTGTAATAAAGCATGGGTATAGCGCGCAGTCTTTGCTCCAGACCCGGTTATTTCAAAAAAATTAAAAAATCTTCAAAACTAAGACCACACCATCTTTCAAACTAAGACCCGGTAATAAAGCATGGGTTTAGAGCGTAGTTTTTCTTCCAGACCCGGTTATTTCAAAACTTTTTAAAAATCTTCAAAACTAAGACCCCATCATCTTATTCCTGTGGAAGAACATATATAAGTATTGAGCGTAGTCTTTCCTCCAGACCCGGTTTTTCAAAAGTTAAAAAACAAACAAAAAACAAAACAAAACAAAACAAAAAAACCTTTTAAACTAAGACCCCTCTATCTTCCAAATAAAGACCCGGTAATAAAGCATGGGATTAGAACGTAGTCTTTACTTCAGACTCGGTTATTTAAAAAAAAAAATCTTCAAACTAAGACCTCACCATCTCATTCCTGTGGAATAACATGGGTATAGAGCGTAGTCTTTCCTCCAGACCCGGTTATTTCAAAGGAAATAGAAATTTAAACAAATCTTCGAAACTAAGCCCATCATCTTATTCCTCTTTTTTTTCATTTAAAAAATAAATTACATTATTACATATGTGGATACAACACGTCACAAATAAATGATTGGTCGGCGGTCACACGAACTGACGAATCAGTCAAAATGGTCCATATATATAACACACAGAGGAGGGACCGATTCGATGGTTCGTTGACCGTCGACGATTTCTTAATCATGTAAATATTCTATTGTAAACAAACAAAAGGGTATCAACTGGGTTAAAGAGCTTCCCTCTTATACAAAACTCCTAAACGAGGACCCGAAAAAGGTCCTTGGATGGAAATCTCCTTTCGAGATTTTCTTTAGTAGGAAACCAGAACAAAATTATATCTCCCGTCAAAAAACAAACTATACTATCCATGGTTGGGAAAAGAATGTACAAGCTGTTCGAAGAAAGGCTTACAAGGCTTTGCAGCGTGTAAAAAAAAGAACGATTAGATCCCAGGAAAAAAAACTTAATGTACCAAACATACCAGATCAGGTAAAGGTTGTTAATATTCTTTATCTCATTGTATAATTAAAATAATTATTTCCTTTTGATCAGTCATACTTCATTTCAACTCCGTCTACTCTTAAAGCATCTGAAAAGTATTACTGAAAAACTTTTGGAGTTGTACGTGTTAAGTAGTTTTATATGGACGAATACTAAGTTACAGAAAGCCAGGTACATTTAGTATTTCGGCATCTTGTTCTCTTGTTTTTCCTAGCTTAGAAAAATTGTCACGTGTGTGTGTGTGTGTATTGGTTTTTACAGACGTGTATCAATCAGATATGATTATTTACGTCTGGGGACCGACCTTTAAACGTCACCATCCGAAAGACGTGAATCAGTTTCGAACCTGCGTCCTCGGCTGAATCAGTTTGTAACTTCCACTGTTAGCTGGATTACAGGCGCACGCCACAACGCCTAGTCACGTGTTAGGTTGTTTGCGTTTTATATCAAGTTCAGTTGATGTTATCAGGTTCAATATTGCCCAAATTATAACCTTGTTTGCTTGTAAAAGACATGTGAGTTACTCCACCTATTTATACGTAATAATTATTTTGGTTCTGTTACCGTCTGTATATTAATGAAACAACCTCTTCATTCGTTTGGAATAAAATACTTTCTATCTTACAAAATCTATGTATCCATCATTGCATTTAATACTATAAAACCATAACCTCTGCAATTTACTCACATTGATTGAGAGAGTATATAGATATTTTATCAGTCAAAGGGTTCTGCAATCGTTCATCCAAAACATGCAAATATGTTTCGCGCGATCTCGTTATACAGCTATTTATGATTTGTTATATGAAAGTATGCGTTGTTATTTGCTTGTTAACCGATTATCATCCCCCCAAAAAAGAAAAAACAGGGTCATAGTACATAATAAATATAAGGTATAATGTGTAAATCATCAGGGATAATTATGTTATAATAATTAATCTCAAGGAAGATATGCTGCCGGCGAAGAAGCAAATGGAGGAATAGAAAACATTATAAAAAAAAGCTGAAGATGGAAAACGACATTGCCAGATAGACAGAGAGACAGACAGGGAGAGGGAAAGAGAGAGAGAAAGAGAAAAGGGGGGGGGGGGGGAGGGGGCGGGAGAGATAGAAAGTTGGACGTAGTCCGTACTGTATTTATTTATATGATTTTTGTCTCTCCGATCAACGGTCAACGAACCATCGAATCGGTCCCTCCTCTGTGTGTTATATATATGGACCATTTTGACTGATTCGTCAGTTCGTGTGACCGCCGACCAATCATTTATTTGTGACGTGTTGTATCCACATATGTAATAATGTAATTTATTTTTAAATGAAAAAAAGAGGAATAAGATGGTGTGTCTTAGTTTCGAAGATTTGTTTAAATTTCTATTTCATTTGAAATAACCGGGTCTGGAAGAAAGACTACGCTCTATACCCATGTTATTCCACAGGAATGAGATGGTGAGGTCTTAGTTTGAAGATTTTTTTTTTTAAATAACCGAGTCTGAAGTAAAGACTACGTTCTAATCCCATGCTTTATTACCGGGTCTTAATTTGGAAGATAGAGGGGTCTTAGTTTAAAAGGTTTTTTTGTTTTGTTTTGTTTTGTTTTGTTTTTTGTTTGTTTTTTAACTTTTGAAAAACCGGGTCTGGAGGAAAGACTACGCTCAATACTTATATATGTTCTTCCACAGGAATAAGATGATGGGGTCTTAGTTTTGAAGATTTTTAAAAAGTTTTGAAATAACCGGGTCCATATGGAAACGTTGTATCATCCGCTCAATCTGACTTGCGTGCATAGAACAAATAAGCATTTTTCCATGAAAAAGTGAAGTTTTCTAAAATGTGCGTTTCTTTCCAGCATTGGGGCGCCCGGAAGTCACTCGGGCAACATTTCATAAAGTATAATATAAAAAGACCATATGCAAATTGTCTGTACTTTTGTCGGAAAAAATACATTTATCCAGCACAATGTCGTCTCTTTTTGCGTTGGAGAAGAGCAAATAGCGAGTTTCAATCACACTTTGGCCGCTCTCGCAAGCTCTCACTCGTTTCGCTGTGGTCGAGCGACTTTGGGGCAAGCGGTTAATGAAAATACTAATCGTTAGCTTTCTTCTGGTATTAAACTTGTTTTAATTGATTGTATAATTTTGTCGGAATAAAGGAAACAAAAAGACTCGACCAATAACTTATCAGTGTCTGAATTGACCTTTTGACCTTGAATTCCCTGATGAAAGCGCACTAATGACGTCATCTTCGCTAAATCGGTGTATTTTATCGTAAAATGCGACACTTTCACAAGGTTTATACATCTTTTTTAATTATTAGTAAGATATAACATATTTTTTCTGATATCACTAAAGTTTTGGGTTTTATTTAATGAATAATTTTAAAATAAGAGCCATTTTACTGTTTTAATTTACTGGATCGTACCATTAAAATCGCAGGGTAGAAAGATGCATTTTCCAACCGCGCCAAATTTAATTTACGTTCCGACATTCTGTTAAATGGGTTTGTGTTGTTAAGAATCCACTGCTTTCTGCTCCAACAAACGTCCACATGCGGAGTCGTTTATCAACTAAATTATTCAAATTTATGGATGCTTCCTAGCTTCCCAGGTGTTTGTGTTGCTGTTGAAGCATTTCATTCACATGCTATCATTCTTTGTACTCCAATTGCCAGAACGCAAATTTCATTTTGGTTTTATAGTTTCATCGGAGTAGTTATCAACTATATGTATTCAAATTTATGAATGCTTCCTCCCCAGGTGTTTGTGGTGTTTATGCATTTCATTCACCTGTTATTATTCTTTGTACTCCAATTGTTAGAATACAAAATGCATTTTGGTTTTATAGTTTCATGCAATAAGTAAGTCAATAAAAGAGTATGTTCTGCACAATAAAAACAATGTGTGTCCCTATTGTACAATTTAATGTGTCCCCTCATTTTGGAATAGTTAATTTACCCATTCACATAATGGAACTACCTGCCCGATGAAGCCAGTGGCCTAGTGACCCCTGAGCACTAAACACCGTGTGGGAGTCAGTTTGTGATCAACTTCTTTTATGAGACAAATACAAGCAAACGTTTCCATATGGGAAGAAAAACTACGCTCTAAACCCATGCTTTATTACCGGGTCTTAGTTTGGAAGATGGTGGGGTCTTAGTTTGGAAGACTTTTTTTTTTTTTTTAAATAACCGGGTCTGGAGCAAAGACTGCGCGCTATACCCAGCTTTATTACAGGGTTTTAGTTTTAAATTCGACAAAATATCCCTTCAAATGTATTACATTTGTGGGTAAAGTCATTATTACATTTGTGGGTGATTCAAAATATCACTTCAAATTTATTACATTTGTGGGTAAAGTCATTATTACATTTGTGGGTGATTAAAAATTATTACATTTGTGGGTAAAGTGGTTATTACATTTGTGGGTGAAATTATTACATTTGTGGGTAAAGTGTTATTACATTTGTGGGTGTTGTTACATTTGTGGGTAAAGTGTTATTACATTTGTGGGCGTTATTACATTTGTGGGAGTTATTACATTTGAGGGTGTAACAGGGGCACAAACAAAAAAGGGCACCTTCTGGAAAAATGGGGACCTACAGAGAGAGACCTCAAAGTGAATATTTTATAATCTTTTAGACATCTGTATGTGCCTACATTGAGATTACATTATCAGGGATGATTTCGATGTTTGGTTTCTATATAATACATGGTCCAAGATACTGCTTAAGCATCATACTTGGCAGTTTGGTGTGGTGGTCTGAAAATATTCATTTGCGAGCGAGAAAAGCGAATGAGCACACGTTTTAGATCAGTGAGGTCGCAGTAAGAACAAATTTATTTTTGATGAAGAGATACAATGAGAAAGAGAGAGAGAGAGAGAGAGAGAGGCAGATAGAGAGAGAGAGAGAAACAGGGAGAAAACTCAATATAGACTTAATACAGAGATGAAGAGATACAATCAGAGAGAGAGAGAGGCAGAGAGAGAGGCAAAAAGAGAGAGACAGAGAGAGAAACAGGGAGAAAACTCAATACAGACTTAATACAGAAATGAAGAGATACAATCAGCGAGAGAGGCAGAGAGAGAGAGAGAGAGAGACAGACAGACATAGAGATATGTGGGAGCGAGAGGGACAGACAGATTGAGAAAGCGATTGTGAGAGAATGAGATGGGAGATAGACAGAGAGAGAGAGAGAGAGAGAGAGAGTATTATCTTCTACGGTCTGTTGAGCATCATGCATGAATATTGATGAAATAATGATGAAACACGAGAATGCATAAATCATGCTACGGATATTGGGATTATTTATTTAATTGATACAATCTTTATTGAAGAAGGAAGCAATACATCATAACCTGAATGAAGACATTTTGAAAAGGTGACAAATTTTGAGCAAACAAAATGCCCATTATCACACCCGTGAACTCTTGGCTACATCTATGAATTGTATTGAATAAAGCTTTTATACAATTCAATTTGTATTATATACATGGGCAAATTACCGTTTTTTTCCTCAACAATTATAATCATTAACCGAAAATTACGCCCGGTTAAAAAAATAGGTATTTAAGATGGGAGAAAATTAGAATCTCACAAAACATCACTTAATCGAGTATCGATGATTACTTTAATTACTAGTACGATCTTGGTTGATTAAATTATACATTTTTAAGAGCCTAGTACTTTGACATGACAATAACTCTCTTGTAATTGTTTACATTGTCTACATATTGACAATGCTCTTGGGAAGATTCAATACTTAATACAGATATATGGTTTGTACTCATTATTAAAACCAATTAATTTCGAACTTTTCCCACATCTATTTTCAAGGTTGTTGAATGAATACTTGTACGATTTTAAATAATTTTATGATACGGTGATTATTTATATCAATATCTAAACTCATACCTGTTAAACCTGCAGCATGTTTAATCAAACGTGATGATGATATTAATCATAATAAAGTTGAAAATTAAGTTTCATATCAGAACTCATTTCGTTTCTATGTTGAATACATTAGCGAATTTTCAATGTATTTTAGTTTAGATCAAATGAAAATTTGTAATGTGCTGGAGAAAAAAATTCTCCTCGACTAAACAAATTGTCACGCAAACCAGTCCAGCATTTTAAAAAAAGTCATTAAAGTAATATCACAGAGTAAACATGTACGAAATCAAGGAATCTATATACACATAACATTATTTTTCTCCAAATACCAAGGAAAGGTAATGCATATACATGTACATAGTGTTTCATCCGTAGGCGGCTGTTGAACAATGAAATATATAGATGATTAAGACTATTAATTACTAACACGCATTCGGACGGTAACGTGTTTTAGATTTTTGGTTGTGACGTCAGAGTTGAAACAAGAGTCTCTGTTTTAGGGAAATACCATTGAAGGTGACCCAAATTCATAATAAAAATGCAAGGAAAATATGTACTTCTCCCCAGAGTCGCCGCAGTAGTGTGAGACATTTCCTACTTCCTCTATTAAATCACGATGTCAAAGTTTGAAAATGGATTTTTGTTGTTGATTGAATGGAGGGTCTTGTGTAAAATGTGCAAACCAGTTTGCTGATGGATTTAAAAAAAAAATCAAAGAATAAGAAGAGAAATGATGGGCCTTGGGTTTTAAAATGTTTATGCTGAAAAGGGGCATTCGAAATGTACACAATTTCTACCGACTTTAAGAAATATTCCTCACAAACAATTATTGAAAAGAACAAATATGAATATGCGGGAAAGGGTCTTTGTTTCACTGATGCCTTGAGAGTGAGGGTGTCACTTGGTGTATAATAACTTAAGGTATACAGATTTACACATCAAACAAATTATGATAGTTATTCTAATGATAAGTATTATATGCTTTTTTAGAGATTGATAATTAGTGTCTCGCCACATGAGGCAAATGCATTTGAATCTTCACATACAATATGAGAGAAGTATGTGAACGTATACATGTGCCTACAACACTAAGCACATCCGCATAATTTAAAATGCTTAAAAGAAAATAATTGACAGTTACCATAGGAATATGTACATACATATAAATATAATTTAAGATACATGAGGGTTACTAAAATCATTAATATGTTATAAGAGAATTAAAACATATACCATTACACTTTATGCATACATAACTATTTGTTTATGTGCTAGCAAAACAAAAAATGCCCACAATTATGTCTACACATTGTTAACGAAAACACTCTTACTAATTGCATGAGCACATACAGAAGGTGCTCAGAACAGTGAGATAGGTGATTATATAGACACTCATTCTATATAAGAACAGTGTGTGATTGTGATAACACTAAAACGTGCAATAATAATGATGCTTATAAAGCATACTTTGACGTACTGAAACAAACAAACAATGTAACTATTACAATTGTATTATACTTCAGTTGATTTTTTGTTTCCTAAAACTTGAAGATGAAGATACGCTTAAACATTTTGAATACTATTACTAACAAGTAAACTGGCATTTCAAAGAGATATGAAAGAATATGAAATTATTTCTACCATTTTATGACGAATTTTGTGCGATGTGGGCTCCAGACCTTATGAAAAGAGTCCGAAATTTGCTAATAATTAATAATCAGCTCACTTTGGAAACTTCATTCGGTTATGAAATGTTAGATTGTTCTTCTTGAAAACTAACGTCTTGCCTATAGTATAGACGTTATGTAGGACTGGTAATCGAACCATAGTAACTGCGAATCAATATAAATACAGCAATTATTCAGAACATTTTTGATCTTTAGTCATCTGACAGGTATGATGAGACATCAGGCATCCATATATTTATCATTAATGTAGGCGAATATTAATAAGTTATTGTAAAATAAATATAGAATGTGTGCGTGTCGCATCTCCACCAGACAGAAATAGAATAAGGCGTATCCGTATAACATACAAACATATACGGGTGGTCACTGACACAAGCATGGATTGTCTGCAACTTAATCCACGATATGTCACCTAGCATTCGTAGATTTAATACGTTTTGAAAGACGTATATCAAAATCATGTAGCCCTTCATGGGACTCCCCCCCCCCCTTAAACAAAAAGGGTAGGTTCTCCTTGTGTCCCCCACGGGGATCTTCTGCCTATGCAGTGTAGGGTATGATTGATCTCGACAATTACTGCGTAGAGTATTCATTGTATAGCATTACAAGCTATTGAAGAAAGAACACCATCTAGGAGAAAGAAAAACCAACGTAGACCAATAACAATTGCTTGTGTAGAGTTTAATTTAGGCTATGTTTTCAGACAGTGTGGTGTGTCGCAAACGAACCATGCCCGTGTTGTAAGACCACCCTAAACCTAATGCATCAATATGATGTAAGCGATCAAGACATGGTATAACCATTACGATATGTACATGTTTAATAGATAAATGAATAAATAATCAGAGAGTTATGACGAAACTAATGATCATTCGACACATATACTATGAGAGCAGTCCTGGCGGCCCGTATTTGTTTTTTGTCGCGCGTCCAACTGATCGGCGCTCTCACTGATGCAGTGCATCTTCTTGTACCACACCACCCAGAATTTGGCGGCAATGAAATCTGTACTAATGTCCCCTCTCCATGGCTGCTCCACGTCTGATTGCTGAGATACAGAGAGAGATATAGAGATATAGAGAGAGGGGGAGAGAGAGAGGGGGAAGAGAGAGAGAGAGAGAGAAAGTGGGCAGAGGGAGAGAGAGAGAGAGAGGGGGGGAGAGAGAGAGAGAGAGA
The DNA here is from genome assembly GCA_035222895.1 of Strongylocentrotus droebachiensis. Taxonomy (NCBI): domain Eukaryota; kingdom Metazoa; phylum Echinodermata; class Echinoidea; order Camarodonta; family Strongylocentrotidae; genus Strongylocentrotus; species Strongylocentrotus droebachiensis. The sequence continues at coordinate 113,514 of JAVYIG010001596.1, read as the reverse complement.
TGTCGTTTGAAATATTTAGATCACATAAACAATTATAATAAATGTTACATTTTTTAGAAGCTTAGACAACGATTTGTGTAATTACCCTAACCAATTAAAGGGATAGTTGAGTTCTCTTTTCAGACCGCAAATGCCTTCAAAGTGCATGGTTATTGCTCTTATTCTTATCTATGACATTTCTAGTGCCCTTTTAGAACATAAAATTGCTATGAAGGTAATTTTAGACCCTAAAATGTGTGAAATATAGCCAATACGATTATACCAATTCAGCTCCACTTTAACAAAAATACGGTGACCGTTAATAATTATTTAATAAAAAATAACAATACATGGGCCGGCTGGTTGTGCGTAATATAAGCAACACGAAAATGCCAACAAAAAGCCAACATCGGCATTGGCTGAAATACGACGTAAAATGCGTTATTTCGTTTTTCAACGTTTTTTTTTCAAAATATCTCATATTTGTGGTGGTACACAAGTATTAGAAATCGTTATATTTCAGCCGTCTCTGAACCGATTTTGATCAAACAAAGATGATTTTGTCATTTAAATATTATGTTCTTTCAAATTTGACACTATTTTTTTCATTATCTCACAAACAAATTATTTTGTGTAGCGCCCTCTGCAACAGAACTCAACTATCCCTTTAAATTATTCGGTATAGTAACAGAGAGTTTTAATAATTATATTGTTCTCATTCTCTGATGAAAAGATCTATTAAAAATGTTTTCTGTTCCGGAAGAAGGCGTTACATGTAACCTGCTTTCAGATCAGTTATCACTTGTGATTAAGCATTGAAAATGAGATAGTCACTGATAAGTCATGTCCGTTATTTGAAGAGCAGTAGTACTTATGGGACACCCCTTAAAGGTACTATGTCCCATTTGCAGCCAACATCAAATTCTGGAGAGCTTTGCAGGAATTATGAATACGTCACCTATGTCCTAACAGTGAAATTTAAACGTTAGGAGTGTCCTAATATTCAAATTATGTAAGGAAACCCGTTTACTTTCTAGAATACACTGTCAGACACTATTGAGTGACTGACTGACTTTTTTCTTTGGTAATAACAAACATAAAATGAGTTGCAAAGGGTAAATGAGCATTTGTCTACATCAATAACCCGATTCTTGTAATGGCCAAAATTAAAGTGATTGAATCTTTGGGCAGCACAAACCGTACGACCATTCGGTACAAGGGTCTGAAATGCAGTTGTTGCGCCTGCAAATGGGACAAAGCACCTTTAACACCTCTCATAATATATCGTGAGATATTTTCTGTCGAATTTGCCTACCTCTTCTCACACTAAAATGGGGTCGTAACTGCTGACACTTTAAGTTTCCAAAATGTTGCAAAACCAAACTAATACTTGATTATGATTTATCACATAATATAGATTCAGTGTTGTATCCAGCATAGGGTGAAGCTGGAATCCGCCCGCCCCTTCGTTTGAAGGCCTATGCAAACGATTTGTAATTGTTACTGTATAAATACATAACGCCCCCCCCCAACCCCCCTCCCTCCCCTCCCCCTCGCAGCTTTCTATGAAGGATGGTAACTAGTTCATGAATTTCTGGAAATACCATTGTGAATGGCGACTCCTTTGATATGGATTGATGAAGGTATACGCAACTACTTTCTGGTCAAGAAAGTCCCCAATCCAATTATTGAATTATGATACTAGATTACGTTCAGAAATAAGGCTTACCATCAAGATATCAGACTCTGGGTAGCCGTATAACAGCGGGCAATTTTCCAGCATTGATTTGATCTGAAAAAGAAAGAGAGAGATGTGATATTCAAAATAATAATTGGGTCTTGTTCATCCAGGGTAGACACATCAATGTTAATACAGATCTTCCTGCGGACCCTGCAATTATTACAACCCAAGAAAGTTATTGCCAGTACCAACTTACAACTGGATGGAGAGTGGCAAATGTGGATAAGCGTCTAGCCAAAAGACAGCTTTGGATTCGAACCCTCAACTTTTGGACTGAGAGCCAAAGTTTTCTTCGTAAGAATACCTTGAGTTCTTCTTACGTCAGACTTACGGCCATCATACGAGTTTGTATATTCGCAAGATGGTCGTACGTGTAATTGACGACATTCTCAAGTCATTCGTAAAAAGATCTTAAGGTTTTTTTGCATATTTTGTCGGGTTGCAAAAAAGCTCTGCATAAATTGCATAAAATGTGTACGTACACCTTACAAGCACCTTGTGAACGCCTTACTAAAGCCAGAAGTCGTTCGTACGAATGCCATACAAATCTCCGTATAGAATTAGAAATAAACCACGTTTTAATTTTATTTGGGGGGTCAACTGCCCCCCCCCCCCAAGCCCCCCCCCCCCATCAGTACGTCAGTGCAGGAGGGGGTAATACTATCGTCTTCTTTCCCTGGGCTTTTGCCCTCCTCAGTTCTTTTCTCTTCTTTTCTCTCGGCTACAATCACCAAGGCATCAGGAATGTTACTCACTTACAGAGCAGAGCATCACGTCGTAATTAAATCTCTTCTGGTGACGATTTGTTTTCTTCTATTCTTCTAGTCTTGTCGGCAAACAAAAATCATACAATTTGTGGATCCATGGTAAGAGGACGTTTTCAGGCTGGATACAAATTTTATAAATCTTAATCAAATATACATATTTCAATGATTTGGAAACTAAAATCGAACATCCAATGTCCCTCTAAAGTGACTCTCACACTCTGCCGTGTAGGCCTACCGTGTGCCACCGTGCGCGAAAATATCTGCGGACGGTGGAGAACGGCGAGGGCACACGGTGGTTCGTTATCAAAGCGGGCAACACGTTAATAGGGCGTTGGCGCTTATTTACACCCGGTGGGACCCGGCGAAAGTTTTGGGCATGTTCAAAACTTTGGCCGGCTGGCACTGGCCGCAAGTAAGCGGCAAGAGGACGGTGTTAAACGGTATGAGGACGGTATGAATACGTTATGAAAACGGTCACACTGTATGAACACGTTCACAACACGCTCATAACCCGTTACAGAACGGTGGTGAACGGGCAAAAAAAAAATCCACCGTCTGCAACGGGTTGTAAGCGGGTTGTGAACGTGTCATGAACGTCAGCAGTCCGGGGACTCGCTCACAGGACGCTCCGAGCGGTGAGGGGACGCTAAGTGACTGGTGGGTGGCTGCTACAAACCCGGTGCACACGTTCGAGACCCGGTATGGGCCCGGTATGGAAACGGCCAAAATTTTCAACAAAAGTCAATCTGGGCGGTGAAGACGGTAGAAGCACGTTCAACACCCGGTATGCACCCGGTGAGAACGGTCAGAAGATGGCAACGAAACGGTGAAAAGATTAATTGTATGATTTTTTTTTTGCGGCCGGGGACAAGTTCGCTCAAAACCCAACGTTCTGGACTCTGTTTTTTTTTAATAGCCCGGCAGGTGGACGGTAGGCCTACACGGCAGAGTGTGAGAGCTCCATAACAACTGCTACTGACTTGTTGAATTCTGTCCTATAACGTGGGACATGCACAAGCACGAGCAGCCGAAAATACTCACCTCGCATTTTAGTTCAGATAATAGTGATTCGACAGAATTAATGAGGACACTCATGTTTTTTTCTGTTTCTATAGATGTTCGGCCAAGGACGTTCAAGTAATCCTCTTTGAATTGTGTGGTACCTGTGACGGCCTCAGCAAGGAGATACGAAATAGCCTGCGGTAGAAAAAAAAACACGGGTCGTTATGACATTTCAAAATCAAAAATAATTCATGGTATTATCAAACACAAATTACTTTTGTAATGATGTAAACAACGATTTTTTAATTTTCTTTAGTTCTGCGCTAAGGTTTGGGGTTGTTTTGGGGTTGTTGTTGTTTCGTTATAAACGAATATTATGTTATACAACTGCCTGTGTTTTTAACAATGAAAATTGATTCGTATCGGTAAAACGTCCGTTTGAAAGTAATTTTGGTTATATCGTATTAAAAATTCTTTGCTCTCTTTACATAATAACGGCCGAGGTAATGATTTTGCATTGAGATCAAAAGGTACCCTTCACACATAATTATAATGTCTGTGTGTATGGTTTAGTGTTTTTTCGTCAGTGTCCTAGGGGAAGTTGTCTGGGGGTAGTTGTCCGGGGGTAGTTGTCCCGCGGGGTAGTCGTCCTAGAGGGTGGTTGCTCTAGGGGGTAGTTGTCTTTGGAGGGGGGGGGGTAGTTGACTGGGTGTGGTTATCCGGGGTGGATGTCCAGGGGGAGCTGTCGTAGAACCCGCAGACAGATCGTATAGTGAATACCTGTACAGTGTGTGGTGGGCTTAGAAGCGCTTAGAAGCATCGTCCATGACTCAATTAGGGATATATTACCTGATCATCATCTTGATATTATCATTATTTTCATTTTTATAATTATTATTATAATTGTTATTATCAATATCATCATCATCATCATTATTATTATTTATTAAGATTGTTGACCTACCCATTTACTGGAGGGGCATCGGTCCCACGCACCCTGCCACTCGCGGAAACTTTCTTTTCCTTCGAAGGTCGACACACGCTTTAGAAATAAAGAAGTTTCAAAACCATTATCCGACAACATTTTATTTTCTCCATAGTATATGATTATAAAAGGGGCATAGATGTCATACATTTCTTTAATTAACTTTTTAATTCTTGTTATAGGATGATAGTATGCGAGTATATAAGGGGCATAGTTGTCATACATTAATTTGTTTTATTTAGGAATATTTCCTTTAAAAAATAACTTTTGAAATCTTGTTACAGTGTGACCAGGGACGGGGGGCACTCGGATTTGGTTTGGACAGGGGTGTGCTGCTCAAGACCCGAAATCCCTACCCATTATTAAAGGTCGTTTTGCTCTAAAAAGGGCAAAGTTTTCACGATTTTCGGGCGTTTTACAGACCCATTTTTAATGGTATTTTTGTCAAAAGTGTGACCCATGTTTAGGGATTTTTTTTTGTATGAAAAAGTTGCCCATCAAAGCGGTACACCCCGTATGTCTGGGTTCTTAAGCTAAATACTTGTATAGTATTTGGTGCACATGATACTTTTGTGGTTGGAATTCGAAAAACGAAATTGGTGCTACAAATTTGTCTAATCTCGTCTTAAGATAGGTTAAGTTGCTCAGTTTTATACTCACTCCTGATTCACGAGAAAGCTCTAACACCACACTTTCTTTCAGTCCTTTCAGCCTCTTCGTGAAATCCTTGGATAGAAAACAAGCCGCCGCGTTTTTCGTCACATTTTTCGCCGTGCAATCCTTGTAAACATTGTCCGTCGATCGACTCACGATATGGCGAGTTTGTGTGAGGTATGCAAACTGAAGCAGGAATAGTGCCATCAACGTTAGCTTGGTGTTCACATACATGATGTCCGAGAATTATTAAATCCTGACGCCTTGATAATGTTGGGAAAGTCTTTCGTTTGGAGTCCGAACTTAAACCTGTTTGCTGTCTTTATATGTTTTACGTTCCTCCCTGGAGAGTAAGCATACAATAACTTTTGAAACTCTTTCATATTTTCAAGATAAAAGTAATACAAAATTTGTACGCAAACGAAGAGTTTTACGCAGTACCCTTACTTCTGAATCAATTATTCGACCAAAATTTCTCACAATATAATTCAGAAAATGTATGACCATTCGATTGATAAGAAAATGATATAATAAAATCATTTTATTGTAAATACTAATTCATAATTTCAACTGAAATTTAGAACGCGGAATTTCACTTAATCGCGGATCGTATGTTTAATCTAAATATTGAAAGTCGTTTTGCCGAATTCTGACACTTTGATTGACATTACACAATCCTTTTACACAAAATATACCTCTTTGATTTATAAAAAAATGCTGTTGTGCTTTTTGCGGTAATATCCAACTTCTAAAAATTACAATTGTTATCAACTTTAAAAAGAATACATTTCTTTTTCAAAGTACACTGAAGATAGATGGATAGAAACGAAGAATTGTTTACCTGTATAATTATATAACTTGGCTGAAGTTGTAGGATTGCTGATATAAGAAATATATACGAGAAGTTTACCGTTGAAGATGAGATGATGATGGTGTTTGCATGAGGTTGCTGGTCGGTAAGAATGGTGATAGTAATGTCTTTACGCTGGTATTTAAAGAAATAATCCCAATGAGGATTACTACAGAGGGCATTCATCATTTATCACCAAGTCCGGGTGTTGCTTTTAGAAACGATAATAATTTCAAATCCATATACCAAGGGAATAACCCAAGTGCAAGATGCGAGTAAATCGAATAATAGAATCCAGAACCGGAAAACTTCTGGTCCTGGAGTTTACAGCGAACGACTGAATCTCGAACGTTTGTTGACCCCAAATCCAGATCAATTGATAGTTCTTGTGTTATGTCTCAATACGCTTGGCTGCCCATGAAAATGGGTTTCAATAATCACACTGCATTGTATGCAGAGACATATTTATGCGATCGATACAGAAACAAAAAGCCCTCTCGAAAGTATTGCGAAATACTACTTTCGTTTTGTTCCCCTCTCCGTAACTCTAGAATGCTACGTTTCATCCGAAAAGGAAAAATTTCTCGATCATGAGTATAGACAAATTAAGAAATGATGTCTCCTATAATCATTCTGGCATTCTGAAGAGCCCACCAGGAAATGTTAACGTCCCGTTTAAGCTTGGACAAAACAAACAAAAACGATAACGAAACAAAATGTAGAATAGTGAATACCGATATGAACAAATAATTACTCTTTCCCATGAATTTCACATAGTTCCGATTTTCGTTCAGTGCAAATGAAAGAATAAACAGAGTGATTTGACGATCACCATGGTTGTGTAAGTCCCTGAGCAGAGTTTATTGAATATATTACTCCTACCAATCTATAGCAGAGGGTTGGTCCTCCGCTGGTCTTCACTATTTTCTGTCCCCTGTTTGAGCCGCTGTCAGCACTGTATTAAATCTTCTCTCTGATATCAACATGCTAAATAGAAAATGTACTTTAAATTATCTGAATTCCTTATGGTCAAGTATATCAAATGAGCACGTGAAAAGCAATGGGCGGGTATATTTTTTTAATTAATTTTTCTAATTAATTCTCTTTTCATAATAATCGTTGCATTTCTACTTTTTATACTGAAATCCTAAGGGACAATTATACTGTACATGTATCTATAGACAGGTCACTGGATTTAAATGCTATTCCACATAGTGAACATCCGCCAAGCATGTCAGCCGGGGAGCGATCCAGCCAGGCGCCATTTTAAAGGGGTAGGCGCACTAATTCAATCACCAAAGTATATACCTGGGCCCCGTCTTACAAAGAGTTACGATTGATCCAAATCAATCGCAAGTTTGCAGTCTCCTAGCTCTTATGCACGTAGTTGCGATTGATATCCACTCTTTGTAAGACGGGGGCCTGGCTTGAGGAAGATAAAATGCCTTGCTTAAGAATATTAGGAGGGGATCGAACCCACGACCTACGCATTTCCGGTAAGGTGTTCAAACTACCCGACTACAACACTTCAGGAATCGGTTGAACGTTACCTAGTATACAATGTCATTTTTATTCGTGAGATACGCGTTTTTATTTCTCTTGAAATTCCGGGCGTTTCAGTTTTAAGAGTTGCCTCTAACCCTGTAATAGGCAATGATAGCTGGTTACCCCAAAATAGAATTTTAATGGCATTTATTTTAACTTCCTTGCATTTACAAACGCTAAATAAAGAACAAGATAGAAAATAAAAATCTGTCTTGCATAATACGACCAGATTTAAGGTGTTTTATGTGCTTTCAGTCAAATTTAAAAATCATGTATAATATAGACCTACGGTATATCCGTATGATGTAGGGGAAACTTGCAATATATTTTTGTGTAATGATTGGATGAGTGGGCTATGTCACTTTCATATCATGACGGCAACCAAAAAAACTGTGGTTTTATATCATTTGCACAAAAAACAAAAACAGAAGCAATTTACAATTTTTTTTTTTTTTAATTTAAACCTTTTTGTTAATGATTCATGAAACTTTTTACAACCAAAATGACCGGATGCTTGTGTTCCGGCCTTACCATCATACCTAGATACGTCGGGCATACCTTTGCCAATTGAATGATATCACTACCATGGATACAACATTTCCTGTTTTTTTTTCTCACTATTTCCAACCTAGCGCAACGAACGATGTTCCAATACTTCATTATAAAAAAAAAACTTAATTTGTTCTTCAAAATGTATAGAGAATCGTTGATTTTCATTGATGCCATGCATCTAAATAGAAAATGAATATATACATAATCCCTAAGTTATTTTATAACTAAACTCTACCAAGAGCACATGAACTAGGCCTGTTCATTCCATTCATAATTTTTCTTTAATGAAATTCTTTTCATTAATATTCTTGAATGTGGACATATTGATTTCATGTGTGAATTCGTTTGCAATGAGTTTGACATCTCTTTCTAAAATAACCATATCTATCCAATGTATATTTAGCAACATTAATCACACGTGCGCATATCATTGAAGATCCGTCTGAAATCGTTGACAGCTGAATGGTGTAGATAGGTTTTGCAGGGGTGTGTCAAAAATGAGATGGAAAAGAAATATTTCGCAATTAAGTAAAAGAAGAAACTTTCCCCCAGGACAAGTGAAATGGAAAGAGAGCTAGGGAATTAAAATGAAAGCTCACAACTTCCATCATGATGCAAGTTACACATCAAGGCATCAAGAGGCGAGTTGACCACTCAATCGGTAAAGCCTCTGCCTGTCAAAACAAAGACCGTGGGTTCGAATCCAACCCAGGCGGATGACCGAAGCCTGCGTTGTGTGTCAACTTGCGCCCCCGCCCCCTCCCCCACTCAGTGTTATTTAGGGTACGCATAATGCTTGTTCCCTCTTTTTGAAAGCACCCCCTATCTGAGGACTGCCAACATTTCCGAACCCCCCTTTCGCGGGCTTTTCGCGGGCTTTTCCTGCCCTGGAGACCCCCCTAAATCATGAAAAATGCTCAATGTACCCCCCTAAATTCGAAATAGTCAGGAGTCCAAAGAGATGAGAGAAAAAAAAGGAAAAACACACCCTTTTTAAAGAAATCTCTGGGTGAAAAGTTAATACACCCCTTTTTTTTTTACATTTCTCGGGCCGGACTTTGTCGCACGAAATGTACCCCTTTACCGGACATTTTGGTAACACGCATGGGGTCCGTCCGTTCTCGGAGTGGGGGAGGGGGCGGGCTTGCGCCTCCCTGTTTCATAGACGCAGATAATGTTACAGTGGAGCACACTTCGTCCCTCGAATAGGACGTTAAATGAAGGCCCCGCGTGTAGAGGAGAGTCGCCACTTTTGCACGTTAAGAACCCACTGCACTATTCGTATAAGAGTAGGGGAAAACCTAGCCTTTTGACAAGGTCTCGTGACTCTGGCTATTTTCCACCCCAATCAGCAGCTGAGATGAGTCTAATCGGCGACGAAGAGAGACCTAGAGACCCGGGGTGAACGCGCGATCGAGTGGTGTTAGCTGCGAGGCCTTTTGGATTCTAGCTTTTACTGCTCGCATGAATTATTCATCACTTTGGATTTATTGATCAATCAGGACGTCCATCTCCCAGTTGGCTTTGTTCGTGATTCGTTCATTATCAAAACATGTAAGAAAAGGTAAAAGACGTAAATAAGTTTTGCTTACTCGGGTTTTCGCGATTAGTCTCTTTTTAGTCGCTCGGCGTCAGATATCATTATCAGAGACGAGGCCTTGTCTAAAGGATAGGAAAAACCCCGGTGTAGTGGTCCACCTGCAGAGCGAAGTGCTTTGATTAATATGTTCAGCGATCACTCCCTTTTTAGTAGCGCGGAAATTCAAATTTGCATGTACGTGATTATTGTCACCGGTGTCTAGGGACAGGGGCGGCGGAGCCTCTTCCAAAGTGGGGGGGGGGGGGGGGCTGTTACACCCTCAAATGTAATAACTCCCACAAATGTAATAACGCCCACAAATGTAATAACACTTTACCCACAAATGTAACAACACCCACAAATGTAATAACACTTTACCCACAAATGTAATAATTTCACCCACAAATGTAATAATGACTTTACCCACAAATGTAATACATTTTAAGTGATATTTTGAATCACCCACAAATGTAATAATGACTTTACCCACAAATGTAATAAATTTGAAGGGATATTTTGTCGAATTCAAAACTAAAACCCTGTAATAAAGCATGGGTATAGCGCGCAGTCTTTGCTCCAGACCCGGTTATTTCAAAAAAATTAAAAAATCTTCAAAACTAAGACCACACCATCTTTCAAACTAAGACCCGGTAATAAAGCATGGGTTTAGAGCGTAGTTTTTCTTCCAGACCCGGTTATTTCAAAACTTTTTAAAAATCTTCAAAACTAAGACCCCATCATCTTATTCCTGTGGAAGAACATATATAAGTATTGAGCGTAGTCTTTCCTCCAGACCCGGTTTTTCAAAAGTTAAAAAACAAACAAAAAACAAAACAAAACAAAACAAAACAAAAACCTTTTAAACTAAGACCCCTCTATCTTCCAAATAAAGACCCGGTAATAAAGCATGGGATTAGAACGTAGTCTTTACTTCAGACTCGGTTATTTAAAAAAAAAAAATCTTCAAACTAAGACCTCACCATCTCATTCCTGTGGAATAACATGGGTATAGAGCGTAGTCTTTCCTCCAGACCCGGTTATTTCAAAGGAAATAGAAATTTAAACAAATCTTCGAAACTAAGCCCATCATCTTATTCCTCTTTTTTTTCATTTAAAAAATAAATTACATTATTACATATGTGGATACAACACGTCACAAATAAATGATTGGTCGGCGGTCACACGAACTGACGAATCAGTCAAAATGGTCCATATATATAACACACAGAGGAGGGACCGATTCGATGGTTCGTTGACCGTCGACGATTTCTTAATCATGTAAATATTCTATTGTAAACAAACAAAAGGGTATCAACTGGGTTAAAGAGCTTCCCTCTTATACAAAACTCCTAAACGAGGACCCGAAAAAGGTCCTTGGATGGAAATCTCCTTTCGAGATTTTCTTTAGTAGGAAACCAGAACAAAATTATATCTCCCGTCAAAAAACAAACTATACTATCCATGGTTGGGAAAAGAATGTACAAGCTGTTCGAAGAAAGGCTTACAAGGCTTTGCAGCGTGTAAAAAAAAGAACGATTAGATCCCAGGAAAAAAAACTTAATGTACCAAACATACCAGATCAGGTAAAGGTTGTTAATATTCTTTATCTCATTGTATAATTAAAATAATTATTTCCTTTTGATCAGTCATACTTCATTTCAACTCCGTCTACTCTTAAAGCATCTGAAAAGTATTACTGAAAAACTTTTGGAGTTGTACGTGTTAAGTAGTTTTATATGGACGAATACTAAGTTACAGAAAGCCAGGTACATTTAGTATTTCGGCATCTTGTTCTCTTGTTTTTCCTAGCTTAGAAAAATTGTCACGTGTGTGTGTGTGTGTATTGGTTTTTACAGACGTGTATCAATCAGATATGATTATTTACGTCTGGGGACCGACCTTTAAACGTCACCATCCGAAAGACGTGAATCAGTTTCGAACCTGCGTCCTCGGCTGAATCAGTTTGTAACTTCCACTGTTAGCTGGATTACAGGCGCACGCCACAACGCCTAGTCACGTGTTAGGTTGTTTGCGTTTTATATCAAGTTCAGTTGATGTTATCAGGTTCAATATTGCCCAAATTATAACCTTGTTTGCTTGTAAAAGACATGTGAGTTACTCCACCTATTTATACGTAATAATTATTTTGGTTCTGTTACCGTCTGTATATTAATGAAACAACCTCTTCATTCGTTTGGAATAAAATACTTTCTATCTTACAAAATCTATGTATCCATCATTGCATTTAATACTATAAAACCATAACCTCTGCAATTTACTCACATTGATTGAGAGAGTATATAGATATTTTATCAGTCAAAGGGTTCTGCAATCGTTCATCCAAAACATGCAAATATGTTTCGCGCGATCTCGTTATACAGCTATTTATGATTTGTTATATGAAAGTATGCGTTGTTATTTGCTTGTTAACCGATTATCATCCCCCCAAAAAAGAAAAAACAGGGTCATAGTACATAATAAATATAAGGTATAATGTGTAAATCATCAGGGATAATTATGTTATAATAATTAATCTCAAGGAAGATATGCTGCCGGCGAAGAAGCAAATGGAGGAATAGAAAACATTATAAAAAAAAGCTGAAGATGGAAAACGACATTGCCAGATAGACAGAGAGACAGACAGGGAGAGGGAAAGAGAGAGAGAAAGAGAAAAGGGGGGGGGGGGGAGGGGGCGGGAGAGATAGAAAGTTGGACGTAGTCCGTACTGTATTTATTTATATGATTTTTGTCTCTCCGATCAACGGTCAACGAACCATCGAATCGGTCCCTCCTCTGTGTGTTATATATATGGACCATTTTGACTGATTCGTCAGTTCGTGTGACCGCCGACCAATCATTTATTTGTGACGTGTTGTATCCACATATGTAATAATGTAATTTATTTTTAAATGAAAAAAAGAGGAATAAGATGGTGTGTCTTAGTTTCGAAGATTTGTTTAAATTTCTATTTCATTTGAAATAACCGGGTCTGGAAGAAAGACTACGCTCTATACCCATGTTATTCCACAGGAATGAGATGGTGAGGTCTTAGTTTGAAGATTTTTTTTTTTAAATAACCGAGTCTGAAGTAAAGACTACGTTCTAATCCCATGCTTTATTACCGGGTCTTAATTTGGAAGATAGAGGGGTCTTAGTTTAAAAGGTTTTTTTGTTTTGTTTTGTTTTGTTTTGTTTTTTGTTTGTTTTTTAACTTTTGAAAAACCGGGTCTGGAGGAAAGACTACGCTCAATACTTATATATGTTCTTCCACAGGAATAAGATGATGGGGTCTTAGTTTTGAAGATTTTTAAAAAGTTTTGAAATAACCGGGTCCATATGGAAACGTTGTATCATCCGCTCAATCTGACTTGCGTGCATAGAACAAATAAGCATTTTTCCATGAAAAAGTGAAGTTTTCTAAAATGTGCGTTTCTTTCCAGCATTGGGGCGCCCGGAAGTCACTCGGGCAACATTTCATAAAGTATAATATAAAAAGACCATATGCAAATTGTCTGTACTTTTGTCGGAAAAAATACATTTATCCAGCACAATGTCGTCTCTTTTTGCGTTGGAGAAGAGCAAATAGCGAGTTTCAATCACACTTTGGCCGCTCTCGCAAGCTCTCACTCGTTTCGCTGTGGTCGAGCGACTTTGGGGCAAGCGGTTAATGAAAATACTAATCGTTAGCTTTCTTCTGGTATTAAACTTGTTTTAATTGATTGTATAATTTTGTCGGAATAAAGGAAACAAAAAGACTCGACCAATAACTTATCAGTGTCTGAATTGACCTTTTGACCTTGAATTCCCTGATGAAAGCGCACTAATGACGTCATCTTCGCTAAATCGGTGTATTTTATCGTAAAATGCGACACTTTCACAAGGTTTATACATCTTTTTTAATTATTAGTAAGATATAACATATTTTTTCTGATATCACTAAAGTTTTGGGTTTTATTTAATGAATAATTTTAAAATAAGAGCCATTTTACTGTTTTAATTTACTGGATCGTACCATTAAAATCGCAGGGTAGAAAGATGCATTTTCCAACCGCGCCAAATTTAATTTACGTTCCGACATTCTGTTAAATGGGTTTGTGTTGTTAAGAATCCACTGCTTTCTGCTCCAACAAACGTCCACATGCGGAGTCGTTTATCAACTAAATTATTCAAATTTATGGATGCTTCCTAGCTTCCCAGGTGTTTGTGTTGCTGTTGAAGCATTTCATTCACATGCTATCATTCTTTGTACTCCAATTGCCAGAACGCAAATTTCATTTTGGTTTTATAGTTTCATCGGAGTAGTTATCAACTATATGTATTCAAATTTATGAATGCTTCCTCCCCAGGTGTTTGTGGTGTTTATGCATTTCATTCACCTGTTATTATTCTTTGTACTCCAATTGTTAGAATACAAAATGCATTTTGGTTTTATAGTTTCATGCAATAAGTAAGTCAATAAAAGAGTATGTTCTGCACAATAAAAACAATGTGTGTCCCTATTGTACAATTTAATGTGTCCCCTCATTTTGGAATAGTTAATTTACCCATTCACATAATGGAACTACCTGCCCGATGAAGCCAGTGGCCTAGTGACCCCTGAGCACTAAACACCGTGTGGGAGTCAGTTTGTGATCAACTTCTTTTATGAGACAAATACAAGCAAACGTTTCCATATGGGAAGAAAAACTACGCTCTAAACCCATGCTTTATTACCGGGTCTTAGTTTGGAAGATGGTGGGGTCTTAGTTTGGAAGACTTTTTTTTTTTTTTTAAATAACCGGGTCTGGAGCAAAGACTGCGCGCTATACCCAGCTTTATTACAGGGTTTTAGTTTTAAATTCGACAAAATATCCCTTCAAATGTATTACATTTGTGGGTAAAGTCATTATTACATTTGTGGGTGATTCAAAATATCACTTCAAATTTATTACATTTGTGGGTAAAGTCATTATTACATTTGTGGGTGATTAAAAATTATTACATTTGTGGGTAAAGTGGTTATTACATTTGTGGGTGAAATTATTACATTTGTGGGTAAAGTGTTATTACATTTGTGGGTGTTGTTACATTTGTGGGTAAAGTGTTATTACATTTGTGGGCGTTATTACATTTGTGGGAGTTATTACATTTGAGGGTGTAACAGGGGCACAAACAAAAAAGGGCACCTTCTGGAAAAATGGGGACCTACAGAGAGAGACCTCAAAGTGAATATTTTATAATCTTTTAGACATCTGTATGTGCCTACATTGAGATTACATTATCAGGGATGATTTCGATGTTTGGTTTCTATATAATACATGGTCCAAGATACTGCTTAAGCATCATACTTGGCAGTTTGGTGTGGTGGTCTGAAAATATTCATTTGCGAGCGAGAAAAGCGAATGAGCACACGTTTTAGATCAGTGAGGTCGCAGTAAGAACAAATTTATTTTTGATGAAGAGATACAATGAGAAAGAGAGAGAGAGAGAGAGAGAGAGGCAGATAGAGAGAGAGAGAGAAACAGGGAGAAAACTCAATATAGACTTAATACAGAGATGAAGAGATACAATCAGAGAGAGAGAGAGGCAGAGAGAGAGGCAAAAAGAGAGAGACAGAGAGAGAAACAGGGAGAAAACTCAATACAGACTTAATACAGAAATGAAGAGATACAATCAGCGAGAGAGGCAGAGAGAGAGAGAGAGAGAGACAGACAGACATAGAGATATGTGGGAGCGAGAGGGACAGACAGATTGAGAAAGCGATTGTGAGAGAATGAGATGGGAGATAGACAGAGAGAGAGAGAGAGAGAGAGAGAGTATTATCTTCTACGGTCTGTTGAGCATCATGCATGAATATTGATGAAATAATGATGAAACACGAGAATGCATAAATCATGCTACGGATATTGGGATTATTTATTTAATTGATACAATCTTTATTGAAGAAGGAAGCAATACATCATAACCTGAATGAAGACATTTTGAAAAGGTGACAAATTTTGAGCAAACAAAATGCCCATTATCACACCCGTGAACTCTTGGCTACATCTATGAATTGTATTGAATAAAGCTTTTATACAATTCAATTTGTATTATATACATGGGCAAATTACCGTTTTTTTCCTCAACAATTATAATCATTAACCGAAAATTACGCCCGGTTAAAAAAATAGGTATTTAAGATGGGAGAAAATTAGAATCTCACAAAACATCACTTAATCGAGTATCGATGATTACTTTAATTACTAGTACGATCTTGGTTGATTAAATTATACATTTTTAAGAGCCTAGTACTTTGACATGACAATAACTCTCTTGTAATTGTTTACATTGTCTACATATTGACAATGCTCTTGGGAAGATTCAATACTTAATACAGATATATGGTTTGTACTCATTATTAAAACCAATTAATTTCGAACTTTTCCCACATCTATTTTCAAGGTTGTTGAATGAATACTTGTACGATTTTAAATAATTTTATGATACGGTGATTATTTATATCAATATCTAAACTCATACCTGTTAAACCTGCAGCATGTTTAATCAAACGTGATGATGATATTAATCATAATAAAGTTGAAAATTAAGTTTCATATCAGAACTCATTTCGTTTCTATGTTGAATACATTAGCGAATTTTCAATGTATTTTAGTTTAGATCAAATGAAAATTTGTAATGTGCTGGAGAAAAAAATTCTCCTCGACTAAACAAATTGTCACGCAAACCAGTCCAGCATTTTAAAAAAAGTCATTAAAGTAATATCACAGAGTAAACATGTACGAAATCAAGGAATCTATATACACATAACATTATTTTTCTCCAAATACCAAGGAAAGGTAATGCATATACATGTACATAGTGTTTCATCCGTAGGCGGCTGTTGAACAATGAAATATATAGATGATTAAGACTATTAATTACTAACACGCATTCGGACGGTAACGTGTTTTAGATTTTTGGTTGTGACGTCAGAGTTGAAACAAGAGTCTCTGTTTTAGGGAAATACCATTGAAGGTGACCCAAATTCATAATAAAAATGCAAGGAAAATATGTACTTCTCCCCAGAGTCGCCGCAGTAGTGTGAGACATTTCCTACTTCCTCTATTAAATCACGATGTCAAAGTTTGAAAATGGATTTTTGTTGTTGATTGAATGGAGGGTCTTGTGTAAAATGTGCAAACCAGTTTGCTGATGGATTTAAAAAAAAAATCAAAGAATAAGAAGAGAAATGATGGGCCTTGGGTTTTAAAATGTTTATGCTGAAAAGGGGCATTCGAAATGTACACAATTTCTACCGACTTTAAGAAATATTCCTCACAAACAATTATTGAAAAGAACAAATATGAATATGCGGGAAAGGGTCTTTGTTTCACTGATGCCTTGAGAGTGAGGGTGTCACTTGGTGTATAATAACTTAAGGTATACAGATTTACACATCAAACAAATTATGATAGTTATTCTAATGATAAGTATTATATGCTTTTTTAGAGATTGATAATTAGTGTCTCGCCACATGAGGCAAATGCATTTGAATCTTCACATACAATATGAGAGAAGTATGTGAACGTATACATGTGCCTACAACACTAAGCACATCCGCATAATTTAAAATGCTTAAAAGAAAATAATTGACAGTTACCATAGGAATATGTACATACATATAAATATAATTTAAGATACATGAGGGTTACTAAAATCATTAATATGTTATAAGAGAATTAAAACATATACCATTACACTTTATGCATACATAACTATTTGTTTATGTGCTAGCAAAACAAAAAATGCCCACAATTATGTCTACACATTGTTAACGAAAACACTCTTACTAATTGCATGAGCACATACAGAAGGTGCTCAGAACAGTGAGATAGGTGATTATATAGACACTCATTCTATATAAGAACAGTGTGTGATTGTGATAACACTAAAACGTGCAATAATAATGATGCTTATAAAGCATACTTTGACGTACTGAAACAAACAAACAATGTAACTATTACAATTGTATTATACTTCAGTTGATTTTTTGTTTCCTAAAACTTGAAGATGAAGATACGCTTAAACATTTTGAATACTATTACTAACAAGTAAACTGGCATTTCAAAGAGATATGAAAGAATATGAAATTATTTCTACCATTTTATGACGAATTTTGTGCGATGTGGGCTCCAGACCTTATGAAAAGAGTCCGAAATTTGCTAATAATTAATAATCAGCTCACTTTGGAAACTTCATTCGGTTATGAAATGTTAGATTGTTCTTCTTGAAAACTAACGTCTTGCCTATAGTATAGACGTTATGTAGGACTGGTAATCGAACCATAGTAACTGCGAATCAATATAAATACAGCAATTATTCAGAACATTTTTGATCTTTAGTCATCTGACAGGTATGATGAGACATCAGGCATCCATATATTTATCATTAATGTAGGCGAATATTAATAAGTTATTGTAAAATAAATATAGAATGTGTGCGTGTCGCATCTCCACCAGACAGAAATAGAATAAGGCGTATCCGTATAACATACAAACATATACGGGTGGTCACTGACACAAGCATGGATTGTCTGCAACTTAATCCACGATATGTCACCTAGCATTCGTAGATTTAATACGTTTTGAAAGACGTATATCAAAATCATGTAGCCCTTCATGGGACTCCCCCCCCCCCCCCCCCTTAAACAAAAAGGGTAGGTTCTCCTTGTGTCCCCCACGGGGATCTTCTGCCTATGCAGTGTAGGGTATGATTGATCTCGACAATTACTGCGTAGAGTATTCATTGTATAGCATTACAAGCTATTGAAGAAAGAACACCATCTAGGAGAAAGAAAAACCAACGTAGACCAATAACAATTGCTTGTGTAGAGTTTAATTTAGGCTATGTTTTCAGACAGTGTGGTGTGTCGCAAACGAACCATGCCCGTGTTGTAAGACCACCCTAAACCTAATGCATCAATATGATGTAAGCGATCAAGACATGGTATAACCATTACGATATGTACATGTTTAATAGATAAATGAATAAATAATCAGAGAGTTATGACGAAACTAATGATCATTCGACACATATACTATGAGAGCAGTCCTGGCGGCCCGTATTTGTTTTTTGTCGCGCGTCCAACTGATCGGCGCTCTCACTGATGCAGTGCATCTTCTTGTACCACACCACCCAGAATTTGGCGGCAATGAAATCTGTACTAATGTCCCCTCTCCATGGCTGCTCCACGTCTGATTGCTGAGATACAGAGAGAGATATAGAGATATAGAGAGAGGGGGAGAGAGAGAGGGGGAAGAGAGAGAGAGAGAGAGAAAGTGGGCAGAGGGAGAGAGAGAGAGAGAGAGGGGGGGGGAGAGAGAGAGAGAGAGATGTCGTTTGAAATATTTAGATCACATAAACAATTATAATAAATGTTACATTTTTTAGAAGCTTAGACAACGATTTGTGTAATTACCCTAACCAATTAAAGGGATAGTTGAGTTCTCTTTTCAGACCGCAAATGCCTTCAAAGTGCATGGTTATTGCTCTTATTCTTATCTATGACATTTCTAGTGCCCTTTTAGAACATAAAATTGCTATGAAGGTAATTTTAGACCCTAAAATGTGTGAAATATAGCCAATACGATTATACCAATTCAGCTCCACTTTAACAAAAATACGGTGACCGTTAATAATTATTTAATAAAAAATAACAATACATGGGCCGGCTGGTTGTGCGTAATATAAGCAACACGAAAATGCCAACAAAAAGCCAACATCGGCATTGGCTGAAATACGACGTAAAATGCGTTATTTCGTTTTTCAACGTTTTTTTTTCAAAATATCTCATATTTGTGGTGGTACACAAGTATTAGAAATCGTTATATTTCAGCCGTCTCTGAACCGATTTTGATCAAACAAAGATGATTTTGTCATTTAAATATTATGTTCTTTCAAATTTGACACTATTTTTTTCATTATCTCACAAACAAATTATTTTGTGTAGCGCCCTCTGCAACAGAACTCAACTATCCCTTTAAATTATTCGGTATAGTAACAGAGAGTTTTAATAATTATATTGTTCTCATTCTCTGATGAAAAGATCTATTAAAAATGTTTTCTGTTCCGGAAGAAGGCGTTACATGTAACCTGCTTTCAGATCAGTTATCACTTGTGATTAAGCATTGAAAATGAGATAGTCACTGATAAGTCATGTCCGTTATTTGAAGAGCAGTAGTACTTATGGGACACCCCTTAAAGGTACTATGTCCCATTTGCAGCCAACATCAAATTCTGGAGAGCTTTGCAGGAATTATGAATACGTCACCTATGTCCTAACAGTGAAATTTAAACGTTAGGAGTGTCCTAATATTCAAATTATGTAAGGAAACCCGTTTACTTTCTAGAATACACTGTCAGACACTATTGAGTGACTGACTGACTTTTTTCTTTGGTAATAACAAACATAAAATGAGTTGCAAAGGGTAAATGAGCATTTGTCTACATCAATAACCCGATTCTTGTAATGGCCAAAATTAAAGTGATTGAATCTTTGGGCAGCACAAACCGTACGACCATTCGGTACAAGGGTCTGAAATGCAGTTGTTGCGCCTGCAAATGGGACAAAGCACCTTTAACACCTCTCATAATATATCGTGAGATATTTTCTGTCGAATTTGCCTACCTCTTCTCACACTAAAATGGGGTCGTAACTGCTGACACTTTAAGTTTCCAAAATGTTGCAAAACCAAACTAATACTTGATTATGATTTATCACATAATATAGATTCAGTGTTGTATCCAGCATAGGGTGAAGCTGGAATCCGCCCGCCCCTTCGTTTGAAGGCCTATGCAAACGATTTGTAATTGTTACTGTATAAATACATAACGCCCCCCCCCCCAACCCCCCTCCCTCCCCTCCCCCTCGCAGCTTTCTATGAAGGATGGTAACTAGTTCATGAATTTCTGGAAATACCATTGTGAATGGCGACTCCTTTGATATGGATTGATGAAGGTATACGCAACTACTTTCTGGTCAAGAAAGTCCCCAATCCAATTATTGAATTATGATACTAGATTACGTTCAGAAATAAGGCTTACCATCAAGATATCAGACTCTGGGTAGCCGTATAACAGCGGGCAATTTTCCAGCATTGATTTGATCTGAAAAAGAAAGAGAGAGATGTGATATTCAAAATAATAATTGGGTCTTGTTCATCCAGGGTAGACACATCAATGTTAATACAGATCTTCCTGCGGACCCTGCAATTATTACAACCCAAGAAAGTTATTGCCAGTACCAACTTACAACTGGATGGAGAGTGGCAAATGTGGATAAGCGTCTAGCCAAAAGACAGCTTTGGATTCGAACCCTCAACTTTTGGACTGAGAGCCAAAGTTTTCTTCGTAAGAATACCTTGAGTTCTTCTTACGTCAGACTTACGGCCATCATACGAGTTTGTATATTCGCAAGATGGTCGTACGTGTAATTGACGACATTCTCAAGTCATTCGTAAAAAGATCTTAAGGTTTTTTTGCATATTTTGTCGGGTTGCAAAAAAGCTCTGCATAAATTGCATAAAATGTGTACGTACACCTTACAAGCACCTTGTGAACGCCTTACTAAAGCCAGAAGTCGTTCGTACGAATGCCATACAAATCTCCGTATAGAATTAGAAATAAACCACGTTTTAATTTTATTTGGGGGGTCAACTGCCCCCCCCCCCCCAAGCCCCCCCCCCCCCCCCCCCATCAGTACGTCAGTGCAGGAGGGGGTAATACTATCGTCTTCTTTCCCTGGGCTTTTGCCCTCCTCAGTTCTTTTCTCTTCTTTTCTCTCGGCTACAATCACCAAGGCATCAGGAATGTTACTCACTTACAGAGCAGAGCATCACGTCGTAATTAAATCTCTTCTGGTGACGATTTGTTTTCTTCTATTCTTCTAGTCTTGTCGGCAAACAAAAATCATACAATTTGTGGATCCATGGTAAGAGGACGTTTTCAGGCTGGATACAAATTTTATAAATCTTAATCAAATATACATATTTCAATGATTTGGAAACTAAAATCGAACATCCAATGTCCCTCTAAAGTGACTCTCACACTCTGCCGTGTAGGCCTACCGTGTGCCACCGTGCGCGAAAATATCTGCGGACGGTGGAGAACGGCGAGGGCACACGGTGGTTCGTTATCAAAGCGGGCAACACGTTAATAGGGCGTTGGCGCTTATTTACACCCGGTGGGACCCGGCGAAAGTTTTGGGCATGTTCAAAACTTTGGCCGGCTGGCACTGGCCGCAAGTAAGCGGCAAGAGGACGGTGTTAAACGGTATGAGGACGGTATGAATACGTTATGAAAACGGTCACACTGTATGAACACGTTCACAACACGCTCATAACCCGTTACAGAACGGTGGTGAACGGGCAAAAAAAAAATCCACCGTCTGCAACGGGTTGTAAGCGGGTTGTGAACGTGTCATGAACGTCAGCAGTCCGGGGACTCGCTCACAGGACGCTCCGAGCGGTGAGGGGACGCTAAGTGACTGGTGGGTGGCTGCTACAAACCCGGTGCACACGTTCGAGACCCGGTATGGGCCCGGTATGGAAACGGCCAAAATTTTCAACAAAAGTCAATCTGGGCGGTGAAGACGGTAGAAGCACGTTCAACACCCGGTATGCACCCGGTGAGAACGGTCAGAAGATGGCAACGAAACGGTGAAAAGATTAATTGTATGATTTTTTTTTTGCGGCCGGGGACAAGTTCGCTCAAAACCCAACGTTCTGGACTCTGTTTTTTTTTAATAGCCCGGCAGGTGGACGGTAGGCCTACACGGCAGAGTGTGAGAGCTCCATAACAACTGCTACTGACTTGTTGAATTCTGTCCTATAACGTGGGACATGCACAAGCACGAGCAGCCGAAAATACTCACCTCGCATTTTAGTTCAGATAATAGTGATTCGACAGAATTAATGAGGACACTCATGTTTTTTTCTGTTTCTATAGATGTTCGGCCAAGGACGTTCAAGTAATCCTCTTTGAATTGTGTGGTACCTGTGACGGCCTCAGCAAGGAGATACGAAATAGCCTGCGGTAGAAAAAAAAACACGGGTCGTTATGACATTTCAAAATCAAAAATGTCCATAATTCATGGTATTATCAAACACAAATTACTTTTGTAATGATGTAAACAACGATTTTTTAATTTTCTTTAGTTCTGCGCTAAGGTTTGGGGTTGTTTTGGGGTTGTTGTTGTTTCGTTATAAACGAATATTATGTTATACAACTGCCTGTGTTTTTAACAATGAAAATTGATTCGTATCGGTAAAACGTCCGTTTGAAAGTAATTTTGGTTATATCGTATTAAAAATTCTTTGCTCTCTTTACATAATAACGGCCGAGGTAATGATTTTGCATTGAGATCAAAAGGTACCCTTCACACATAATTATAATGTCTGTGTGTATGGTTTAGTGTTTTTTCGTCAGTGTCCTAGGGGAAGTTGTCTGGGGGTAGTTGTCCGGGGGTAGTTGTCCCGCGGGGTAGTCGTCCTAGAGGGTGGTTGCTCTAGGGGGTAGTTGTCTTTGGAGGGGGGGGGGGGTAGTTGACTGGGTGTGGTTATCCGGGGTGGATGTCCAGGGGGAGCTGTCGTAGAACCCGCAGACAGATCGTATAGTGAATACCTGTACAGTGTGTGGTGGGCTTAGAAGCGCTTAGAAGCATCGTCCATGACTCAATTAGGGATATATTACCTGATCATCATCTTGATATTATCATTATTTTCATTTTTATAATTATTATTATAATTGTTATTATCAATATCATCATCATCATCATTATTATTATTTATTAAGATTGTTGACCTACCCATTTACTGGAGGGGCATCGGTCCCACGCACCCTGCCACTCGCGGAAACTTTCTTTTCCTTCGAAGGTCGACACACGCTTTAGAAATAAAGAAGTTTCAAAACCATTATCCGACAACATTTTATTTTCTCCATAGTATATGATTATAAAAGGGGCATAGATGTCATACATTTCTTTAATTAACTTTTTAATTCTTGTTATAGGATGATAGTATGCGAGTATATAAGGGGCATAGTTGTCATACATTAATTTGTTTTATTTAGGAATATTTCCTTTAAAAAATAACTTTTGAAATCTTGTTACAGTGTGACCAGGGACGGGGGGCACTCGGATTTGGTTTGGACAGGGGTGTGCTGCTCAAGACCCGAAATCCCTACCCATTATTAAAGGTCGTTTTGCTCTAAAAAGGGCAAAGTTTTCACGATTTTCGGGCGTTTTACAGACCCATTTTTAATGGTATTTTTGTCAAAAGTGTGACCCATGTTTAGGGATTTTTTTTTGTATGAAAAAGTTGCCCATCAAAGCGGTACACCCCGTATGTCTGGGTTCTTAAGCTAAATACTTGTATAGTATTTGGTGCACATGATACTTTTGTGGTTGGAATTCGAAAAACGAAATTGGTGCTACAAATTTGTCTAATCTCGTCTTAAGATAGGTTAAGTTGCTCAGTTTTATACTCACTCCTGATTCACGAGAAAGCTCTAACACCACACTTTCTTTCAGTCCTTTCAGCCTCTTCGTGAAATCCTTGGATAGAAAACAAGCCGCCGCGTTTTTCGTCACATTTTTCGCCGTGCAATCCTTGTAAACATTGTCCGTCGATCGACTCACGATATGGCGAGTTTGTGTGAGGTATGCAAACTGAAGCAGGAATAGTGCCATCAACGTTAGCTTGGTGTTCACATACATGATGTCCGAGAATTATTAAATCCTGACGCCTTGATAATGTTGGGAAAGTCTTTCGTTTGGAGTCCGAACTTAAACCTGTTTGCTGTCTTTATATGTTTTACGTTCCTCCCTGGAGAGTAAGCATACAATAACTTTTGAAACTCTTTCATATTTTCAAGATAAAAGTAATACAAAATTTGTACGCAAACGAAGAGTTTTACGCAGTACCCTTACTTCTGAATCAATTATTCGACCAAAATTTCTCACAATATAATTCAGAAAATGTATGACCATTCGATTGATAAGAAAATGATATAATAAAATCATTTTATTGTAAATACTAATTCATAATTTCAACTGATATTTAGAACGCGGAATTTCACTTAATCGCGGATCGTATGTTTAATCTAAATATTGAAAGTCGTTTTGCCGAATTCTGACACTTTGATTGACATTACACAATCCTTTTACACAAAATATACCTCTTTGATTTATAAAAAAATGCTGTTGTGCTTTTTGCGGTAATATCCAACTTCTAAAAATTACAATTGTTATCAACTTTAAAAAGAATACATTTCTTTTTCAAAGTACACTGAAGATAGATGGATAGAAACGAAGAATTGTTTACCTGTATAATTATATAACTTGGCTGAAGTTGTAGGATTGCTGATATAAGAAATATATACGAGAAGTTTACCGTTGAAGATGAGATGATGATGGTGTTTGCATGAGGTTGCTGGTCGGTAAGAATGGTGATAGTAATGTCTTTACGCTGGTATTTAAAGAAATAATCCCAATGAGGATTACTACAGAGGGCATTCATCATTTATCACCAAGTCCGGGTGTTGCTTTTAGAAACGATAATAATTTCAAATCCATATACCAAGGGAATAACCCAAGTGCAAGATGCGAGTAAATCGAATAATAGAATCCAGAACCGGAAAACTTCTGGTCCTGGAGTTTACAGCGAACGACTGAATCTCGAACGTTTGTTGACCCCAAATCTAGATCAATTGATAGTTCTTGTGTTATGTCTCAATACGCTTGGCTGCCCACGAAAATGGGTTTCAATAATCACACTGCGTTGTATGCAGAGACATATTTATGCGATCGATACAAAAACAAAAAGCTCTCTCGAAAGTATTGCGAAATACTACTTTCGTTTTGTTCCCCTCTCCGTAACTCTAGAATGCTACGTTTCATCCGCAAAGGAAAAATTTCTCGATCATGAGTATAGACAAATTAAGAAATGATGTCTCCTATAATCATTCTGGCATTCTGAAGAGCCCACCAGGAAATGTTAACGTCCCGTTTAAGCTTGGACAAAACAAACAAAAACGATAACGAAACAAAATGTAGAATAGTGAATACCGATATGAACAAATAATTACTCTTTCCCATGAATTTCATATAGTTCCGATTTTCGTTCAGTGCAAATGAAAGAATAAACAGAGTGATTTAACGATCATCATGGTTGTGTAAGTCCCTGAGCAGAGTTTAAATCAATAACTAGTACGGTATTGAATATATTACTCCTACCAATCTATAGCAGAGGGTTGGTTGCCCATATCCTCCACCGGTCTTCACTATTCTCCGTCCCCAGTTTGATCCGCTGTCAGCACTGTATTAAATCTTCCCTCTGATATCAACATGCTAAATACAAAATGTACTTTAAATTATCTGAATTCCTTATGGTCAAGTATATAAAGTGAGCACGTGAAAAGCAATGGGCGGGTATATTTTTTAAATTAATTTGTCTAATTAATTCTCTTTTCATAATAATCGTTGCATTTCTACTTTTTATACTAAAATTCTAAGGGACTATCATACTGTACATGTATCTATAGACAGGTCACTGGATTTAAATGCTATTCCACATAGTGAACATCCGCCAAGCATGTCAGCCGGGGAGCGATCCAGCCAGGCGCCATTTTAAAGGGGTAGGCGCACTAATTCAATCACCAAAGTATACCTGGGCCCCGTCTTACAAAGAGTTACGATTGATCCAAATCAATCGCAAGTTTGCAGTCTCCTAGCTCTTATGCACGTAGTTGCGATTGATATCCATTATTTGTAAGACGGGGGCCTGGCTTGAGGAAGATAAAATTGCTTAAGAATATTAGGAGGGAATCGAACCCACGACCTACGCATTTCCGGTAAAGTGTTCAAACTACCCAACTACAACACTTCAGGAATCGGTTGAACGTTACCTAGTATACCATTTCATTTCTATTCGTGAGATACGCGTTTTTATTTCTCTTGAAATTCCGGGCGTTCCAGAAGAGTTGCCTTTAACCCTGTAATAGGCAATGATAGCTGGATACCCCAAAATATAATTTTAATGGCATTTATTTTAACTTCCTTGCATTTACAAACGCTAAATAAAGAACAAGATAGAAAATAAAAATCTGTCTTGCATAATACGACCAGATTTAAGGTGTTTTATGTGCTTTCAGTCAAATTTAAAAATCATGTATAATATAGGCCTACGGTATATCCGTATGATGTAGGGGAAATTTGCAATATGTTTTTGTGTAATGATTGGATGAGTGGGCTATGTCACTTTCATATCATGACGGCAACCAAAAAAAGTGATTTTATATCATTTGCACACAAAACAAAAACAGAAGCAATTTACAAAATTTAAAGTATATTAATTTAAACCTTTTTGTTAATGATTCATGAAACTTTTTACAACCAAAATGACCGGATGCGTGTTCCGGCCCAACCATCATACGTCGGGCATACCTTTGCCAATGGACTGATATCACTGCAATGGATACAAACTTCCTGTTTTTGCAATATTTCTAACCTAGCGCAACGAACGTTGTTCCAATACTTAATTATCAAAAAACTTAATTTGTTCTTCAAAATGTATAGAGAATCGTTGATTTTCATTGATGGCATGTATCTAAATAGAAAATGAATATATACATGATCCCTAAGTTGTTTCATAACTAAACTCTACCAAGAGCTAGGCTTGTTCATTCTATTCATATTTTTTTCTTTAATGAAATTCTTTTCATTAATCTACTTGAATGTGGACATATTGATTTCATGTGTGAATTTGTTTGCAATGAGTTTGACATCTCTTTCTAAAATAACCATATCTATCCAATGTATATTTAGCAACATTAATCACACGAGCGCATATCATTGAAGATCCGTCTGAAATCGTTGACAGCTGAATGGTATATAGATAGGTTTTGCAGGGGTGTGTCAAAAATAAGATGGAAAAGAAATATTTCGCAATTAAGTAAAAGAAGAAACTTTCCCCCAGGACAAGTGAAATGAAAAGAGAGCAAGGGAATTAAAATGAAAAGTCCCAACTGCCCTCATGATGCAAGTTACACTTCAAGGCATCAGGAGTCGAGTTGGCCACTCAATCGGTAAAGCCTCTGCCTGTCAAACCAAAGGCGGTGGGTTAGAATCCAACCCAGGCGGATGAGCGAAGCCTGCGTTGTGTGTCAACTTGCCCCTCCCCTGTTTCATAGACGCAGATTACGTTACAGTGGAGCACACTTCGTCCCTCGAATAGGACGTTAAATGAAGGCCCCGCGTGTATCGGAGAGTCGCCACCTTTGCACGTTAAGAACCCACTGCACTATTCGTATAAGAGTATAGGGGAAAACCAAGCCTTTTGACAAGGTCTCGTGACTCTGGCTATTTTCCACCCCAATCAGCGGCTGAGATGAGTCTAACCGGCGACGAAGAGAGACCTAGAGACCCGGGGTGAACGTGCGATCGAGTGGCGTAGACAGGTTCGTACACCTGGGGGGGATGACTCAGGGGCGGATCTAGCTTTTTGCTAAGGGGGGGGGTTGACCAAAATAATGACGATGCGGAGCATCGTCCACGAGCCGCAAAGCGGCGAGCCGATTTTTTTTTGGGTGTTTATTTGAACCCCGTAAGTGATGTTTTCCTGGCATCTATTAACACAATGGAGACCATAAAGAGCAGTGCATGATAACGTCTTTTTAAATCAAGTAACAGTTAAATACACAGTTATATCCAGAGTTATCATGTGTTTGGTTAAGTTACCAGATGAGTTGAATATCTTCTCACAATATTTGTACTTGAAAGGGTTTCTCTCCAGCGTGCGTTCTTTTTTCTTTCTTTTTTGGGCCGCCCATGGGGGGGGGGGGGGGGGTTTAAACCCCCTAACCCCCCCCCCCGTAGATCCGCGCCTGTTTAATCTTGTGGTTATCTTGTGGTTTCCAAACCACAAGATAACCACAAAATACTTGTAAGATTTTCCTTTTTTTTACCGTCTGAATTGGCTTTCACCGTGTGAATGCGGCTAGTAACAATAAACACAATTACAATAATGATGAGGATTATTATTATCATCATCATAATTATTATTATTATTAATATTATAATTGTTATCATTATTATTATTACTCTTATTATCATCATTATGACTTATTAAGTAAGCAAATATCATTCCCCAAAACCTGGGGGGATGATTGTACATGCCATCCCCCCCCCCCCCACCTTGTGAGGTGGGGGGGATGCATCCCCCTCATCCCCCCCCCCCCCCCCCCCCGTTGTCTACGCCCCTGGTTAGCCGCGAGGCCTTTTGGATTCTAGCTTTTACTGCTCGCATGAATTATTCATCACTTTGGATTTATTGACCAATCAGAACGGTCATCTCCCAGTAGGCTTCGTTCGTGATTCGTTCGTTATCAAAACATGTTAGAAAAGGTAAAAGACGTAAATAAGTTTTGCTCACTCGGGTTTTCGCGATTAGTCTCTTTTTAGTCGCTCGGCGTCAGATATCATTATCAGAGACGAGGCCTTGTCTAACGGATAGGAAAAACCCGGGTGTAGTGGTCCACCTGCACACCCCCAATCAATTATTCTGGAAGGAAAGACCCGAGGGTTACAGTGATTCAGTTTGCGGTTCGCCCCCAGGCACAGGTGACGCAAAATACATAATAATAATAATAATAACAATAATAATAATGAGCCTTGAACAGATATTTACTTTCTTTTAGAAGTATGGATATTTCTTTATCCCAATGGCAGACATATTGATTGGAAACAGACAATGGTATCGCTGAAACTCGGAGAGCATCATGAAGTTTCGCTAGATTTGTATGTATCGCACTGTAGACAGCTTTGACTTTATTTCTTTAACGATAGCCTGAGAGTGCTTTGATTATGTTCAGTGATCACTCCTTTTTTAATAGCGCGGAAATTCAAATTTGCATGTACGTGATCACTGTCACCGATGTCTAGGGACAGGGGCGGCGGAGCCTCTTCCAAAGTTGGGGGGGGGCGCACAAACAAAAAGGGCCCCTTCTGGGAAAATGGGGACCTACAGAGGGAGACCTCAAATTGAATATTTTATAATCTTGTAGACACCTGTATGCGCCTACTTTGCGATTACATTATCAGGGATGCTTAAGCATCATACTCTTGCAGTTGGGTGAGGTGGTCTGAAAATATTCATTTGCGAGCGAGAAAAGCGAATGAGCATACATTTTAAGATCAGTGAGGTCGCAGTAGAAACAATTATATTTTATAAAGAGGGGGAGGGGGAAGCAATCACGAAGGGGTTTAAATCTAAGCACAATCTAATCATAAAAGACTTTAAAAAGGTCTTCAATAAGACACATAGTTGTATGAACTACGAATGTGAGCAAGCACTGTGAGTGAGCTTCGGAGGAAATTAAAAAATAACAAGTTGCTCTTATTCGCTTTAAATTAGGGGTATATGTTATGGCGAAATGAAAAGGGGCACCTATCAGAAGGGAAAAGAAGCACGTTTCCAAGTAAAAAGGGCAATTATTGAAAGAGGCATTTATCGACGAAAAGGGGGCACATAAGGCATTGGTCAGAGGTGAAAAGGGGCATTTATGATAAGGAAAAGGGGCTCTTATTAAAAAGTAAAAAGGGCACTTTTATCAGAAGGAAAAGGGGCACCTATCAGAAGGGAAAAGAAGCACGTTTCCAAGTAAAAAGGGCAATTATTAAAAGGAGCATTTATCAAAAAAGGGGCACATATGTGAATAGCGGCATTGGTCAGAGGTGAAAAGGTGCATTTATGATTAGGGAAAGGGGCTCTTATCAAAAGGTAAAAAGGACACTTTGATCAGAAGGCAAAAGGGCACTTATTTGAAAGGAAAAGTAGCACGTGTCAAAATGATAGGAGAACATAAAAGGGGAAAGGGCACTTCTGAAAGTAAAAAAGGGCGCCTTTCAGATTAAAATAGGAGCAATCATAAAAGGTGGTAGGGGCACTTATAATAATGTGGAACGGGCGCTTATCTGAAGAAAAAGGGGCACTTTCCCTATGTAACAAGGGGCACATTTGGGGTACGTGAAAGAGTGTGAGTGTTGGGCAAATTATCGTTTAGTCTTTTAATAAAACTCATCTGCCAAACATTATTCAACATTGTATAGCATGAACTCAGTCGGTCGATCAACTAGGATAAAAACTTGTCATCCTCTACAATCCTCACCAAATGACATCACCACCGCCATCACCGTCATCATCATCATAACCACTACCACCACCATCAGCATAACCACCACCACCACGACCATCATTCTCAGCATCATCAAAACATCATCACCATCACTCTTTGGAGTGCTCATTCTATAAGAAATAAGACAGTTGATCTGGTTGATTATATTTGTGAACATGACACTGATGTAATGATTTTAACTGAGACGTGGCTAAACAAAAATGATAATGTTGTCATAGGTGAGTGTACCCCTCCTGGTTATACTTTCCTAAATGAGCCTCGTGACTCTAGTACTCGTGGAGGCGGAATTGCTATGTTGTTTAAAACTCCACTTAAGATGCGTATTAGGCGAAATGATGATCTAGTTTACTCTACATTCGAATGCGTACATATCACTAATAGTTCTTACTCAGTCAATTTTATAGTTGTATATAGGCCACCCCCATCACCAATGAATGGATTCACTAATGCAGATTTTCTTAGTGAATTTGATGATCTTGTAAATGAAGTATCTCTTCTTCCAGGAAAGCTAATTTTACTGGGTGATTTTAATGTCCACTGGGATAATCCCTCTAAAAATGATGTTATTCATTTCTCTTCAACAACAACTGCTGCTGGTTTTGCTCAATGTGTAAATGGCCCAACACATAGTCTTGGGCACACCTTAGACTTGGTGTTTACCCGCTGTGATGAATCTGATAAATCTTTGCTTAAGGATTGTTACATTGATGAAACATGTATGTCTGATCATTGTGTGTTTCACTTTGCAGCTTCCAAAACCTATACCTATGCAAACTGTATCAACTCTTCGCAACTATCGTAAAATCGATAAGAATCAATTTGTTAACTCACTAACTGAGTTGTTATCATCCAAACCAATCAATGTGGATGTTGACCCTTTGTTCGAATGGTATGAATCTGGAATGGAAGAATTGTTAGACACATATGCACCAGCAACAATTAAGACTCGACCTGTAAAGAATCGAATGCCTTGGTTTAATGACTCAATTCATACTGCTCGCCGAGAGCGACGTCGAGCAGAACGAAAGTGGCGGAAATCAAGATCTGATCAGGATCGTGAATTGTATATGAAAGAAAAGAGATATGTCTGTGAACTCACTGAAACCGCCAAAGAAAGCTATTTCAAAGATAAACTAGCTTCTTGTAGTAGCAAGGATGTTTATCGCACTATTAACTCTCTTTTAAACAAGAAATCAAATCATCTTCCATTCTATGATTCTGCTGCTCGTCTAAGTTATCAATTTTCTAAATATTTTGTTGAAAAAATTGATACCATTCGTGATCAACTTGATAACCTTCCTGTTATGCCATTGCCTGACTTCAATAATACTTTGAATGATGATATACCATCGCTTGAAGTCTTAAGACCAGTTTCCCAAAGTGATCTTTTGAAAATCATTACAAGATCTCCTAGTAAATCTAGTCGTTTAGATCCTATACCGACATGGTTCTTGAAAGAGAATACTGATCATCTTCTACCTGTACTCACTAATATTGTGAATGTCTCCTTATCATCTGGTATCTTTCCTAAAGGAGCTCATCGTGCTGTAATTCGTCCTTGTTTTCACGAAGTGACGGTAGTGAGGAAAATTGTAACGCAAAGTGAATGCAATTTTTTTTCACTACCGTCACTTCGTGAAAACAGCGACGAATTAAACCTCTCTTGAAAAATGCATCCATGGATAAGAATAATATTAAGAACTATAGACCTGTGTCTAATTTAACGTATGTAGGAAAACTCATTGAGAAAGTAGCTTGCTCAAGACTAATGGAGCATGTTGAAGCTAACAATCTTGCTGACCCATTTCAGTCTGCATATAGACCCCGACACAGAAACTGCTTTGATCAAGGTGAAGAATGATATTATGTTTTCACTTAACTCAAACAAAGTAATTCTTGTGGTATTATTAGACTTGTCAGCAGCCTTTGATACCATCGACCATCATATCCTAGTCTCTCGTTTATCAACGAGGATTGGTATCAAAGGCACTGCCCTAAAATGGTTCCAGTCTTATCTCGATGGCTGGTCAACACAAGTAGACATTGCAGGGGAATTGTCTGCGCCTATCATTTCCAAGTTTGGTCTGCCACAAGGTTCTGTAGTAGGTCCTGTTGGTTTTACAATTTACACCCTCCCGGTTAGTGATATTACTCAGCATCATAATGTGTCATACCATGTATATGCGGATGATATACAGTTATATGTTTCATTTGATCCCCAAATACGTGGTGAATTAGATTGTGCATTGTTGTCACTGCAAAACTGCATCTGTGATATAAAGAATTGGATGTCCATTAACAAGTTGAAATTGAACGACAGTAAGACAGAGTTTTTTATTGCTGCTTCACCACACAATTTCAGAAAATTGCCAGACATAACTCTCAACATAGGAAATATTTCCGTAAAACCTACAGACACAATTAAAAACTTGGGCGCATTCTTTGATGTTCATATGAGTATGAATTCACATATTAACAATGTTAGTAGAACGGTCACTTTTCACTTAAGGAACATATCACGAATTCGTAGATATATTGATCAATCAACTTGTCATCATGCTGTAAGGTCTTTAATTCTCTCTAGACTTGATTATTGTAATGGACTTCTTTCCTCTCTTCCAAAGTTACATGTAAACCGTCTCCAGCGCCTACAAAACTGGGCAGCACGTCTTGTGTTTGAGGTCGGTAGAAGTCATTAGCTCAACCATTAATTAATTCCCTTCACTGGCTTCCAATTCAACAGCGAATCATTTTTAAGTTACTCTTATATGTCTATAAATCATTGCACCACCTAGCTCCTAATTACCTGTCTAATTGTTTAACTTTATATACACCAAGCAGAAATCTCAGATCTTCAAATGATAACCTCCGTCTAAATTATCCAATTACACGTGTCCAAGCCGGGGATAGGACTTTCACGGTAGCAGCATCCAAAGGGTGGAATAATCTCCCCATGTCCATCAGACAATCTGCCTCTATCGATATTTTTAAGAAGGCTCTGAAAACTCATCTCTTTACATGAATTCTCCTCTATGTTTAATTATTTAATTTAATCAATTGAATTTAATATTTTATATGGAATATCTAATTGTAGCCTTTAATTACTATAGTAAAGACCAATAATATTATTTGATGTTAGCGCTCTGAGCCTTATGGGAATGGCGCCCTAAATGTTCATTGTATTGTATTGTATCACAACCGTCATTATCACAGTATCACCAATATCCTCATCATCACCACAAACATCACAACCACCATTGTCATCATCATCATCATCCTCATCCTCATCATCATAACCACTATCACCACCATCATTCTCAGCAGCATCACCAACATCTTCAACAGCATCATCATCATCATTATCATCAACCTTCATCAGCATCATCAAAACATCATCACCATCACAACCGTCATTATCACAGTATCACCAATATCCTCATCATCACCGCAAACATCACAACCACCATTGTCATCATCATCATTATCATCATCCTCATCCTCATCATCATCATCATAACCACTATCACCACCATCATTCTCAGCAGCATCACCAACATCTTCAACAGCATCATCATCATCATTATCATCAACCTTCATCAGCATCATCAAAACATCATCATCATCACAACCGTCATTATCACAGTATCAACAATATCCTCATCATCACCGCAAACATCACAACCACCATCGTCATAATCATCATCATCAATAGCATTATCGTTGATATCATCATCATTCTCATTGCAATTGTCTTTTCCGACTCTGTCACCCCTGATTTTTTTTTTATATAATATCATTTAATGAAGAATATTTAGACCGGAAGTTACGCATTGAGAGCGTACATTTGTAAATGACATATCAAGACACAAATAGTTCGCAGGCAGGCAGATTCTTATTCAAAGGTTTCAAAATTTATATTTCAAATTACTCTCCGATTTACATAGAATTATAGTTAAAATATTCAATAAATAATATATTCCAGCAATATATCTTATACAAGTTACTGACAGAAATATGAAAATATACATCATTTGTTTCAACATAACATTTAGATTTATTAAAACTTGTTTTTAATAATGTTATCTCTTTTACTAAAAATAACAAATTATGTGTTTCTCTTGTATTACAAATATACCCTCAATTGGATTAGAAATATTGAGTGTGAAGGGTCATTGATAAATAGCAATATATTCCATGTGTAACAAGCTCGTAAAGAAGGTCCCTGGATAAAAATGTAACGCTCGCTGTTTAGGTATAATTCGCTTTATTCATTACGTTTTTATCTATTTGTTCATTTATTCATTTATTAATTTATTCACACGTATCTATTTATCTATTCATTTATTTTGTATTTATTTATTTTGAGGAAAAAATACATAATACATTCAGTTCCATATGGAGATGTACATACTTTAAATCATTTTACAGCGACAGGAGCACGAGAACATGTGGCCCTCCAATCGAATAGCAAAAAAGAAAAAAAGGAAAGAGCGAGAGAGAGAGAGAGAGAGAGAGAGAGAGAGAGAAAGAAATCTTGGAAAGGGAGAGAGCGAAAGAACTAGTAAATAAAGTGATAGGTGATAGCCCCCCCCCCCCCTCCACATCCCCCACACGCACACCCTCGCTCAATTGGTAGCCGAAAAAGACCGGTATCATCTGACCCCTTCTTGCCGGTGCCCGCCCCCCATGGATTGATAAAGACTACGCCATCTTTAATCCCAGTCATCCTCCCCTGTGAGCGGGTCGCCGTCACGGTTCGCGAAAACACCCTCAACGCAGAGTAATTCGTCGCACCAGCCCTTGCCGGACGCGCCGAGTCCTCTCCGGTCTGTACCTCTGTATCGGGTAGCCCGAAGCTTCTTTAACTCCACTGTTCCATTCATCAAAAACGTCTTCCAGTTAGAGTCGCTACTGTGTTCCGTTGCCAAAGAAACCGTTGCTTGTGTATCCATCTGCAATCAAAATTTAAGGTAAATGCAAAGGTAAATGTTTTTAAAAGTAGGTATACACCACGATCCCCTTCTTTACACGTGAGTGCATGGCGTAAGACTAAGAGACAGCTTTACAAGGGGAGGGGCGGAGGGGGGGGGGGGGGGCTATGAACTTCTCGCTTGACTTTCATTTTGCCTGCGAACAAGTACACATTTAGAAACACCTCATTATTGCTGATCGTGCCTACGAAGATTGGTGATGCACAATGTGTCCATGTATTTATTGTTTATATGTTTAATATTGTTATTGGAGAATCCATGGTAAATTGTGAGATTATCCACTGCTAGTATGTCGGAAATGTTTTTTTTTATTTTTTATAATAATTATTGGGTGTTTTATATCCTTAGGGGTACAACCCCTCACCCCTCGGGTCTCATGCATTTATGGACGCTTATGCATTTGACATTTCGTAGACTGGCCAAATACACGAAGGCCGTAAAAGCAATGTATTGCCAATGGCGGCAACTGACTCCTTATATGGGCAGACAACGATTTCGATTTGCTTTTTGTCAAAAATTCATAATAAAAATGTAATAAAGTATCATATTATCTTCCCATATTACATGTGTGTTACATTTGTTGCCAATAAGGTGAAGAATTGCGTTTAAGATACTTTTGCATGTTTGTAAAGCACTGAATGGTTAAGTTCCAAATTATTTGTCTGAATTATTCCCGGAATTATTATATTATGCAAGTAACTTATTAAGTACACAGGACAAGCCGCTTCTGAGGCTACCTTACACAAAAAAACAAAAGTAACTCTCGGAGATTACTCATTCCGTTGCGCCGCTCCAAAGCCTTTCGAATAACATACAGGGGTGGATCTAGATTTTTGCTAAGGGGGGAGGGGGGGGGCAGGGGTTGACCCAATGACAATGCCCGAGCCTCGTAGCGGCCAGGCGATTTTTGTTGTTGTTGTTGTTGCTATTTCGACCCCCGTAGGTGATGTTTTCCTGGCATCTACTAACATCTACTAATGCTGTGTGGGTCTGGACACATGATAGCGTTTGTCTATGCACATCACATTTTCACTTGGCAGCCTAAGGAGGGGGGGGGGGGTAAACCCCCTAACCCCCTCCCGTAGATCCGCCACTGACCAACAGTTTACCACAAGACATAAGAAAAACCTCATCTGTTGCTTTCTTCAAAGTTTTTTTGAAGACGCACTTGTTTTTAAAAGCCCGTCAATAGTTTTTTGTTATTGCGTCTGTAAAGTAGCATTATTGGGAGTTTTGTTTTCATCACAGCGTATAGTAGAGTATATTTGTAAAGTAGTTGCGCTATATGAATTGATCTAATTATCACATGCTAAACGAGGTTATTATTACGGGATGAGAAAGAAATAACAGAATATTATACTACAATATGAGAAAAGGAGGAGAGAAATTTGGTGATCAGATAATTTTTTCCGGCAACAATTGCTCCAGGCTTTATTTCATCAACATTTTAAGGGTAGGGTTAGAGTTGCACTGAGTTAGGATGCAGGTGAGGTATATGGTAAGGGTGAGGTATAGTACAGTATTTGATTTTCATTCTATTTGTAATTTTCATTCAAAATATTGAGGAGAAAAACAAACAAATTGTAGTGATAAATTGTACAAGAATAAATGTATTGATCACCATCTAAACAGGCTTATAACAAGAAAGAAATGAACATTTAGGTTTATCTGAATGTATTTTTAAACAAGGAATTTTTAATATCTCGTGACGATGGTTATAAGATGAGGTAGCAACTCATGAGTTTAAAATAGTGTTGGGTCCAGAGTTGAAGCTAGGAATTCAGTTAGTGTTGGAAATTAAGACAAGTTTCAAAGGATCATGTGTCGTACAAGTGAAATTTTACCTCTTCGAGTTGCAACGGAGCATTGATGAGTAATGGACATTTTGTGATCATTGTGGTGAGCTGTTAAAGAAACACAGAAAAAACAAAGAGACGGAATCAGTAGTGCATATGGCAAAAATAAATGAGATCACAGGTCATTGACAGAGTCAGGAAAAATATAGAAAATGTAATCGTGTTACAAAATCGAAACTCAGCATCATATTAATCAAACTTACCTGCGACTTAACTTTCAACCAATCAGAATCGCGTAGCTCGGAATTGAGTTTTTTAATGGCTAAAATATTATTACATGGTGCCTCCAAATGAGGTAAAGAGTCCAAACAGCCATACCATAACTAGTAATTCTAAGTAAAAGCAAAAATGCGAGTAAGTTGTATCACATTGGATATCTAGAGTGGGATAAATAAAATATCAGAGTAATGACAGATGATGAACGCATAGCGAGTACTTTTCTGTCCACGTTATGAACAGGGGCGTCCTTAGCAAATTGTGCACGGGGGCGGAATTGGGTTCGGACCTTGTGTGCAGAATATTGTCCGAGAAATACAGGATCAAACTAAAGTGAGCACATCCTTTAAAAAAAAGTTGCACATTCCAATGTAACTTCTTACAAAAATGTTATTAGACACTGATAAAAGCACAAACCTTACACCAATGGCAGATTAGGCATTCTGTGATACGTGTCTTGGTACAAATATTTATTCCATAACAACTTTGCATATTACGGACATTGTAAACATAGTTGGTAACAGAAGTATGAACACCCTAGCTTCATTGTCTCAACCCTACTGTGAGAAGAGTTTGGGGCAATTCCGGCCCCCCCCCCCCCCCCCACTCAGGGGTCGGAATGACCGCATGCGTGTTGCCAAAATGTCCGGTAAAGGGGTAGTTTTCGTGCGACAAAGTCCGGCCCGAGAATTGTAAAAAAAAGGGGTGTATTTGACTTTTCACCCG
Source organism: Strongylocentrotus droebachiensis (assembly GCA_035222895.1). Taxonomy (NCBI): domain Eukaryota; kingdom Metazoa; phylum Echinodermata; class Echinoidea; order Camarodonta; family Strongylocentrotidae; genus Strongylocentrotus; species Strongylocentrotus droebachiensis. The sequence continues at coordinate 74,861 of JAVYIG010001596.1, read as the reverse complement.
GAGATTTCTTTAAAAAGGGGGTGTTTTTTCTTTTTTCTCTCATCTCTTTGGACTCCTGAGAAATTATTCCGAATTTAGGGGGGTACATTGAGCATTTTTCCTGATTTAGGGGGGTCTCCAAGGCAGGAAAAGCCCGCGAAAAGCCCGCGAAAGGGGGGTTCGAAAATGTTGGCAGTCCTCAGAAAGGGGGTGCTTTCAAAAAGAGGGAACGAGCATATGCGTACCCTAAATAACACTGAGTGTAGGGCCGGGGGGGGGGGGGCAATGCAGATACATTCTTGACAAGAGCTAGAAAAGATTTCATTTAAAAGAGGCAAATATTTTTGTCAATTTGCCAACAGAATTTTAAGTGCGGGGGTCACATCCAATCCCTCTGTCGACGCCTGAACTACAACCATAATACGATCTATAATATTATACAGTTTAAAGCCCCACTGTACTACTTATAGCTACTTGCGCCCTCTATATAGCAAACAATGCCTAATCGGTGACCATTGGTCCCCAATGATCCTCTTTTTCTTAATTGATAGCTTATTTTGATGAGATAACCACATGTCAGTGACCATGCAGGGAGGTCTAATCCCTCCTGGCCAAACAAGTGCGATGGGGCTTTAAATAAACATGATCTTACTTACCGATGTGTTCAAGGAGTTATACGCCACAACGAATCGGTGTTTGAGCGCTGTGACATTGAATCCTAACGACGTTTCATCAGCGTGGTCGAGTTCGTGGATGAAAGAGTTCATGAGTACTAATCCTCGACAGAGAAATTTCACTCCCGATTCATTCGTCCTCGTATAATTGACATCGTTTGGCGTCTGGAAGCACAAACAATAACAAGAAAAATAAATTACATAGTGTACGAGCGTCGACATCATTTAAGTGTATTTTTCATCCGTATCCCACCTACATTATCAAGAGTTAAGTACCAGTATGTCTGTTATTTTCTTGTTTGTACTTAAATCAACTCTATTAATCAAATACCATGGAAACAAAAAGGTAGAAAACTAAGTAGAGAATAGAAACAAAAGTAATTATTTAGACAATGATCAGATGGCGCATTCTCGATCTATATGCAGATGAAACAAACAAAGTTAGGTTTATCGAAAACAAATATCATAATTTCTTGTTATTTTATAGATTTTACCGAAGGCCTATAACAATTCAAAATTTACCGACAGCACCTTTTTACTGGGGTCACCCCCGGACCCCTACTAGTCGCGCTCTGGTTCAAGGTAGAATAAAGGAAGATGTGTAATGATTGAGTACTGATTGTTTAAAATTATTTAACAGTTATATGCTTCTATTCAATTAGAATAAAAAGTAGGAATATCAAACCATTGCTCTTTTAACTGTGCTACTGTTTGATTCAATGGTTGTGAAAAGTGTGACACAGGTGCACTTACCAATTGGTGGATAGTAGCGTTAAGTTCAGCTGGGTACTGATAAAATAATGAAGGAAATAAAAGAAATCATCAGCATTCGTATTCTATATTCCCATTTTCCTAGGTTTTGTTTGTTTGAATAATACATTATCTTGTTTTTATGAGGTTGTAACTCGTGTTATGATTCAGGAAATATGTAGATTGATACAGTATCTAACCAAGGAACAGGGCTAAATCTAATAAGATATATCTAAAGTACACGTGGAGTATAAAATAGAATTAGAGCAAACAATTGCGTCCATATCTGTGCCCCAAAAGATAACTTAGAGCCCCAAAGGCACCAACAGAATCTGAAAAAACCCTATTTTTGTGCATTGTGCCACTCAACCCCCTCCTCCCCCAAAAGAATTCCGGATTCAGCATTGTCACAAAATGTGAAGCTTTGAAAATTAGCGTGATTGCCTGATAGGCGAAACTTCTTAGTCTTAGACCACTTTAGAGACAATTTCATCATTCAAAAAAGGATGAAGAATAGTCTTCATCTTTCTCATTGCCCATGTAACAACCCTCACTTTAGGCGGAACTTCTTAGTCTTAGACCACTTTAGAGACAATTAAATCATTCAAAAAGGGATGAAGAATACTTCATCTTTCTCATTATTGTTGTTCATGTAACAACCCTCACCAATCAGTCAAATGACACCTCATATGCAATGCACTCACATATTGAGACATACGGGGTGTGCCCCCGGCCCCCCCCCCCTCAGTATTATTTAGGGTACGCATATGCTCGTTCCCTCTTTTTGAAAGCACCCCCTATCTGAGGACTGCCAACATTTCCGAACCCCCCTTTCGCGGGCTTTTCCTGCCTTGGAGACCCCCCTAAATCAGGAAAAATGCTCAATGTACCCCCCTAAATTCGGAATAACTTCTCAGGAGTCCAAAGAGATGAGAGAAAAAAAGGAAAAACACCCCCTTTTTAAAGAAATCTCCGGGTGAAAAGTAAAATATACCCCTTTTTTTACAATTCTCGGGCCGGACTTTGTCGCACGAAAAGTACCCCTTTACCGGACATTTTGGCAACACGCATGCGGTCATTCCGACCCCTGAGTGGGGGGGGGGGGGGGGCCGGGGGTGTGCCGCTCTAATGGGTCCCATTTTTACAAAAATATCCCTAAACATTGCGAACATTGTGAAAAATGGGCCTTTATTTCGAGAAAAAATCCCCCACAATGACCCTTACAAATGGATAGGGTATTCGAGGCTTGAGCGAGCAAAAAACCGACTTAACCAAATCTGAGAATCAACCCCCCCCCCCCACCTCCCGGATGCAACGGGCATAGCTTACCTCGTCCGTAATGGCATTGAAATCCAAGATGGTGGAACGGTGCACGAAACAATGTTTCATGGATAGCAGCTTTCCACGGGGTAACGATGACCCACCGCGTATTCCACATGGTGTCCACATCTGACCTTCGACCTGTGTCGATGATGTCACTCCGAGTGACAGCGCGAATACTAACACCAACAAGGGAATGGGTGTGGTCATTGTGGGGTAGGGTGTGGCCCGTCTGATGATGGTGTTGCCCGGAATGTTGGTAGTATTGATGAACAGGTGTCGCCGTGTCGGTAAGTCTTTGGTGATGTGATAATCAAACGTTGTCTTTCAAACTGAGCTTCAGAAAATTGTCTCCTGAGAAGAGTACATAAGTAAAGAATGAAAGACAGTGTTTCTAAAGCGCAGGTTGCAGAATAAACGTTGAATTATATTTTATTCCAAAAAGAGACGAAAATAATAAAAAATATCCAGAGCTAAAAATAGAATACCATGGTTTTGTTAAATGGTATTTAATATTTTTTTTAAATATGAAGGTAAAAAAGTGAAAATATGATATTATCAAGTTGCATCCAGTAAGAAATACAATATGATCGCATGGATCAGAAGGAACCAAATATTGTCATGTTACATATGATCATTATTATAGAGGGTATCAGTTGTCCATCATCATATTAAAGAGTTTTGATTGTAAAGATGTTAACCCCGGTAGTTAGTTCCAGTGATAGAAACTCATAATCCGGTCACAGGAAGTTATGATGATTGTAAAAGAAAATAACTACATTATGATACTGTCAAAATGTGGTTGACGAAATTGGAAAAATATTTTTAATTGATTAAACTGACGTAGAAAATTGAAGGAATGAGGAGGACGCTTTACCTCGCACACTCCAGGAGATATAAACTTACCTTTTTAGATAGCGTTCAGCCGATATCACACCAATGAAGCTATGTCGGAACAAATGAAAAATATCTGCCATTTCATCCCAGTTTAAATACTCCTCAATATCCCAAATATGCGTCATTATTTCGAAATATGAATTTCGTCTTGACAATCCTTAGTTCGTATTCCTCAATTCAAGTTTATAATAAAGGTGAGAATGCAATTGAAGTAAGACGGGAGATGTAGTCATGTCCGGGAGATTCGTACTTGAAAATGAAATATTTTACTCCAACTGCAATAAAAATACAAACAACGCACTTTGTCTCTCTCTAAGTATGTAAGTTGCACCTGGGAAAATACACGTTGCACGTTCAACAGTTATTTGTTCGTTACCTGAATGAAAACACAATGAAGCGAAACCGATGTCGACATTAGTATTTATTTGAGTGCACACTTCACAAACAATTGCACAATAGGCATGCGACCTGGGCGCTCTGCAGTTCTATTTTCACACCCGTCCTATTCATGTGCTTTATTTCCCCTGAGCATTTCCGCTTACAACGCTTTTCATTGTGCCCAGTTGTGGAGTCGTGTAGTTCTTGATAATTATATAATGATAATGATATATTTTAAGAACTCGAAATGGTGCAATTTTTACCTACTTTCTTCTTCTTCTACTACTACTACTACTACTACTACCACTACTATACTTTTACTACATGTACTACCAGGTTCAGGTAGTAAAACAAAATATAGCTCGATACCCCCCCCCCCCCCCCGGTTGAGCCACCAAAACAAAAACAAAGTGCTCACTACCCATTTTCTGTCTTCAAATAATGAGAAAAAAGGCCGTTCTCATAAATGGAGCAACTAAATTTAAGTAATTCAAATCAATTGTTATTCTTTCCACAATTCGATAAAAATGACAATATGAACATACAAAACAACCTATAACTATAGCAATGTAGTTAAGGTATAGAGAAATTCGAATACAATTAAAGATATTGTACAAAATTAAAACAAACAGAAAGAACAAAAATATATCAAAATGTTGAGGGATACACAAAGGCTTCAGGCCTATCACAGGCTTTATATATATATATAGGAAATATATAATACATAATGATAGAAAATTACGAATAGTTTAGGAACACGCACACACACCCACGCACGCACGCACACACACACACAAGATAAAGCAAATGGCACAAAATGAATATTTTATCAGGGGGTGTCATACTTAATCAATTCATTTTCATATTTCTTTTAAAACTCGACAGGATAGGTCAACTCTTTATTTCAGACTCCAGACATTTCCATAACTTTTTTGGATCAATAAATGCAGTGGAAGGAGTATTCCTTGAAATGCATTGTGCGCCAATAACGGCTACCGGAGCTACAGCTAGGGTAATAATTTCCAAAGCTCTTTGGAAGCGCATAGAGACGTTTTATAATGTGATATGCGTTATACAAGAACCGAATATTATTATTGTGGTACGAGAAAATTCATACTTTAATTTAGGAATGCGAATGTGACTGGACCTGTCTAGTCAAGTAGAGTATGGAACAAACGAACCATTTTCATGAAAACAATCATCACCAAAAAACTTAGGCAGCAGATTGTGCAAGTGACGAAAACATTAAATGTGCATATGCAATTTGTGTATATCCTGAGCTTTATGAAATAAGGGATCCGTGTGTTACAATGGTGATGAACCAGTAATAATGCGCATTGCTTGTTTGTTTCTGTAAAAGTAGAATTTTATTAAGATGCGTTGAAGCGCAGCTTCCCCAGACAATATCGCAGTATGTTGAATAAGGTATTATCATTAAGCCATTTACTGATAAATGGTAAGAAGAATCTTGTGAAGTAAATACTTCCCTCAATCAATTTATCGCTCCCACAACCTTCGACATTTTGCATGATATCTCACAAAGAAGATTTTTGCAACTCAATTTATCGTCTAAAACATCCCCCCCCCCAAAAAAAGAGAGTAAAATGTACCAATAATTTGGCAATTATCTATGAATATACCCTCACATCAGAAAATGTAATGTTTTTATCCTTAGAGAAATCTGTAGTCGTGCTTGGTAAAGTGTATACAATGTTAGACGCAATTGTACAAAAATGTTCATTAAATGTGTTAAATATGTTCATATCATCACAAACACAAATTCCATCTTTCTCAATGTAATCAGATTGCACTTTTCCTTGAGAGGATAATAATTCATTCATAATTCTTCAAGTTGCTTTGGTATTACAGCGAACATTGTTTAATTTGTTACAGTGATGATTCCTTTTATTTTACGTATTGCACACGTGACCTGATTTCTGAGTGCGGTATGGACGGATTTCCGGTAGGCCTACCTGCTTGGATTCTTTATATATTTCTGATATATCCAATTTTTTTTCCAGCATAGTTTTCTAACGTTTCTAAACCAAGGCTTAGAAATATGCATTTTCTTACTCCGAATATTTACAAATGGAAAACATACATCATAGATATTATTCAATACATACATGAAACAGTCAAATTGCTTATCAACATTAGAGTCATGCAAATGCATGTTCCAGTCTATTTCCGCTAACATCTCAAAAAAAATTGCAATATCATTATAATCTTTGACACGCATGGTGACAGTTTTATATTCATTAAAATCCTCGGCATACTTAATACAAGTAAAGATTAATAGATGATTACCGACATCTTTATAATATAGATATTTATCTAAAATATATGTGTAATATTATACATAGGCCTATTTATATATGTATATTATATATATGATAAAGCATTATTTTAATGTTATTTGATATAGTGTGTTTACGACTCATGTAAACGCCAAACATGTGATGAATACTTGTAATTATGTAGTAAGCCTGTACTCTGTACTAAACAGTACTAAACCTTTAAAGTGTACTGTCGTTACGAAAATAAGCCTACAATAAAGCCTAGATGTCTAAATGTCCCTAAACATTTGCTACAACAGCTGTCTTCGAACACCTATAACGTTGCGCAAGTAGTTTTATGTATTGATTATATATTCGTATATGGGTATGTCGCGAATCATAGGCGCCGGAAGTGGGGGGGGGGGGGCAGGGGGGCAGTTGCCCCCCCCCCCCCAGTCAAAAATGTGGGGGGGGGGGGCAAAACGCATTTTTGCCCCCCAAAAACGCCCCCCCCCCAGTAAAGGAGTAAACAAATTTTCAATCCAAAACAACGTAACAATAATAAAAACCTGAATTACATCACATATACAATTCCATTCAAAGAAAAAGGAAAGTTCACCGGAATTAAATTTCATAAACATTGCGCATGCCACCTATACGGTATTTATCAATGGAGGTCTCTATAATAGCGATACGCGCATAAAAAACGTGGACATATTGTGCGAGAATGGGAAAGCGTGTCCGTTTGTTTGTTATAGGGGTGAGAAGACATGAGCCCCTGAACGCTGGGGGGGGGGGGGGGGGGGGGTGATGTTTTTCTTATTCGAAACAAGTGATTTACAAATGTTGATTTTGTGACATGATTTTCCGGCATTTTTTCTCCATTTTTTTCGTAAGTCATACCTTTTTTTGCGTTTGTTGGAAAATAAGAAATTCCAAAATTACAGTCAGGCGAAATATGCTTATTTAGAAGCCTTTATGTCATGGTCTGCAAAGTGGCTGGGCTCGAGCACCCCCCCCCCTCCCCCCTCTCCTTTATGAAAAAGTATGTTAAAGAGAAAAAGAAAGAAAGACGGAGAAAAAAATAAGTGACCTGCCAATGTCACAAATAAGGTATAAAACATGCTCCTCTGACCGTAATTAAATGCTTAAAACCCCAGAGCTTACAGGGGCTCCGCCCCCGAACCCCACCAAGGGACCTAAGGCGGGCCCCTGGATGCTCATCTGACCGTAATTAAATACCTAAAACCCCCGAGCTTCCAGGGGCTCTGCCCCCTGGACCCCAACAAGGGCTCTAAGGCGGGCCCCTGGATGCTCATCTGACCGTAATTAAATACCTAAAACTCCTGAGCTTCCGGGGGCTCTGCCCCCTGGACCCCACCAAGGGCCCTAAGGCGGCCCCTGGATGCTCATCTGACCGTAATTAAATACCTAAAACCCCTGAGCTTCCGGAAGCTCTGCCCCCTGAAACCCAACCAAGGGCTCTAAGGCGGGTCCCTGGATGCTCATCTGACCGTAATTAAATACCTAAAACCCCTGGACTTCTGGGGGCTCTGCCCCCTGGACCCCACCAAGGGCCCTAAGGCGGGCCCCTGGATGCTCATCTGACCGTAATTAAATACCTAAAACCCCTGAGCTTCCGGGGGCTCTGCCCCCTGGACCACACCAAGGGCCCTAAGACGGCCCCTGGATGCTCATCTGACGTAGTTAAATATTAAAACCTCTGAGCTTCTTGGGGCTCTCCCTCCCCCCCCCCCCTCTTGGAACACGTTAATTGCCTTACAGAGGGCCCCTGGATGCTCATCTAACCGTTATTAAATACCTAAAACCTCTGAGCTTCCGGGGGCTCAGCCCCTTGACCCCCTGCCGAGGCTCATGCCCTGGACCCCACGCCAATTTACGCTCTACCTGATCGATAATACTCCACTTTGAAAAACGTTCCGCGGGACCTGCATGTAACGTGTAAGACTGATGGTGATGCAGATTTTTCGTCTACCCCCCCCCCCCTTCCGAACTTTTTTTCTCATTACGTCACTGCCCCTGGAATGTGAGCCCCCTGTAATGTGAGCCCCCCCCCCCCCCCCCATCCCAAACTGCTTCCGGCGCGCCTGTCGCGAATGATGGCTGCGCCACCATTACACAACTCAATAAACAAAATATCAACTTTCATTTCGATTATTATCATTTCAAATGTTATATTAATATTGTTTTTTTAAGTAAAAAAGTATTACTCTATAAAAAATCTTGAGCAGTATTTTGTTCGAATTTCTTCATTGCTCAGCCCATGACGAAAGCTATACAATGTTTGGTTCCAATAAATTAAGGTGTCACTACAGCTACAGCCTGTCATGTCACCGTAGTCCATTGAGAGAACTTCCACTATTCTATGGGAGGATATATTTCATGTGATAGATCTGTGGAAATTTCAATGTTGTTAATGCTAATGTTTTATTGTAGAGTTTTGTAACAACCAAATAATTAAAAAGATATTGCCGCAATTCATGCAGTCTAAAGCTCACCGCACGTTGTACTCTTACGCCCCGATCCGATTGTGGAAGAATTGTCAAAAGCATTTCATATGTCAAGTATCAAGTATCGAGGTTTAAGGTAGTCTATAAATAGCAAAATCGAAATTTCGAAGTATTGTAAGCCACCTTGTAGGAGAAAATACCCCTCCCCCCCAAAAAAAAAAAAATAATTAAAAAAAAAAAAAAAAAAAAAAAAAAAATCAACAACAAAAAATATTCAAAATTCAAAAGAAAAAAAATCAAATACAAAACACAAAATACATAATCGGTTTCGAATCCTATACAGTTAAGAGCACTGATGTGATTATCTACGAATATTTGATTTGATTTGATTTGATTTATTGGTTTCTGCATCTTTTTTCTTTTTTTCATCATACATTTTCATGAACATACATGTAATATGGTTTGATACAATATTTTAAGTGTATATAATTTTATACAGCTAATAAACGAAATTAAACAAATATATTGAATGCATAATTAACATACATTAGATGCAGGAGGGCTACAGATCAGACATAAGCAAAGTAGCTTGACGTGCCCGCAGCCCTCAACTTAGATACAACAATATACAACAAAAAGAGTGACTTGCAGAGAAGAAAAGGTAAGGGGAGAGTCTAAGGAGCGTTGGTAATAATACAATAAATCTCATCTGCTGATTGAATGCAGTTTCATTCATGAATGGCTAAACGATGCTAGGTCATGGGCGAGTTGGGCTCTAATGCGACTAGAAGGCCTAAAATGCAGCAAGTTTTACTTCTAAGTATTTATGTCATTACTTAGACCTTTTATCAAGAAATTTATTTCTATAAGTTCGTTATAATTTTCAGACTGTGATTTCTTCGAAAATAGAATCGGAGTCTGATCATGTAGTGTGAGGAAACGTTATGACTTGACAAATGTTTGGTGCATTGCATTAAGACGAATATAATAATTCTTATATGCAAATTTAAAAATGTTATTTTCTATGGAGGTTCCAGTGGCCATCAAAATTGCGGTTTGAGCATATAAGCTCAAGGGCACAATTTCGCCTGTTGGTCTGCGTACTCGCTTGCTCTGCTTGCCCTTATATCTACTTTTTCAATGTTTAAATTTTGTGAACAAGCAAAGCAAGCAAGCAAAAATTGTTGATATTCTATTTTATAGAAATGCGTTGTCGTCACCAACATATTGATTATATTTTTAAAAGTCATAATGACTGATAGATCACCTCGATCTTTGCCCGAATATGAGGCAGAGGTTTCCCAATTTATTTTGTTCCCTCCTCGCAAATGACATGTATGATTGAAAAAGCCTTAATACAGAATTACTTTTCTTTCGCTGGTTCATACTTTTTAATTTTGTATATACTTATGTTTTGTTATGTTATAGAAATTCTACGTATTCATCATTATTTTCCTCTGCTTCCTCCTCCTCTTCCACCTCCTCTTTTTCTTCTTCTTCTCCTTCTTTTTCTTCGTTTACTTATTATCGTTTCTATCATCAGTTTAATATTGTTATCATCATTATCTTTACTATATTATTTTTTCTTATCTGTCTGTAAATATTACTAGTTTAACTTATTAATGTTGTACATGTAAGTCAGGGACCCCAATTGGAATAAGCTTTTGTGGGCTATCCTGTTCAAGCTGACTTAATTTTGATCTGTTATTCTTGTATATTGTTATATGTTGGAAGCTTGGCGCATAAAATCAATCAATCAATCGTATTCCCATGAAAGCGCCGCCCATGCAGTCATATACCAGTCGTACCGCAGGAAATTGACTTGTTGTAACCGATTGCCTGTGTCTTTCTGTTGAAACGGAGGGTTTAGTTTATTTATCCCGACATTTCAATGTTTTTAACATCTCTTCTTAAATAGTTAAGCAGTTTAACACAGAACCGAAGCGATGAATAAGAGAGAGTGATGATATGGCTAGGGGCGACGGATGCCCTCTCAGTTGGGTTAATCACTCAACATCAAAGCGTGTAAAAGATAAAGGGAGAGATAGGGGGAGTGAGAGAGAGAGAGAGAGAGAGAGAGAGAGAGACAGAGACAGAGACAGAGACAGAGAGAGAGAGAGAGAGAAAGAGAAACAGAGACAGAGAGAGAGAGAAAGAGAGAGAGAGAGAGAGAGAGTGGGACATACAAGCATATACAGATAGACAGATGGAAAGAGACACTTGTTTAAAAATAAGAGAGTAGTGGGAAAGTAGAGAGCGAGAATCGGAGTTTAAAAGAATATGAGTAAGAGAAAGGGATAGAGTGGAAGATATGAAAAGAGAGGAAATGGAGTGATAGAAAGAAAGCGAAAGGGGAAGAGGAAGATATATCACCATAGTTTCATAGCTATCATCATCACCAGGGGCGTAGACAACGGGGGGGGGGGATGAGGGGGATGCATCCCCCCACCTCACAAGGTGGGGGGGGGGGGGATGGCATGTACAATCATCCCCCCCCCAGGTTTTGGGGAATGATATTTGCTTACTTAATAAGTCATAATGATGATAATAATAGTAATAATAATAATGATAACAATTATAATATTAATAATAATAATAATTATGATGATGATAATAATAATCCTCATCATTATTGTAATTGTGTTTATTGTTATTAGCCGCATTCACACGGTGAAAGCCAATTCAGACGGTAAAAAAAAGAAAATCTTACAAGTATTTTGTGGTTATCTTGTGGTTTGGAAACCACAAGATAACCACAAGATTAAACAGGCGCGGATCTACGGGGGGGGGGGGTTAGGGGGTTTAAACCCCCCCCCCCTTGGGCGGCCCAAAAAACAAACAAAACAAAAAAAAGGAAGAAAAAAAAAAAAAAAAAAAAAAAAAAAAAAAAAAAGAACGCACGCTGGAGAGAAACCCTTTCAAGTGCAAATATTGTGAGAAGATATTCAACTCATCTGGTAACTTAACCAAACACATGATAACTCTGGATATAACTGTGTATTTAACTGTTACTTGATTTAAAAAGACGTTATCATGCACTGCTTTTTATGGTCTCCATTGTGTTAATAGATGCCAGGAAAACATCACTTACGGGGTTCAAATAAACACCCCAAAAAAAATCGGCTCGCCGCTTCGCGGCTCGTGGACGATGCTCTGCATCGACATTATTTTGGTCAACCCCCCCCCCCCCTTAGCAAAAAGCTAGATCCGCCCCTGAGTCATCCCCCCAGGTGTACGAACCTGTCTACGCCACTGATCATCACCACCACCATTATCCTCCCCCTCCTTATCTGACCATCAACACTTTCATCATCCCCAATGCCATTGTCACCACCATTGCCCACAAAGGACCTATCACCAACTTCATCATTATCACCATCATCATCATCACCATCAAGATCATCACCAGTATCATCATCAACATCATCATAACCACCATCATCATCATCATCATCAAGATCATCACCAGTATCATCATCATCACCATCAACATCATCATAACCACCATCATCATAACCATTATCATCATCATCACCAACTTCATCATCAGGATCACTATTATCCTCCTCATCATCACCATTATCTTCCCCATCACCATCCCCACTATCATCATCATCACCACCATCCTAAGCAGCAATGTCATCATCTTCATCATTATCATCACCACAATCAGCACCATCACCATAACCATTATCATCATCACCAGCATCATCTTCATCATCATCATCATCATAATTCACAGTCATCATCATCGCTAAATAGAATACTGATTGAGGCAAATACAAAAAATCTATAATTTCATTTAAAAGTTATCAAGATCTCTTTATGCTGAACAATATATATAGATACATTTGAACGATGTTAGATGAGTTATAGTACTCATTCAATAAAAAAATGATTTGGATTAAATAGTCTATTCAATTTTTCAGTACATCTGAAGTACTCAAAATGTAATGGCTATACCTTATTAGACCATTTCCCTGTTGATTACGTTCATCAGAATCAATTTAGTCATTATTTTAATAGACTCTTTTTTACCTCTGTAAGAAATAATATTTAACTCCCTTCATTGTTCATAATCATCAACTTCACTTTAATAAACTCAACATTATTGCATTCTTTAAACAACATATCCATATTGAAGTATCTTTTTAAATAATAAATCTATGTACAATTTGAAGAATTCAGTAGCAATTTGACAGTCCAATTACATAGTAAACATATCCATAAAAAGGATAATTTAGAGAAAGTGTGAAACAGTAATACAATCACTCATCAAGGCACTACAGAAGAAACTCTGAAAGGCACATTTTGTTCACAGCCTACTGGCATGTACTTTGGTAGTGTACGAGTGTGAAATTCAAGTCAAAGGCACGTTATAGTGCCTTATAGTTTATAACAATGTTTCTACATTTTTTACTCAAAACAACACTTTTACTTCAAATGTATATCCCGATATAATTTAGTTATAAAAAAAGGCTAGTGCATCCAAGAGTCTATACAGAATAAGAAGATTTCTACAAGCAGGGTGAAAGCCAGTGAGACAAGAAGCCTATTAGACTGAGTGAATAAGACACCATGGAATTAAAGCTTTGCACATTTCATCACACTACTATAGGAGTAAAGGAAAGTAAAGTTAACGATCCCACAAAAGTTTGAAGTCTGTTTTGCTGAGTTCATGACGAGAAAGAGCATAACTTTCTTTGTCAAATGAAAATGAAGCTCAAAACACAATTAACCATTATAGCCTTCTTTTTTTTTAAAGCAGATGACATAATGCCCTGGGAATAATAAATATTGAATATTTACAGTCAACTTGAGCAAAGGACAATAAATCATACATATCATTATGTCATAAGGTAGGTTCTATGTTTTCATGAAAAGATATTACAAATGCTATTGAACATTATTGAACGCCTCTTGTAATTAAATTCTACAAATCTTCTCAAGTTGTTGAGAAAATATAAAGGTCAGTTTGAATCAAAATAATTAACAGTATTTCTTATGAAGAAGAATATGTTCTCATGATACATGTATCTTGCTTTCTATGTCTGTTAGACAAACTAATGAGAAAATAAAAAGTCAAAAATGCCCAAATCACGTTAAAATGTTCTTTTGTGAGACACACTTCACTCAGTATAGAATTTTATTGGCATTTGTTTGCCTGTGACTTTGGATCCATTCAACATCATTGCATTTTAAATGTTTCAAAGAACCAGTCCTTTTCACTACATGAGGCATTATTATATGGCAGTAATGAGGTACACTTAATATACATCTGATATCATTATTGCTTTGTTCGCTTTATTGATTTGATCTTTAGAACATTTGTTCACGCTTCTGTGCTCAATCCGTAACTGTAAAGGCATTGAAAATGTATATATCTTTGGATCAAGATGATAATATACCCATTGTGTTTATATTTGTCCATGAGTAACCATGTTCTGTAGCCTCTGAGTGGTTGCTCCATCAAACTGATAAGCCTGAAAAAATAAATGAAAATGGAAGAAAAAACAGAAGCAGAGAAATGTATTTAGTGTTGAAAGTGAAACATTTAGGAAAATAACTTTTACTAGTTAAAGATATTAAAAAACTTTGAATAGAAAGGTATGGTACCATTACTGTTGATTAATAGATTTTGGTGAAGAATTTCAAATGGGACAAAACAAAATGACTCTAAAATGAGAGAGAAAAGCAGAACAATTCAGGAAGCACAAGAGGCAATGTCAAATGAGGAATGTGGAGGAGATTTCATAATGGTTGTTTGGATTGACATGTATAGACAACGTACTTCTTCAGGCTTAGAGATCACATACGAGTTACAGCAATGACATAAACATAACAAAAGCAGTTATTATTTCAACAAGAAGACATAAGTCACTTGTCCACTTTCACTTCATCTTTCCTCCACTTTGGAAGGAATAACTTTGTTTTCTTCAGCCATTCACATTTGGGGTTTATTTAACAATTTCATAAACTAAATAAACAAAACCAAACAACTTAATTTAGTTGCAGGGGCTACCATTTTGGGTAAAAGGGCTTTCAGTGCCCACATATTACTTTCATTTCTTTTATTAATGATGAGCACTGATAGGAGATATGGAAGAAAAGAAGAAACAACAGTAAGGAATAGTAGGGAGAAAAATGAAAAACAAGAGGTAAAAAAATATTGCTTGTAAGTATCGGCTTGCATGGTGATATACAGTAGGCTTGCCGAGAGTCCTTTTCAGAAAATATTGTTATGAATGCATTGAAAGCATTCTTACTCACTCTAGAGTAGTAATGTTGTGCAAGGTCTTTGTCTTTCTTGACCCCATGACCTAGATGAAGACACCTAGCGTAGTAGAAACATGCCATGGCCACGCCCTTAGCAACGAATACCGGTAGACAGTCTGTAGCTTTACTCAGCTCCTCAAAGTTATCAACCTGGGACAATCTGTATAAAGAGCAGACAACTGGAAGGTTTAATCTGATGGAGTATTCTAGAACATTCAGTTTAGATCTAGAACAAAACAGTAAGAATTTATCTCCATTTGTAATTGAGAGCCAACGGGTAAAAAATTCCATATTGATTTTAGATACAGATAACTTTTTTCCTTCTACGATAATATAAAACATGTATGTGGGAATCGTATTTGATAATACAAGGAGCTGCCACAATCTTAACTGAACAAATATTTCCACAGAGAAAAAAACAAAAACTAAATTTCAAATTCTACCTCTGTCAAATCTCTGGCGACACCTCGGTGTGGGAAAATGGTAGAGGATTGGGTTTTACCAGTAAAAAGTAAACCTAGGTTCAAAACTAAACACTTTCCAAAGCAATTGGCTAAGAGTTATCTTTTGTCCAATTGCAAATTACTGCAGTTTCCCAGATGGTAGCTAAACTATTTTTGTAATACTATCAATGTGAATTTTCCACTTTTATCTCTATCAAATACTGGTTACGAGAAAACATTTATCAAACAATATCAACAGCGCTATAGAACTCTCATCTACTCATGTAATAATAATAAGACACTTATCATACTAAGAGAAAAGATAGACCAATTACTTTCCCATTATATTTTTGATAAATGAGATGGTAGCTTTACTTGTGCATGCAAGTAATTTTTACAGCTTCAGTTCATATATCCTGTTTTCAAATTGCATAATACTTCCGCAAACCAAACCCAACTCAAGTTTAATATTCCTCTCCCATTTTATTCAACCTCTAATTAAGATAGATGAATCAGTATGGTTCTCAGAAAATAGTCTATTTTTAGAACCCAGTTTAGGAACCAGGTTACATTTGAAGAGGTTCTGAATCACGATTCGCACGAAGGTAGGTTTAATCTTGGTTTCAATCAAAATACTTTCACCATGTCGTGGAATGACAGCTATCCAAACTGTTCTTATTAATACTAGGTGAATGCCTCGGCAACAACTGCCAAGTATTTACTCGCTCACAAACACTCTTTCAATGAAACTTTATACTCAGTTTTAGTATCGCATGTGTGTTTTGGTAGTAAATCCTTCCTTTACGTGCGGCTTGTGGTGGGTGTTAAAACTGGACTTTTACAAACGATACAAGGGTTTAAAGTTCTGATTAATATTCTATTCTAACCCGTCATGTAGTGTGATCCTGGTATATTTTAGTTTGGGAATTTTGATTCATTCATCTTTGAATGTTCTTGAGCAGGCGTGTCTGTTACCCTATCAATCAATCAATACCAATATCCTTCTCAATGATGGCAGGATATCAGGGAAAGGGTAGGAGCTAGAGTAATGGTACTCAAAGAGGTACATGATGGCACTCCGAGCGAGTTGGTGGGTGGGGGGTTTCGGGGAGTAAGATTAGAGTATGATTTCATATCTAAATTCAGTTCTATTTTATTTATTCATAGATGAATTGTATTATTGATCCATGGACGCGAGGGGGAGGGGGGTGAGAAAATGGTTCTGAGAAAGAGTAAAGTCACTCTGAAATGTGTTCTGGGGTATTAAAAAAAAAAAAAAAAAAGCCATCGCACTAGACACTCTTGAAAAAAACAGATAAGTTAGATATTGATTAATAATATCTGAAATATATCAAAACCTGATAGTATTTCCTTGTCATTGTCTTTGGATCTTAACTAATGAAATCAAGGAATGTGTATCTTCTGAATTCATGAAGATGGAGTTGACCACTCTTTTTTCCCCCGTTAGTTGGTTTTCAATCAATAATTGATTCCATGTAAGGAATGTCTTGAAAGATATGTGACTTATCACAACCCACTGAACACTGAACAAGAAACTTACAACAAATTCTACACATATTATATATCTTTCTCTTTTACAAACAAACTTAATGTGTGCAGCAATTTTTTTTAGGCCATACTTCTTGAACAAATAATTAACCAGTATATATCTACATACCTTGCAGCTAGTTCTGCAGCCTTGGTATAGAGCTTGGTGGAGTAATAGTGAGCCACCAAATGACCCATGGAATACACATTCCCTCGTTCGGAAGATTCCTTTAAACACTCAAATGCAGAGTCTACGTCCTTCTTACAACCCTGACCTGTGGCATACAGAATCCCAAGAGCTCCTGTTGAAAGTTCAATAAAGGAGAGATAAATGAAATGAGCAAAAGTAGCTTTGAAAGACATACATGGATATATAATTAAGAGAGAGAGAGAGAGGGGGTGGGAGAGAGGGGGTGGGAGAGAGACAAGAGAGAGAGAGAGAGAGAGAGGGGGAGGGAGAGAGGGAGGGAGAGAGAGAGAAAGAGAAAGAGAGAGAGAGACAGACTACAAAAGACACAGAGAGAAAGGTAGAGAGAGAGAGAAAGCAAGACGGACTGAGATACATACAAAGGCAATGGTAGAGAGGATGAAAAAAAGGGAATAATGAAGAGAATGTGATAAAAATGAAATGAGAAGGAAAGAGAGAACTAAAAAAAAAAAAGACGGACAGACATAATTCAATGGCTAAGAATGACAAGTGAATAAAATGACCCTATCAGAAATTGTAAATGTTTCTTGCTCATGTCACTGCAGCGAAATTATTTCTTGATTTCATCAGATCAATTTACAGTACGTTATCAATACATGAAGGCATAATAGAACAATCACAGGGTATACTGTACTTACACATAACTTGACGATAAAGCTCTCCTTTGAAAATGGTAACTGCCAACTAAAGAATACAATTAATTTCTACTATCCTATCATAAGTGAATTCAATTTGTCCTCCATTAAAGCTCTTACAAAGCACATCCGTAAGATGATAATCGCTTCTTTATAGATCAACTAGAAAAGCTTCTAAACATGATTTTTTTATGTTATGAAACATAAATAGAAGAAGAGGTAGAAGCCAATTAGCGTTTGGTGTATCTTTAGTAGTTTACAGCAATATGCAGCCTTAATCCAGTCTGTTCTTCCATTGCCATACCATTTCACCTCACTTTCATATACTTTTAATATGATATTTGAATTTTGACATTGTGCCACTTTGATGAAAATGCATACCGTATCATTATGTAGACCAAATCTTTTTCTACTGAATAATATAAGATCATATGCAAAAGATCACAATAAGTCACATCTTTTTTAATTTTTGGAAAACAAAAAAGTTGTAAAACTTGAATTATTCCCAAGTATTCCTTTGAGTTTGAATACTTAAACATTTGAAGTCTGAACAAATCTGAAGGGCTTTAGACTTCCTTTATATCTGACTAATTCATACACTTTATTTGTTTGAATTAATCCTGGCAAACATTCAACCAAAGAAGGGTACTTAAACAGTATAGATAGTCAACGATGATGAAGAGATTCAAAACAGAGAAATGCAAACAAAGAGATCTAAAATTATTCTTAAAATTTCCATAGAGAGGTTGTATTCAAGCAGAGGGAAATTTATTTCAGGATTTATGACAAATTGGACTACGGTAGTTATAATAATGTCAAGCTGACAAGCCAACAATAAATTCAAGTTTTGTTTTTGTATCCGCTTTGCGAGGGACTTCACAACTGAAATTGAAGCTAGTCATTGTGCTGAGGGAAGATCAAAATAGTGAACATGTGGTTGCGAGTTAACCATAAAAATAGGAGTGTTAGACATGTCCCAGACTGACTTGAGAAGGTGTTTAACTATTTTTGTGCCCCCTTAGTTTCAAGAGTAAATTAAGTTTGATTTCTGCATACTTTGTTTTTTGTTGTTTAAAGGCCCACTGCACTACTTGTAGCCACTTGCACCCTTTATATAAAAAAACAATGCCTAATCGGTGACCATTGGTCCCCCATGATCCTCTTTTTCTTATGTTAACTGAGAGCTGGGTTGATGAGATAACCACCTGTCCAGTGACCGACCTTGCAGGGCGGTCTAATCCCTCCTGTAAACTAGTACAGACAAGCTTTAAAGCATATATCTTATGCTGGAGTAAATTCCAGTGATTTTGTATCTGTTTCCATTTAAGGTACAGACAAACATTAAATTCTTAATCCGAATTCATTCTTGGGTGGAATATGCCGCCCATTGCATGAAAGGGTTTAATCTTTCCTAGCTGTTTTACACATTGATGACACATTAACATTTAAATATAAATCCCAGGTCTTATGCAATGTATTTTCCTTGTATATGTCATATGACAAGGTGCAAGCATCACAGTAATTGTGAGAACAAATTCCCTTTTTTCATATTTGGAAACTTTTCATAATAGATGTACATGCAAATACATATATTTCTTGTTTTGCTATAACTACGTAATCTTGGGAGAAAGTACCCAATAATTGGCAATTGGTAGGAGAAAATATAAAAAATGTATGAAATTAAGAAAGGAAGAACCTGGGAAAGTTGTGTTCAAGTGCATAACACTGAAAAGGCCCACAACAATATCTGAGATTAAAATTAAAAGCAGGACTTGATAAAAATAAAACTTGGTTGGAAAATAATATTGCATGCAGGCATAATAGTAAACAATGACATCTCTAACGGCTAGGTTTGAAAGAAAGTAACATCCTGTCTACTCTTTACAATCACATAAAGAATAGTTTAGATGATGAATTCCATACATTTATTGAGCAATGAAATCCATTATTTCCCTAGGTTAACTTTATTTAGAATTCTTTAACCCATTTAAAAAAACACTTTTATTTAGAACTCATGTCAAGGTCCTCAAGGATCTTAAGCTCTGTTTTGGATGAAAAAAGTGCAATGATGTAAGTGCAATGAACCCTTGTTATGATATTGGCGGAACCAATTAGAAAATGTGAATTTTTGTGTGTAAAACTATTGTCAAGTGGCTTTGAATAACTATCATTTTTACTTTTGATCTTGCAAGAAAATTCACATTTTTTATATTTTTATACCAAGTCCATAGCTGTCATCACCCCCTAAGGGGATGGGCGTGATGATTACACAATGAGGAAAACAAGAGAAATGAAACTGAAGATGAATATTTCAACCATTCCCGTTCAGGGAAAGTAACTGATCGTGTACTCAATTAGAGCAATTTCTCAAGCACCTACAGGTAGGGAACGTAATGGAAATTAATACCTGGCTGTTAGATATTTAGATTTATTCTTATCATATACATGTACATCAATACTCATAATAATACATCAATAATAATAATAATATCTGAGATCTGTAAGAATCCACTTGAAAGCAAATACTCAAGGCGCACTTGTGAAACAAACAACAACAAAAACAAAAATATATAGATCACATAATTAACAGTTACTTGTCAAGGTCCTTTTCCTCTTTTATCTGCAAGTTTCATACTTTTTGCCATACAAAGATATCTAGGCATACAAGAGTTACTAGCATTGTAAAAATAAAAAGGTAAAGACAGAAATAACAGTAGGAGATGAAAGAAAAACAAAAGAAAAGGGAATCTAAAGGGCAAGAAGGAAAAAAAAGAAATACTGTACCTTGTGATTCTAGACTCCCGTTTCCAGTCGCTTCAGAATGCCAGAAGAAAGCCTTGGAAAGTGAAACCAAATCAAATAACAATCAATCTCCATTGATCCTTCTTATTAATGGTTGCTACGGACTAATGGTTGCTATAGAATTGCAAAGGACCCTTAACATGACAATAAAACACTTTATACAAATTGTTAACTTAGACCTAGTGGTCTACCATACATGATTCATTGATGACCAACAGATTGATCCTGATATACTTTTCAGGATTACAACCGTAAACTATTGAAACTAGAGCAATCTTGGACGGATGTTATGGAATCATGGAGTCAAAAGGGGAACTGAAGAAAGGTGACTTTTTGTTTTCAAAATAACTGTGGTATGAAATTGTAATTATTTTAATAAAGTTATTTGTCATAATGATATAGATTATGATCTATACAATACCTCGGGAAATATAATTATTAAGAAATTATGAAATCAAGGGTATTTTTCAGTTTTTTTTCAGTTTAGTACTTCTAAGATAGACTTTTAAGAATTGTTTTGTTTAAGGCATATCAAATTCTATAAGCATTCTCTATAAGAAAATGGAACCAAAAATAACAAAAAAAACATCTCACTGAGGAAAAGGGCCAATAAAATCAATCCGAAGGGCTGAAATCAACCATTGCCCAAGATCTACAGACCACTTTAAATC
This sequence comes from Strongylocentrotus droebachiensis, assembly GCA_035222895.1. NCBI lineage: Eukaryota > Metazoa > Echinodermata > Echinoidea > Camarodonta > Strongylocentrotidae > Strongylocentrotus > Strongylocentrotus droebachiensis. Next base: position 53,533 of record JAVYIG010001596.1, on the reverse strand, counting down.
TTTTGAGGCAGCTTAAAAGTCATGCCTTTCTTGCCTACATGGAAAGGACGATTAAATTGCACACAATTAATGTTGGGTTTTTCATTTTATATGAAATTAGTGGAATGTGCAGCATTCTCTATATTTTGAGATATAAAGTTGGTCACCTAAGCAGTTTTCTACACTTCAAGGCTGGCAACCCTTATTAAAAATTCACTAAATACCTTGGTAACCATAAAGGAATTAGTCATTTTCATATAATGGCAATTCTATGTATTTTGTTGCTTACCATTTTACCAATATTGTCGAATTAAATCTATCAAAGTGAATACTATGTGAAAGAGAACAAAAACATTGTGAAACCTTCAATGGTTCAAAATCACAACTGAGCATATTCAGATGTAAGATGGCAGCATTCCTCTTTTTTAATATTGAATTATTCAATCACCATTTGATTATCCCCTTGCTTTGAAAGATAAATAAAAGGAAATTAAAAAATAAAAGCTCATGACTAAAAGGCTGGGTCTTTTTTTTGGTGTAAATTGCCATGCATATTACCTTTTTAAGATCTCTTGTGTCATCTCTGCAGTAAAGCATTCCTAGAGCTGTTTGAGCCTTGATACTTGCTTTAGGATTGCCATCGTCTGCTGCTAGGATCCAATACCTCTCTGCTTCACGGTCTGATTGCTTGACACCACAACCCTCAAAATATGCACGTCCTATGTTGTACTGAGCAAATGGTAGTAGATGCTGAGCCCATTTAGCATCCGAGTCTGCCACACCCTTCATGTACTCAAAACCCCTTTTCTGAAAGGTTTTTTAAAAAGTGAAAAAGGAGATTAAACAAAGACAAATGCATAGACCAGGGCTAATGCAATTTACAACTTAAAATGAGAATGATTGACCTATAAGAATGACCTATAAGAATGAAATAAAGAGAAATGTTTTAGTTTCAGACCAAACAGTCTAAAGGAAAATACTTGATAACTTGATATTTCTTTCTATTTGTTTTAGAAGAGAATAATATACAAATGTATAATATGAGGGGGAGGGAGGGAGAAGGACCAACACGTATACATGTTATTAATCTCACTCGTTAAGCAATATTGAATTTTTCTTTAATCAACTATACAATTTTACCATGATTAATTTCCTTGTCATGATAAACAAATTCAAGAAACATTTATCACTGCCTTTCTAGCATTACCAAATCTGTTATCAATATGATATTGAAAATTGTGCAACATTAGAATAAAATAAAGAGAATGTATGACTTTTGAACAAGTGACAATCTACATGTACATCTCTATATAATTATAAGTGTGCAACATTAGAACAGTTATTACCATGTCTTTCTCCGTTCCAATTCCATCAAAGTAAATGATGCCCAGCTGGTATTGCGCCTGTAGATCATTCTCTCTAATGTCATAGAAGTACTTCTTAGCCTCTTTGTATCTTTCCTGTCGAAATCAATGTAAATCAAAATACAGGAGGAAAAATGAACAATTTCCATGATATATGACAAATAAATTCAAATTGTCTTTTGTTTTGAATTGAAATCATTACTAATTATATTACACTACCTTTTATCATAAAGACCAGTACATTCTCATTAGACATCATCAACAGATATAAGTAGTATTTGTTATCATCACAATACATCCAGCAGTAGTTGAAGAAGCCAAGAGTAATCATCTCTATTACTATCTAATCTATTGAACTTTGGATAAATCACAATAGCATTGATAACGTTTTGTTCACAAACACTTATTAATAATACCACAAATGATACCAAAGCAGAAAAGTAATTTTGTTATTCACATGTCACTCTGAGAGTAAGATGATACTCATTACTTAAATTGAAAAGAAATAAAGTAAAAAGGAGTCAGTATACTGTTTACGTTTCTCACCTGTTCAAAGTAGAATTGAGCAAGCTGAAATGTGGCGACTGGATCTCCTTTCTTAACTTTGTCTAGTAAGAGTGCTTCCACTTTCTCATTCAGTTCCTGCTCTTCCTTATCTTTTCGCTCAGCATCATCTAAGATGTGTAAGCTCTTAGTACCGGCAGTGAGTTCTGTTCCAAGGCTACCTATGCTACCTGAGCGGAAGCTCTTTGTTCCTGGTAGAGGCTCTGCAGGAAGGGTGCTCTGCTTCGTCAGTGCATGCTCCATTTTTCTTTTCCTTTTTGTCTTATGAAGCAGTTAAAGAATGCTGGATGTATTTGTCTTATCTAAAGTACAAAAATAAAAATAAATAAATTAAAAATGGTAATAATTTGATACAAAAGTAAAGATGAAAACTGTGAGTTGGAGTTCCAAGTTAAAATCATGGTAGATAGATCTATCTAGTAATTTAGCAAAATTAGCAGCAGCAGCAAACATCATAATTATACAGTTCATGTATACTACTAGTAGTAGACTACTAGTATTAGTGTTTCTAGACTTCTGCAAATATTTTGTGTCAGAAAAGACTAGTAAATTAGACTAAAAATAAAAATGTTTAAGTCTAGTTCTAAAACTTATTAGTTCAAACTTCTTGAAAAATTACAAATACAATACAAATTACAATCAATTCTCAATCTCAATTACTTGTAAATTCTCAGTAATCTCACCCCTCATTGACATACAATCATGACAACTTTATAGAAACAGATCTAACTATCATATAATTGAATCTTATTCTTAATGTATACTGTTAGCTTGACTCACCATTAGGCATTACATTAACAAATTTGCCTAGATCTAGTCTAGACCAATATAATTAAAAGTAAAAATTGGGCAACATTTCTTTTTCAATGTGCAGGGATCATAGAAATCTAACAAAATATGATCTAGATCTAGACCTACCACATGGCAGACTCAAGTTTTTCATTCTGAATAATTACTGGCACTGCCACTCCAGCAAAGCATAGACTCGAGAGTCAATGCTAGGCAGCATTTAACTACATGAATAGTCAATACACTCACAACACACAGATGCACACAATAATGCCGATGCGGCTGATCGGCAAGTTTGACAGTAGACTCACAATTTTAATTTTTAAAATTCTTTCTAACATCGGAAAGTTGAAAAAATTGTATTCTAGATCTAGAGTCTACTGCTATTTAGGTGTCATCAATCGTCACTAAAGTACCGATTTTGAGTGAAATCAGTTGAGTTTTGTACAGTGGTGTTTGAAATGTTGAGAATCAATAGCAAAGCTTTTGATACACAGCCAGGATAGTAATGCATGCAGCTATGACTATGTGTGGGCACTGCCGACTAGACTGCCACAGGTCCTCACACTCCACAACATAAAACTAAATAGGTGGGAACACACGATATAACAAGAGCAACTTTAAGCTGGAAATTGTATCCAATCCTGGTAATGGATCACAAAAATATGAGAACTAGTTAAGTTCATTTTTAAATCTAAGAAACTTACACAGAAATTCCATCCTATACTCTCGAAGAAAAGGGGGTAATTTGACCTTGATTAGCAGAGGCAGAGCTTCACGGGATCGGGAGGTCGAGCAGCTAGCAGCGTCTTGTTGTCGTGGTGATCGTGATATCGATAGCGGCCGCATAAGCACTTTATAAACGCCGTGCCAATTATATTTCGCAACTTGGCTAGCTTCGTGTGGGCGCGAACGCTTTTAAATACCAGAATATGTTAAAAAGCTGTAAGAAAATAGAAAGAAAACTGGTTTTAAAAAGGAGATAACATTTGAAGATCCGTTACGGGGATTTTTTTTTTGGGGGGGGGGGGAGGGGGGGGGGGACCCTACTTTTATGTTTTCAATCGGAGCTTATTCGGGTTCATGCACTTTTCCTACTCAAATGTGTAAGCCATTTCTGCATGATTAAAAATCTCAGAAAAAGAATCCCTTTCCTTTCTGTTTCTATATATAGAAACCATGGTACATTTGTGTAAGGGATAAAGAATCTGTTCACATGTGTAAATGCATGTATGATATAATAACATACAACACTCATTTCCCCCCTCAAAGTACATAATCTCTTGCACTTTGATTACCGTATCCTCCCAAACACCCCTACCCCCTACCATCGATAGCACCCATCACTTCGAACTCACATTTCTCTTTTTTAATCCTGCCTATTTCCTTTTCATGTCTTCCTTTCTCTCTTCCCTTTTATTTTTCTTTCCCTCTCGATCTCCCTCTATTGCTTATATATATATATATATATCCTTTTATTTCCTTCTTCTCTCTCTCTCTCTCTCTGTTCCTATCTCTTAATTTATACCTCTCATGACTGGGACATACAATATATATCTTTAGCTAATTTAGAACAAAAAGAAACCAAAAAAAAACAAAAAGAAAAAATAGACATTAATAAGCTTTAGAAATGAATGCATATTTCCTTCATCTATGACATTTTTTATTTACACATTATAGTCTTGTCAAATAAATATGGAACAAAAAAACATGATAAAGCCGCAGTACTGTTGTGATGCTGACATCCCATTGAAATATGTGTTGAATGTAATATACCGGTAAGCCTTTCAATGTCGGTAATCCTGTACTAATGCTGTTTTCGTGAAATGATACCCTGGCTCTCAAAATTTCAAAGGCATTCAATCTCTTTACCTCGTACATCACCAGCAGTGAGGACACACAGCTTTGCTACACAATTTGAGTTTGTTAAACCCTGTCCAGACAATAAGGGGGGTGTTTCATAAAGCTGTGCGTAAAGTTACTTAAGAATGACTTGAATATGAAGAGCTAAATGGGATTCTCAAATCCTTTTAATTGCATAAGCGAAAGTTAAAATATGCAGATGTAGATTGACCTTATCATTATTAACAAAACATTTGAATGCAAAGTGTATTTTTGACTACAATTTAATTGAGATTATGAGAAATACAGTCACACGTTGTTAAAATGTCAGGAAAACTTGGGCATCCCATTTGGCTCTCCATATTCAAACATTTGTTAAGTCGTTCGTAACTTTACGCACAGCTTTATGAAACATCCGCCAGACAACTATACTTATCCATGAGGTACTTTTGAATGTGATGTTCAACTTATTAGGGTCAATTTGTTTTGAATTAAAGATCCAAACTATTCCATAAAAACATGAGTGATGAATATCATTCACTACTTGATAACAAATTCACAGCATTTTCTTTGAGTATTTAACATTACATTTAAATTCTTACATAACTTTAAAACAATTTAAATGTTTGTAACATAATCAAGGCTATTTATTCTTTGTGTAGAAGTTGCCTTGGGCATTTTTTGAACTTTACTTTGTTAAATGGGTCCATGTGTTGAAGGGGTCAACTGAAAAAATGCTTCATGGCCCTAAGTTTTCTTGAAAATTGGTGGTGATTTCTTTCAAAAGATGTTTAGAAGCATGAGACCAGAAAGCGTGAAACTAGAATATGTCCACAGGAGACTGGTCACTTGCATGTCCGTATGAGAATGGTCAGCTTGGAGGTTCAGGGATGATCAGCCAGCATCGAAGACAAATGGTCAGCTACCCTTGCGGTTGCACGGGAAGGGTCAATGTTAACGTCTGTAAACACACATAGAACAATCATGGATTAAAGTTACACTGCATGAACTAAAGAAAATTTTCGGCCACTGTTCCACAGAAGACAGCATCTGTAAACGCATGCTAGTCACTAATCACACAATTTCACTGCATGGTTTTATAGTTTTATACATTGTATAATGGTAAATGATTCACAAATTTGCCAGAACTTCCTGAAGAATCTAGATTTCCCTATATTTAAGATTCCAGAAATATAAATCTAAAAATACCAAACCTCTCAATATCAAATTCACAAGTTCAAAATGTTGACAGTTTTGTCAAACATCATTGTTTGCATGCCCAACACACTGCTTAGCAGCTAACATTTAAGTGGGACTTCTCTATAACCTCTGAACATTTTTTCCTTCCCTAGCACAATAGATCAAGATCAATGCTATTGGAGAGTTCACCAGTTTTAAGAGTAAAGAGCTGGAATTACCTGTGTGTCTCTGTTGAACTGCGATCCACTGAAGTCTTGGTCTACATCAAAGGGAAGATAGATATCTAGATGATATGCCTTAGGGTGAGCATGTAGTAAGATACGATCTTCTCCTAAGTCTACAGTCAACGTGTTCGCTGTTTTCTACAAGGGAGAGAAATATAATTACAGGAGAGTAAATATGATACAATAGATATCTAGATGACAGGGTACTAATGAGGTAGAAAGAAAATACATACTCTATTGTTGATTATAAAGTGAGAATATTTCTCATCAGTAGATCAGTGAGGCATGGCCCACCTGGTCATATCCAAAATGCCTTCAGATTAGAACAAGAACTGCAACGTCCTTATCCATGTACATGGCTGTAGTAAGGATGGACGAACTACAGTATGTGCAACTGTGATGAGGAACAGATAATGACAAACCGTTTGGTGGCCCCCTCCAAACCAGAACCCTGTACTCCCAAAGACCTGTACAGGTTCAACACCAAGGTCAGATCCTGCATCCTGCACTGGACAGGGCTCGTGTACATGACCTTCTTTTGTTGAAGTACAGGCCACCATGTTGTTGGTGTATCTTCGTAATTTGGGGTTGTGCAGATATATATGTACAGTGATGTGGAAGATTTAATCTATGTGCGGTTAAAAAGAACAGGCACAATCCTAGCGCAACTTTGTTTTCTGCACCTCAGTCTTTAAGCTGGCTACTGAGGTACATTGCGATTGCACTTGCAGGGAGAACGTTCCACAGTCTGATGGTGTCAGGAACAAAGGTTTTCTGATATGTGCAAGTATGACCTAAGAAGAAGAATCAGCCGATCTACTCACCACTCCAGGTAGCTCTACATCCACTACTAGAAACTCAGGATGTCCATCTATAGGTTCTCTCATGATGGTGTACTTTGGTTCAGGTGCCTTCTCACTGTCTGTGTCAATGACCTCTGTAACCTTTGAACTCTTGACATCCGATGAGATCTATGGTACATATAATGTATGTTATAATAATAATAATAATAATATTTAAGTTTTATATAGCGCTTAATACAAATGTCTCTAAGCGCTTTACAAATATACTATTAACCCGGTCATTGGATTTAGTATCCAAATTTCATTTTGTTCATATAATTTCTTAATTACTGTTCCTTATTTGATTGTTACGATTTGTATGTTTCTTTTCTGTTGTAATAGGGCTCTGATCAATTTTGTCTGTTAAAGCGCTCAATAAGAATCAATTATTATTATCATTATTTTGGAGAATACAGTGGAAGCTGTCTGAAACTATTCTGAACAAGATTGCAATCACCAAGTTTAACTAATTAATAAAAAGAGAATGTGTCTCGTTTTCAAAATTGATTATCTGAAATTAAATTCTATATGTACAAATGTACTACCAATACTGCATAAGTAAATAAAATGAAAATCATTAAAATGGTGGAATGTATTTCTGTCAAAGTGATGTAATTCTGTGTAGTATCTTAGATTTGGATCTTGTAGGTCATTTTTGTCAACTTTTGTTTTGTTTTCTTTATCCCTAACTCACCTCTGTAATGAGTGACTTTGATGACTGTTGATTATCTTGTGGACTATATTGTTGACTATCTTCAGGTGGTGTACAACCCATATCTAAGATGCGAGGTTTGGACTTGGTACGGAGATGATGCTGATGGAGAGTTCCAAGACATTTCCTCTTCTTCATCTGAGACCAACCTGTTAAAGAAGTATTAATATTACAACTATGCTTTCACTCTTTAGCGCTTAGATACTTTGGTGGTATTAAAGCGCTTCATAAGCACCGTTTTTATTGTTATTATTATTATTGAAAGAAAATAATGCATCTTTAGAGATACATTTCAAGAGTTTTACCATCGTTTGGAAATGGGTTTAGTATCTTTTCAATTTGTTCCTGTATAGGCCAGAATCTGGTAAGAATCAGCACATACTTTTATTTCAGTTTGCTTCATTTTTTCTTTACCGTATGCTACTGTAGTATGTGAAAAAAGTAATAAATTAACTTGAATTGAATGTCACTATCATTATTCAACAAGGAGATGAAGACATTTATAACCATTGATGTAAAACTGTTTTTAATGATACACTATTCTTAGAAAAACCTATAGGCAAATGTTGTTAACATAATTCTGTTTAAAAAGCAGAACGTTTCATCTATACCCCACTGTTTTATTTTTTTTATTTTTTTTGTATTGTTTTAGTTTGGTTGTTTTGTTTGCTGTCAATGTAAGAAACAAAAACAAATCTTTTTTGTTGTTAGTTTTTGTTTGTTGTTATTCTTTTGGGTAAATATGCTTGTACAATGTAGTTATTCTGTAAATCTTCAATCTGGTCTTGTACTCATACTCTCTTTTTATCCTAATTTCAAATTTTCAGTTTTTTTGTAGGTGGCAGCACCAATAAGGCAGTTCCTTCCTTTCTAGCTGCCTCCTCATTCACATAAATACTCACTATTGCTATGTTTTTGTCCAGATCACCTTATTTTGTACTATTATCTTTAATATGTAATGTCTGTTTATTTTGACTATATATCTTGTGATTTTGTATGTTATTGTATCTAAATGTTTTTTATGATGAATGGAATAAACTTGATTATCTATCTATCTATCTATCACTATGTATGGCTAGTGTGACAACTATCTAAAACATATGTTATATTTATGCTTTAAAATTTGTAGAATAAAATTGAATAGAGTTTAACTTCATTAATATCTTCAACTTTCAAGTCCTGAAAATACTAAAAGGTCCAACTTTTTTAGAAGGAATCTCAAAAACAACAAAATTGCTGAAAGTTCCTTCAATTCCCGACTGACCTCTCTGAAGTAGGATGTTATATTTCTGCTCCAATCCTTCAAAGACAACAGACATGAGGAAACCCTTGAAGAGATTGCTCGCTTCTACCTTCTCAAAGAATTCATTGTTGATCATGACATCATATGCAGTACACCCATTTCCAGCTGTGTAGAAACAAAACAATGAAATGCTATTAGAATGTCTAGTTGCTAACACCAATGTAAAAATCAAAAGGGTATGATATCCACATGTATAATGGAGGCATACATGTGAAATGTATTGATATGACTCTTGACCACACATGCATGTACAAGTGGACTTTGGTCGTATCAAAACATTATTCGACAGACGACAAGAACAGTACAGCCGATTTGAGTCAAAATTTTTGAATTTATAATATGCCAAGGAATTTAGAAGATTGAAGGCTGTTTCAGCTAACCACAGTCCTGTGACCTCAGTGACAAACTTATTCAGAATAATAAGAAAACATGTTTTCCACTACATGGGTTTACCAATTAATTTGAATGAGAAATAGTCCAGTACAATTTAAACATGCATAATACTTTGGAATACTGAGATAATCTAACTGAGATAATCTTTTATCTTTATACATTTGTTATCTTGTCTTACAATACAATTTCCACAACTCACAATTATCTATTTCAGCATGAGGTTCTCCAATACTAAGAGGTACTCTGAAGTCACTCAACTCATCTGAGTCCAGAAGTTTTATCAGCTCAGATTCTTTCATATCTGCAGGTGCAGGCATCTAAATGAGAAGTGAAAAAAAGGGAAACTGATGTTCAATGATATTAAGGCAAACCATCTTTGTAACTTTAAAAAAAAAAAGTTCATGTCAAGATAAATTGATTAATTTCAGTATTTCTAAAATTGCAATATCATTCAATATGATTGTTCAATATTTCAAAGGAATACTTTAAAGAAACAATGGCTATTAAGCCTGATTTCTTAAGATGACCCCCACAGGGAATGCCTGTGAAATGAAATGGAAAGGGTCTCCAACACATCTTTTGAACATTTATATGGTTCTTCCATAATTTTGATTCGTGCTGTAAATAGTTATCCAGACCAAGTTTTCACTTTATGCAACGTTATTGCCCTAAAAAACTGAAAAAAATATACAAGCTTTTTGACCTTCAACATTGTAAAGCTAAGGGTGATTGTGAATTCAAACTTACCTCTGTTGTTTTACACAGATTGATAAAGACCTTCTTTCCGGAGTTATCTTTAGTCTTGATGCAGACTCCAGGTTCAGGGGTCACCACATTGACCTCTGATTGGCTCGGGTCTGGAGTAGCATTTCCAAACAGTCCTCCTGCATTCTCATTGGCCTGTCACACAAACGATACACAAGGAATTATAGTTCTTTTTGCACTTTTAACACGGCAAGGAATGAAAGGTGCAACACAAATGGCAGGTGAAAGAGTTGCATGGCGTGCTCTCGTGAAGGCCATAGCAGCGCTTTACAGCTCCACCTGAAGTTGATGATGATGAACACGGCAGAGAGAATAGCGATTGTTAGGTTTATCAAACTCAAAGCATGATGAACATTGACTGTATTTATTGAAAATGAAGAATAAGGTGAATGAGAGCAACAGGTCTAAATACAAACATTCACACAAAAGCAGTCAAAATAATTGCACACTCCGTCATCGAGGTGACTTTCTAAATGGATCCAAGGTCAAAAAGAGGGAGTCAGGCTAACTCGGACCTCGGGATAATCGGGATAACTCGGCCCCAATGCAAAAAGGGTCAGTTTTTGCAGGTTAGGATTAGGGTTAGGATTAGAATTAGGGTTAGTTGACAAAAAACAATGACCGTTTTTGCATTGGGGCAGAGTTGTCCCCGGGTCCGAGTTAACCTAGATCCAAAAAGACACACTCCAAAACTTATTTCTTAAGAATAAGATGTGGAAGATTGCTGGCTACCTCTGTATTTTGATAAATAAACCTGCTAGAAAAGTTCAACTCCTTAAAGTTAATAGGGATCGAATGGGTGGAACAAATCAAATGACAAAGATTTAGAAAGTAAAACGAATTTTAAAAAACTTGGCTGGGGCAGTAGTAAAGAAGGTAGAAAAGTGAAAACTGTTGTTGTCTTTAGGACAACTCTGACTCTGACTTCTGAGTCTTACACATTCTAGACTGTAGACCCTAAATCTACTTTGAATTTAGAAGTCTAGGAATTTACCGGTGTGTTGGCTCAGTCAGTAGAGCGTCCGCCTCACAACCGGAAGGTCGTGGGTTCGAATCCCGGCCGCGTCATACCAAAAGACGTTAAAAGACGGGAGTTGCTAGCTGCTACCTTGTTTGGCGTTCAACAATAAGGGGTAAAGCAACGCTGTACGAGTGTTATTCAGCGCATTATACGGCAGCAGCACATTTACGAAGTGCCAGTCAGAGGTCATCACCATTGTGTAGAGATCGTGAATTCACACGCTACATGTGAAAAGGGAGCTAAGCTGTATCGGTCTGGTATGAAAATTGCTATTATTTCCTTATTTTTACCTCCGATTTTTAAATTCAGGATGTAATTACGATTACAACTAACATAAAATTCATCAAAGCCACTGTCCAATATTGGTCGGGTGCGGGAAAGTGTGATTTTGGACACATTTGAGATGTTGTTTACCTACCTCTCCGTGCAGTCGTATGGGAGGCGGTTAAGGCTCCCTTGAATTATAATAATATCATAAAAAACATTTCAAGGGAGCCCTTAACTTAAGGCTAGTCTAGATAATAATTAATATGAAGCAAGGAATATGATGGTTAGTGGTAATTGACGGCAAAAGTGATGGCCTTATTTACTTTATACACAACCCCCCCCCCCCCCCCTACTTAGACTACTAGCAAGTAGCATTGGTAAATTAGCAGAACGGAAACAAAAGTAAACACCACCAGCAATTCAACAGGTGGGATCACGAATACAAATTTATTTAGTGTTTCTTATTTTTGCTTTATTTCAGTATTGATATAGATCTAGAGGTCTAGGCCTATTGCAAGGTTTAAAAAATGAACTCCTTTAAAATTGAATGTCATACCTGTAACAACAAATGTTTATAGAGACTTTCTTCGTCCAAGTCCAGAAGACTTTTATCACCACCCATTTCAGTCGCCATGGGAGCTGCCATCTTTTTTATTGTAGTCAGTAGCTAGAGCTAAAATCATTGGTCGATAGAGGGCCGGGCAAACTTTTTCTCATAGATCTTCTCAGTTAAAGCACTTTAGTTTCGTGTTTGTGTAGTATTTAAGGGGAAAGATTTTCAGGTCTTACCTATATGCATAGGGACCCATATGCATATGCCATGTATTTATCTACTAAGTACTAAGAAAGCGATGTGCTTTTTGCACTACCTAAGCCACTTAGATTGATGCCCCTCTCCCCCGCACTCCCCCCCCCCCCCAAAAAAAAAAAAATCCACAGAATATGGAGGATATATATTTAATAAACTAATTGGCCAATATTTAAAAAATTCATGTGTTAAAAAAAAACCTGAGTTTTTACATCTTACTCAATTTTTTTCTAAAAGCGGAATTCTACCCTCAACTATCCTCAGTTTTATTCCAACAGATGAAAGACAAAAGAAAAATAATGAAATAATTTATACGTGTATATATAACTCTCAATGATATATGATATTTTCAGTCTGATGGTTTTCATTATTTGTTTATATATTTTTTGAGTTGAGATTATTACTGGCAAAGTTTTTATTTTGTGAAGTGATCTCTCCTCACAAAAATGTCATGAACCAACATTTTAAGTTTCCCTCTCCCTTGAAATTTTTTTCCAACTGGGCATGCGACTTCCCCAGCAACGGTTAATGTAGATCAAAAATAATTGTAGGCCTACTAGTTTCATTTAAACGTAAATACAAGAACTATTTAATGAAGGAATTCCTATCGGTATGTTTAATTTAATTAGCCTGTACTCATTTGTTTATTTATTTACTACCCATTGTTTCTTTTCTCTGTACTTTGTATTATTATCTGAGGACACTGGAGCCCAGCCTTTGAAAGGCCAATGGCCTCTGCTGGCTCCTCCATATTCTTTGTATTATTTATATTTATATATTTGCTTATATGTATAATTTATTGTTAAATGTATTTTTATACGAGAAATGGAAATAAAATGAAATTGAACTTGAACTATGATTTTAGTTCCATACATTGACAATTCTTTTTGATTTGGATCGAACTACATGAGCAAAGAATAGAGCTGTTTAGTAAGAATTGAAATGCATGCATGTTTCTTTCCAAATCCGTGCTTACTAACTAGCTATTCCCCTGTTATTCATAATGGCATCTAAATATAGATGAAATGCAGTGTGGAAAAATTAGCTGTTGCTATATCATGCAAACTTCTTTATTGTCAAGAGAAATTTTTGTTCAAGATATATGCACATAATTATACAAAATATGTCTATCATCTGTTGCCAAATGACTCAAGTATTTTAGTTTTCCAGAATGAATAAAATAGTACCTTTGCTACAAAGTACAAACTATATATAATTATCGATCTATCAATCAATTTCAATTGCATAGTAAGTAACCCACTAGTATCCTGAGAGATATATTTAGGTTTGAAGACGGAAAGTTCATTTACTGCCACTAGTCTAAGGTAAAAGATAAAGAAACAATACAAAACCACATATCAAACATAGTGATGGCAAAGAAAGTAATATTGCATTTCAAAAAATGTTTATTCCAATTTCAGAATATTTTTAATATTCCATGTCAAAAGCAATGTGCACATGAAATGTATGACATTTCAAACATTATGCAACTCACACATGAAATCATTTTACATTTCACTTAAATACAAAATCTTTCATTTTTACATTTTACTTTTACTAACAGTATACAACCATGATCAATTAAAACTATGTATCAGTACTTTACTTTCCTAAATGTTGTGTTTTCCTAGAAGTTAAACACATGTACACATACGGTACATATATTTGCTCATCACATACAAATAGAGATAAAACTTTGACATAGTAATTGTATACTTGTTTCAATTCTATTTGTTTGGTAAAATTATTGTCATCAAATAAATGCCCTTATTAATTCTGCATGAAAGCTAACTTAAAAATATCTACCTAATAACAAAAACATGTTCCCTATAAATAAAAAACATAAATTATTATCTTGACAATCGAATGTGTCATTTAAAATAATCCAAAACTCAATGTTTAAAAAGTGCAAATACATGTATCATCTCTTCCTCTCATAGTCAAATAGTCAACATTGCACAGGGTACAGACATAACATCAGGGTATAGCACGTATAATAATGTAAAACAAAGTGGCAGTGGGTGAAATAGTCATGGAGAGGGAAAAGGCCAATTCTTACAACATAAATCTACTTTCCTAATTCTAAAGTATCTATTTAAGACTAGCAAAATTGACCATCATATAAAACTGTTGCATGGAAATTGTAAGGTGACAGAGAAAAAAATCATGCAAAATTTTATGACTACAAGATTTATTTAACATATAACAAAAAAGCATCAATCGAAGTACAGGAGATAATGATTGTTCTTGTAATGATTGTTGCCAATAATTAAGTACCTAATGTTATAAATTGATGAACAGTGCATATTTTTGTTATTTCCTTTTCTGTTTATGATTGTTCTATTACAATTCAATGAAATGGAGACCAAATGATTTACAAAATAACATCATTTTTTCCTATTTTACATATTGTCCTCTGCACAAAACAAGACTGATAATATACTTACTGGTAGATATATGGGTGATAAAAATACTCTACATTTCTATACTAGTCCTGAGGGTGAATCAAACAATACATTCACATGATGACAACAGACAAGTAGAACTTGTACTTCTGAATGTCATACTTCTTAGAATACTCCAAGTAATTTAAACTGTCAATTTGGCATGAACTACTATCTCAGTAAACATTAATTTCTGAAGTTCAGGAATAAAGACAAGGGAGTGGTTTATTATATCCAAGGAAGCACACACGGAGATATATTAGGTAATGCCAACAAGTAACATAATGCAAGTAACAAATAATAATACATGTTTATTAATATTCGGCGTTTATATAGCGCTTAATAGTTACATCGACGATGTATGTAAGCACTTTACCGATATATTATTATTACCCCGTTCATCGGATTCTATCTATATGTGCACATTCTTCACTCCCTGGGGAGGCGCCATTTTACAGACGCTCATAATGCTGAGCATACTACACTAACAATTGCATCCTACCCAAGTACCCATTTATCACCCGGGTGGAGAGTGGTAAATGTAGATTAACATCGTGCCAAAGGACTTTAAAGTCATGCTGAGATTTGAATCCCGTACCTTGTGATCTACAGTCCGGCAACTTATTCACTAGACCACAACACCTCTACATAAGGAAAGTATGCTAGAAGGTAACATCATACACTTCAAGTCTTCAACCCACTTTACCCTGTCCTAAATGAAAATTTCATTCATTTGTAAATTTACAAGTAATACAGTATTGATCAAGTAAGGGCATTGGTAATTATCTTCTTAATAAATCTAGATTGTATAAAGCCATCATAAAAATAACATTTTCCTTTAAAAAAAAAAGCTAAAAAGAAGACCAACAGACTTTGGGTAATCTTTCTGACCTGATTAATCCGGGACTTCACATATATTTTATTTTCTTAGAAAATCTGTCATTTAGAAGAGAACAATATCTGTATTTCTGAATGGTAGGTTTAATAAAATATTTTATTGAACCAGCTGTGACACAGCACTGAGCAGTGATCCAACATTAGCCATGGGCTGAACTCTAAGAAAATGACAGGGTATAGGGCTCGAGTTGCCAAGGGGTCTTAGACTTGTTCAGATGTGATGTGATAAACCACAGCTTTTGGTTTACCTACTACATGTAAATGAGTGGCAACTGAATGCAACTAAGGTCACTCATTTCACTGAGCTCTGTGTTATAAGATACAGGAATATAAAGCTTATTACACTTTCATCCTTTCATCAAAAACGAACCCTCAAAACAGCAGTTTACCAAGTTATAAATGAACAAGGATTTAATGCTAAAAGAGAGGTGTAAAGTTGGGCCCCCTGCTGAATTTATGAATTTCATTTATTTTGTCAGTAGTGTAAAAAAATTGGCAAAAGAGCCATTACTGTCTGAGCATGTGTCTTAAAATCAAAACACTTTATGTATGTTATCAGCACCTCTTGTAAACTTAGAAATCAACACAATACAAAATGATACATTTTTTGCAGGGTAATATTTAGGCCTTGCCCCTTAATCGATGAATAACAATTGAATTACAAACTTCATTACTCTCTAGATTTCTACATTAATTCTAACTAGGGGAATATCATCTACAAAAAACCCACCAACATAATATATATTTTAAAAAAAAGGATAAGCCTTGAATTAAAAATATTAATACATATCATTCTTACTGGTTACTAACAGTCAATAAATACCATAGGCCTATACAATTTCTGCCCTTAAATGACTGTACCAGCAGTCAATGGTAATACACCTGTGTATTATTGCTACCCATAATGACAAAATTGTTGTTGCCCGATATCCTGAAGTTGTTGCTACCTGTGGCTTGTGGTAATGACGATGGTGATGGTTGTGGTAGCTGTGGTGGTGTTTGTTGTACTGATTGTGATTGTGGTTGGAATGTCTGAGAGCTGAGTGTTGAAGGTTGGCTTGGAGTGTCTTCATCCATCTGAGTGATTCCTAGATCTGGTTGCTCTGCACAAAATAATCAAAAACTAGATGGAACTTCGACTGCGCGCAGTCGAAATGATGCCTCCGTCATAGAGCAGTTTTACAAACCAAAACAGAAGAAATTTTTCAAATTCAAGTTCAATTGTAATCCATTAACAGGTTCTCAGAATATCGTGATTACAAGCAATTTCTCATATACATATATGACCCTTTGATCTTTGACCTCATGACCCTAACATCTACTCAGTTCATTGGCTCTGCAAGATGTCCCGAGTTAAATAGTAATCCATCTGTCAGTTCTAATGAGAATGCGTTCACAAGCTATTTTTGCATACATAATGAGCCCATGACCTTTGACCTTTGACCTCATGACCCAAGAATCTACTCAGTTCATTGGCTCTGCAAGATACATACATGATCTAAGTTTGGCAGGAATCCATCAATCTGTTCTAATTATAATGCGATCACAAGCTATTTTTGCATATATAATGAGCCGCATGACCTTTGACCTTGACCTCATGACCCCAAAATCTAATCAGTTCATCAGCTCTGCAAGTAACATACATGACCTAAGTTTGGCAGGAATCCATCAATCGGTTCTTGAGATAACGCGATCACGAGCTGTTTTTGCATACATAATGAGTCGTGACCTTTGACCTTTGACCTCGTGACCCCAAAATCTAATCAGTTCATCGGCTCTGCAAGATACATACATGACCAAAGTTTGGCAGGAATCCATCAATCGGTTCTTCAGATAACGCGATCACGAGCTGTTTTTGCATACATAATGAGTCGTGACCTTTGACCTTTGACCTCGTGACCCCAAAATCTAATCAGTTCATCGGCTCTGCAAGATACATACATGACCAAAGTTTGGCAGGAATCCATCAATCGGTTCTTCAGATAACGCGATCACAAGCAGTTTTTGCATACATAATGAGCCCTGTGAACTTTGACCTTTGACCTCGTGACCCCAAAATCTAATCAGTTCATCGGCTCTGCAAGATACATACATGACCAAAGTTTAGCAGGAATCCATCAATCGGTTCTTCAGATAACGCGATCACGAGCAGTTTTTGCATACATAATGAGCCCTGTGACCTTTGACCTTTGACCTCGTGACCCCAAAATCTAATCAGTTCATCGGCTCTGCAAGATACATACATGACCAAAGTTTGGCAGGAATCCATCAATCGGTTCTTCAGATAACACGATCACGAGAACGGGACGTACGGACGGACGTACGTACGGACGGACGGACGGACGGACGGACAGACGGACGGACGGACAACCCGAAAACATAATGCCTCCGGCTACTTCGTAACGGAGGCATAAAAATATTGGTTGAAATTTATAATAACAACACGCTTTTATATAGTTCCTATTAAAAACAAGATGAAACACATTGATGAATAGAAATTTGCTGTATGTGACCATATAAATAGTAAAAAATCTGAGACCCAACACACTACCTTCTAGAATAATTAGTTTTATATAAAGAGAAGATTAGAATTAGAATGAACAGAACATTTTGAGAACATATTAGAGAACAAATAAAAAGCCTCATTATTTATAATTCATTTGTATAGTGTAATATCATGATTCATACCACCTTTCCTAAAGTTCAGTTTTATCATGCCTCACTCAAGCAGTTTGGGATTCATGAATGAAGCACATTTGAAGAAAAGAGGTGGATTCATTTACTTTTTTCTTGATTCGAAGTAAAGAGTACCCACACATAGCCACTTTCAAAGGACACAGACTGTTTTCAAAGAGAAAAGGCAAGAACTACTGATTTGAATCTTACCTGATTGAGGTCTATTTGGTGAAGGTACGGGGAGTGTGGATGGATCAATCTCAGTAGAATCTAGTCTTTGCACCAGATGTTCATAGACTTCATTTTCTAGCAGTGACTTCCTGAAGGCTTGGTAGGCTGTTGGTCCTCTCTGCATCAGTTTGGTCATCAAACGTCTCGTCCTTTTCTGTTTGAAAGATCAATCATTCATCATTATATTTTTTAACTTATGAAAAATAACTTTTAAATGCATATTTATAATATAATATATATATATAATGTGTAAAGACTGAATAAAAAACAGAATTTCTATACGAATAATACCAAGATATGAATAACACTTATTGTGACAATACTGAATTTAACATGAATAAATACTCTCAGAGTTACTGCTTTTAGATACAGAGAAGAAAAAAGAAGAAAAAAGAAGAAAAAAAGCTGGAGAAAAAAATTAGCTTATATGTAGTGATATATATACCGATACTAATTAATCTAGAGAGTGTAAGAGACTGAGTAAACAGAGGAGAATAAGAAACAGAGATATATAGTTAGAAAGAGAGAGAGAGAGAGAGAGAGAGAGAAGGGGAAGATTATTGCCAGCAGACAAATGTATAATTTTCTGGATAGGCAAGCTGAGGGTTTTACATCACTATAGATCCATTATGTGAACAGTAATCTACACATAATCAACACCTGTTCACATTCAAAGCATGTTAACATTATTCCAATCCTAACCTTTTTAGTTTCTGCAGCTTCAATTTCTTCAACCATCTCAAAATCTAGAATGAGATCCTGAATAAGATATGGGATGACATCTTCACTATTCAGGGAATCTAGGAGATAAGTCCAATTCTTCTGCAGTACCATACGGTCCATCACATCCATTGCACTTTCTATAGTTGTCTGAAAGGAAAATACAATATAAAAACTATGCATGTGAATATTAAGAGTATTCAAATTAGATTAGATCTTCCACAGCCCTGTACATATATATATGCACAACTTCAAAATACGAAGATACACCATGGTGGCCTGTACTTCAACAGAAGAAGAAGGGTATTTTCTCTGAATGTCTGGTTAGCTCAGCAAATGGATCAAGTCAGAACTGCCATGGCTATTAAGTATCAACTTTCAAGAGGTTAAAGATGTTCAAGCTTGGGTACATATAGAGGGCAGCACACGGACACCCCCATAATCGCCGAAGGGAACTCAGTGTGTACATTGGAGCAGTCATAGGAAGTCTGCATGAACATTTGCAGTGTATACAAAATGAAATATCATGTATATCCATACCTTGCGTGCTCACTAAACGTGATCTAATAAATTAAACACCCGGACGTTGACCATAATTCAGTAATATTATCTTCAAATTCCCATCACATATCAAATAAACCTTGCAAGATTAAATTGTAAATCACATATATTTTACAGAACTATAATAATGTGCATTTTTAAATGTATTCAATTAATCACATATCAATAAATTTGATATTTAAAAAGTAAAATACAAACAGTCAATCAAAACTCGGGCTATTTTAGGCGCGCACGACTAGACTCGGTTGCTTGTGGAGTAGGCAAGTTGGCGATCACTACATAACGCTGAGCCAAAGGGTATTATCAGTGGCGTACCTGGGGTACTCCGTCAGGGGGGGCAAGCGATCGAAACAAAACAAAAAAGGCGATGCTAATTTTCACTTCTGGCGAGCGAGCGGGCAAAAAATATATTTAAGTAACGTTTGGTATATAAACCGGTATTGTTGCAAGTCGGGGGTGGGCACATTCATTTGTTAGCCACGTTAATTTCATTTTTGCAGGCGAGCGTAGCGAGCAAGAAAAAAAATCCCTTCCATTTTAATATTTGCCACTTAAACTTGGTCCAATTGTCCCATCCCGGGTGCGGGAACAATATTGTGTTTAGGGTGATTTTATACCCATTTTAGCTAGCAAGCGAAAATACACCTTTCTCTTAATGAATTGCTATATAAAACTTGTTTCATTGTTGCAGGTCGGGGCGGGCACAATTATGTGTAAGGCAATTTCAATCCCATTTTGGCAGGCAGGCAACCCCCCTACATTTCTCTTTTTAATGATATTGTAGAAGGTCAGTGGTGGGCTCATAATTTCACGAGCTAGCGAGCGAAAAAATCAGTTCTCTACAGTGAGAACATGGTACATAAACTTGATTTCATTGATCCATGTCAGGGACATGATTATTTAAAGCGATGTTAATTCTATTTTGGCGAGCGAGCGTAGCGAGCGAGCAAAATTTTTGTAATGATAATTGGTTCATAAATTTCAGTTTTTTTGCGAGCGAGCACACCAAAACTTCTTTGAATAATGTTTGGTACATAATTATTAACAAGTAATGTTGTTGCAGGTTAGGGCGGGCAAGTTAGCGATGTTAATTTCATTTTGGCGAGCGAGCGTAGCGAGCAAGAATAAAAAAATCGCTTCTTTTTTTAATAATAATATTGCCAATTAAACTTGGTTCAATATTGTTCTCAATGAATTTGTACATAAACTTTGTGTCATTGTTGCAGGTCGGGGGTGGGTACAATCGTGTTTGAGCCAATGTCAATCCCATTTTGGTGGGCAGGCAAAACAAAATTAATGATGATTGGTGCATAATTTTCAGGTTTTTTGTTGCAGGTCGGGGCTTACACAATCACGTTTAAGGTGATGTTAATTCCATATTGGCGAGGGAGCGTAGCTAGCGAGCAAACCAAATTTTCTTTGATTAACGTCTGGTACATAATTATCAACTGGTAATTTGTTGTAGGTTGGGGTGAGCATGTTTGTTAGCAATGTTAATTGTAAAGACAGCGTAGCAAGAGAGGGTAAAACAAAAAACAAATCAACTCATATATCAATCACTAAAATCGATCAATTCATTAATTCTGGTGAGCGAGGAAACAATATCTCTCAAAATAACGTTCGGTACTTATTTACTGGGAATTTCGTTGCAGGCAAGGGAGCGCACATATTTTGTTAGGAATGTCAATTCCATTTGGTGAGCGATCATAGCGATGCAAAAAAAATCAATTCTCTTTTAATAGAAATTAATACATAAACTTGTTTTTATTGGTGCAGGTCGGGATGGGCGCAATCGCGTTTAACACGATATCAATTCCTTTTTGGCGAGAGGGCGAAAAAACATTTCCATTTTTAAGGATATTGTTGCAGGTCAAGGGTGGGCACAATTGTTTTCAAAGCAATGTCTATTTCATTTATTCGCGAGCGAGCGTAGCGAGCGAGAAAAAAATGAATTAGTCTCTTTTAGTAACATTTGGTACATAAACTGGGTGTTATGGTTGCCATGGTTGCAGGTCGGGGCCAGTCGGGGCAGACACAATTTAGGCAATGCTAATCCTTTTCTTTTTTTCAGGGGGACGAGCAAGTGAAAACAATTAATACAAAATAGGCTAGCAAGCAGCTCGCGCCAGCGAAGAGTGTCGAATTTGTTATATCACTTATATTTTCCTATTTTCATTTGTCTTTGTCTTTGCCGTATGCGGAATATTTTTCTGATGGGGGAGGGGGAAATATGCATAAACAGTTTTTGAAGAAAATCGAAAGCAAAAGGAATGAAGGGAGTTCGAGCGACCAAACTGGTCATGAGGGTAATTTTGCAATCTTCAAAAGTAGAATTGAAGGATTTGGTATAGGCCTTCACTACTTGTGAGCTTGGTTAAACATTTTCAGGAAAAAAACTTTTCAAAATATCTGGGGTCAACTGCCCCCCCCCCCCCCGGTGCGTACGGCCATGGTCTTTTTAAAAATAACTTCCCCATTTTTTTCTTTCCTTTTCTTTTCCCTCTTTCTTCCTTTTCTCTTCTTATTCCTTTTTTTTCCTTTTCCTTTTTTTTTTCTCTTTCTTTTCTTTTTTTCTCTCCCCTTTTCCTTCCCCTTTTTTTCTTCTCTTTCTCCCTTTTTTTTCCTTTCCCCTTCCCCCCTTTCCTTTTTTTTCCCCTGGAGCCCGTCAGGGGGGGCACTCTGCCCCCCTTGCCCCCCCCTCAGGTACGCCAGTGGGTATTATGCTCCTGTGCGTGAGCTGCCAAAGGGATTACCCAACCAAGTTAAAAGTTTGCAAGATGGTATAGGTATCGCACGTCCGTGTGCAGGGGTGTGCTGCCCTCTATATACCCAAGCTTGAGCAAGTGTGCTACAACACTAGACCTGCTGACAGCACTTGCTGTTCTGGCCTTAGAAGTTGTTGCAGCATTTACCGATTTAAATGGTGATCCATCTGTCAAAAGCTTCAGGCTTTATTTTGTCAAAGATATTCCAGAAATAGTTTTGGTGTTGCAATCGGGTTTTAAGGCAAAAGAATGGGGCATGTATCTATTCAGTCCAGATTCTGTTCGTTTTTATATATTTTTTATTCTTCAATCAACTCCTCCCTTACATGAATCCTACACACAGAGTGGTGTCTCCAATCATCATGCGATCCCCCTAAACAACCGTCAGGGTAGAGAATGAGAGGCAAGGACTGTCTCCGATCCGGCTCACTTTGAGGGTTTGTTTTTTTACCATTTTCTTAGCTGAAAGGGTTTGTGCAAGCAACAGTCCAGGCTGCCGGCTGTGGAGTCTGGACTATTATCTATTTTTATGGCAAACATAAAAGTGGGAACTAGATTGATTTTGAGGCACCTGCTGTGCAATGTACATTCTAAGTTCCAACTTATTAGCCTATACTTTCTAGTTTCCACTTTCCTCCTTGCCCTTGGCCAATTACAAACCCTCAGAATCAATTAGATCTAGATCTATAGTTTCGTTTTGGGGATTAATATAAGCCTGTCCTATTACTAGTCTTAGAAATTTATCGAACATGGCGAACCTTGGGAGTAATGTTCAGAATTACGAATCGAATCCTGCTTCATTTTCACAAAAAGCTAGTTGTCGAGACCGAGCGACTCGCGACTGCCGCTGAGCTGAGCTCTGACTGTGTAACGATGCACACACTGACACAGGGCCAGGCCAGGCCAGGGCGCGCGGCCAGCGCCAGGGTAGCAGGATCAGATCAGGATCAGGATGCAGCATGAAATAAACGGTAATATATGAAAGTCGAAAATAAAGCTATACCTCTACTTAACCAATCCTTTCGCTACACAACCTGTTTAATACTTACAAAGTACAATCTTTTGAAGAACTTTGCAATTAACTGGAAATCGAGAAAGACATGGAAACCTCGGGTACCACCGTACTCGGATCCTCAACGAGATGTGGTTGTACACGCAAGAAAGCTTTCTCATTGGAGGAAAGACATCATGTGACTTAGGGGAATCCCCTTTCAACGACGTGCGCTTTTTAGCATGTAAACAAAGACTTTTTATCATTCACACACAGGGCTTTTTACATTTTCCCGCCAAATCTATAACATGTTAAGACATGTTTTATTCATCAAAGGTACTCCTTTTTCCAATCTTATAATCCATGTAATATAACGGATCATAAAAGAAAGAACCTGGGAAATTTCAATATGTGGACCTCGTATTGGAAAAGGTCTATAAAATTCCAATTAGGGAACTCCCTGGTTCCAATGGAAAAGGAGAATAAATAGAACACACATCCAGTGAAATGGAGGGAAAAGGCGACGGGGGCGGGGGGCCTGGAGGGTATTAACAAACTCGATCTTAATAGGCACAGTTGTGAACAAACTGCAAACTACACTTGTAGATTAAAGTGCAATCCAACCGTAATAAGTTCACTTGTATATGAAAGCAGAAAAATAAGATAAACAGAATGGCCAAAGTTTCAAATGAATCGGATCAATATAATATGAAAGTTATGAATGTTTGAAATATGAGATCACGCCTGAACTGTCAGCTTCTAACGTTTGTCAAGTTTTGTTGGGAGGATAGAAGGGTGCGTGTTAGTGTGTGCATGGTGATGCTTTGTCCCTGACATAGCACCACCATATTTCGAGTGGCAACATCGTGACCAATCCCATCCTTTTTCATAATGTACTAAATTAAGCAGCTCAACAAAACGATTGCTCAACATAGGTCTAATACTTCAGAAATGATGACGGGAGACATTGTATGCCAATATATATTGGACAATTCCCGGAAATGCGTTGGGGACAGTATGTTTTTTTAGTGTCTGTTTATCAATCTATCCAAAAATGAAAAATATATTGATATGACCTCAAGACAATCCAAATGTGTATTTGTTAATTGTTTTTTCAGTCAGTATGTTGGAATATGTGTGCTCTACCGGTGTCTGATCCATAGCGGGCTCTCTCTGGAGGTGAGGGAGGGGGGGGGGGGGGGGTTGGAAAATATTCTAAAAACATGATAATTTAACAGTTATTAGGGTCTAAATTTGCTGCTCTGAGTTTGGGCAAGATAGGGGGCTCATTAATTCTAAAATAATGTTATATAGCTTATCCCTATTATAGATTTATGCAACAATAGAGAGATATACACGAGTCATGAAGGCATCCTAAAGACATCAGGGTGCTGATGGCAAAGAAGCTCAATCCAAACCTGCGGAAGAGACTTGTTTGGTTTGGAGTGAATTAATAGACGTACGGCTCTAAAACTAGACTAGCAGGAAAAATAAAAGAAAGGACACCAAGTAGGTAGAAATATGTTGTACAGAAGTATGTCTAGTATTTTTTCCCTTTTGGGGGCACATACCCCCCCCCCCTCATTCAACTGCATATAACTACATGGAGTCACCCAGTCAAATATAAAACAACAAGTGTTTTTAGGCACAGCAGCAGTGTAAGGTAACACAGAAAAGATAATGAAGCAGAGGCAGGAGAGATAGGGGTAAAAGAAAAGGAGAAAATTGTCACTATTACGAGAAAGAAAGGGGCAATTTCTGTCTTGAACGTGCCTTGATGGAAATTATGTCCTATTTTAATATAAATCATGACGATTATAATAGTACGATAACATACGTGTCATAGAATTTAAAAAAAAAAAAGAATTATATTACTGATAAATCTTATATCAACGATGATGTTGATTATAATAAGATTTACTTTTTTTAAAGAGTTTTCACACGATAATCATATAATGAGAAAGAATAATGATGATTGTTTTAATAACAATGACGATAATAATAATTAGTAATACTTTTCTCGAATGCTATATGAAGACTGATCAACGCGTAAAAGAAAGCATAAACGTAGATTCATTTCAGTTTATTGTTTCATACTCAACATACATTTATTATTAAGCAATGATTTCACACAGAAAATGATACAAATAACGTTTATTCTACTAACAGAGACAAGACAAGACACTCCCAGAAAGTGAGTACCTCATATCAATCTGTTTGAATGCGTTGAAGTAAAAGACTGAACTAAAAAGAAGAGTGAAATAAGAAGGGGCCCTGGTGGTCTAAAATGGTAGTTAATTTTATAATGGTCTTTGAAAGTAGAGGGAATGAGCGACTTTCTCAATCACTGTAATAGAATTCCAAAAATTAATCCTACAAAAGAGGCAATGTTAGCGTCATTTTCGTTTACTGGTAATTCACATTATGTAAAACAACACTGATAAGGTTGATTTTAAGTTGCATTATTTTCAGGAAAACCCTTAGATAAAACGA
Organism: Strongylocentrotus droebachiensis; assembly: GCA_035222895.1. NCBI lineage: Eukaryota > Metazoa > Echinodermata > Echinoidea > Camarodonta > Strongylocentrotidae > Strongylocentrotus > Strongylocentrotus droebachiensis. Next base: position 27,682 of record JAVYIG010001596.1, on the reverse strand, counting down.
GTATCATGAAATTGAATACTAAATTTATCATTTTACATGTAGTTACATTAATGTAATTAATATTAATTGGGGTTTACAGCCAGTACATATCTCATTAGGACCATATACGTTAACACTTTTTTGATGATTGGACGGAAGTCTAGTTCTAATAGACTAGTTTGGAATGCTTTGAACAAATGACCCCTAAGTATCCACAAATCTTTTAAACATGGAGAAGTCCCACTTTGTGCATTTTAGAATAATCATTGCCGAAGTAATGGAGGTGCTTCATGTCTTCATGATCATGAATACCTTATGTTTACCCTTTTGGAGAGAATACTCCCACCCGTGCATCATAAAATTTACTCACATTGCACAAATGAATAATGGTTAAATACATTTCATAAACATGTATCTGGTATTCCTCTTGGTGGGTTTTACAGCTTTGTACAAATGGCCTTTACGTGCCCCCACACAGCAGAGACACACCCTGTAACTAGCGCTTAGAGACTTTGGTGGTAAGCGCTTACTAAGCACCGTTTTTATTATTATTATTTATCTCCAAAGTGGTGTAACAAAGCACTGCACAACACATTGCTCCACATGTTTGGGCCACTTAAAAAATAACATTTCACTTCAAAAAGACTAGTTGAGCCAATGCAATCCATCGTTCTCAATCAACATAAGTCATAAGTGAGACTGCAGACATTTTTTTTTAACGTCACCAGATAACCTTGTTATGCCTAAATTATACACCAGCTCGTAGTCTATCACACCAGCATCTTCTTAAGATCCCAAAGACACGAGTAGCCTGTGGTGAAAGGGCTTTTTTATCTGCAGCACCTTGTCTTTGGAATAATTTACCATTTAATTTGAGAATCATAACTTCCTCAGAGACCTTCAAATCCAAGCTGAATTCTTATCTTTTTTAACAATACCTGTACTTTGCTCTATGACACTCATCCAAACTTTCTCGTCCAAATTTTCTCATTCTTTCTATCTTTCTTGTGCGCCTCGGAATAGCATTGTCTAGATAGACGGCGCTATACAAATGCCTATTATTATTATTATTATTATAAAGCAGTCTTCACAATAGTATGTAGCCAGTTCCAAAGTTTTGCTGCAAAGGTTAGAAAAGACATTTCTCAACCAGGTTTCCTAGTGAGATGTTGACTTGGTGTATGTAATGCATCTTCCGGACATCAACTAGGCCCTGGTCCAGCAGGAGTATCTATGCGTTTCATGTGGACTCTTGTATTTTCTGAATCAGCGACAACAAAGTTCCCATCCCCCTCAATCACGTAGTGCTTGGTAGGAGTAACTGGCTGCTGGTTAGCAGAACTGCAGTCTGTTATGAAAAAAAAGGAACATAAGGAACATGACTAATACAGTGTACATATCTTCGCCTGGCTGGCAGAAGGGCGTTAGCTCGAACTTCAGGTAAAAAAATGAAGCGTTGAGCAGAAGGGCGTTAGCACTAAATCGCCACAATCTTTTATAAAACTGACTTATTTCTGAGAAAAAAATTGTGGCCGTGTTCTACTATAACATTTCTCTTAGTCTTTTAAGTTTTAAATCAATTTTCGGGATGGAAAGCAGTTCAAATATAAAACAAATCTTTAAATGCGAATAATTCAAAAAGTAGTTTTCGAGTCACTCGCGTGCTAATGCCCTTCAGCCAGCCGGTCGATGATATGTATTATACAACGCCTACTAAGATTCTTGCAACCTCATTGGTCAATTATTGATCACATGACATGCGCTATAAGTACTGTTGAACGGCATCATTCTCCAGCCGTGCAATTCCGTTTGATCCTTTCGCACCATTGCACGCTGACGTCACTAACGATGTACAAAGTATATGGTGAGGTAAGTGACGTCGGCGTGCAATGGTACCAATGGATCAAACAGAATTGCACTGGCTCCGCGTCACAATAAACATAAAGCTTGGTATGCGCGTGGTTTGATGCCTGCTTAATAGAGCGCGCTCACTATCAGCAATTTCATCAATTAAAAACAAACAAAACATCGCTGAGATTTAGGCCCAGGAAAACTGTTTTAAGCCCATTAACGTCCGAGACGTTGTATAAAACAAATAGTGGATGGTCTTTATTCGTGCAATGAAACAAGATTTTGCATTCGGTGAAAGATGAGACGCTCCATTCAACACGGCTGCGCCTCGTTAAATAGAGCGTCTCTTATCTTTCACCTCGTGCAAAATCTTGTACCATATTGTACTCATGGCCATTCACTATTTGTATACTATTACTGGAATATCCTTTGTATAATTGTATTACTTTATTATTGCAAATTATGTCCTGAGTATGTTAAACTTTAACTTATGTGTATTTTACTATGAATGTTCACTATTATTATTATTGTTATTTCAGTATGTAGGTTGAAAAAACTCATGAACAAGAAAGGGGCGGAGTACAGTGAAAAACTTGGTACCACACCCTCCCGGGATATCCTTCAATGTCATTGGTTGGTGTTGGCTGTTTTTGATACATTGAATGAGCATACTCTATCCCCCTCCCGACCCCCCCCCCCCTTCCTGGATCTGCCACTAGGACCTTAATATGTTTAACAGCAATAGCATGTAAAATAGATATAGATTAAGGAGTTACCAGAAGAGGCTGATGCTTGAGCTTTTTCCATTTCTTGTATGATGTAAGGATGTCTGTCCCGCAGTGCGTCTGAAAAATGCTGAAATGTAGCTGGCCTTTCATTCACCCACTGCAGCACCATCCTAATTTGTGTCTACAAAGAAAATAATTATAGGAGCATGATACTCAAGTTTAAATTTTGAACACAGGGATGTATAGGTCCTAGATCACTTGATTTAAAGAGGTACAATAATTAGTTTGTTTCCCATTTATTGAGTATGGTATGCTTTGTCATAGTCTCCAAAAGACCAAAAGATGGTGGGGCAAAGGTCGCCCTTCTATAGTCCAATCACACAGAGGGTAATACCAGAGTGTTTCCCCTACAAATTATACCTCTACTTCAAAATATTATTATCCTAGCTTTAGATGATAGCTTACGGAATATAACTTGAGTTACATAATTTCATGATCAACCAATTAAGCAACATCTAGACAGTAAAGTCTGCTTCGAGGAGTTTCTTATTCCTATTTCTTAACATCTTTTAAAGTTTTGATGCTCTCCTTTGAGGAAATATGAAAGAGAGGAATTCGGTGAAACTAGGTGTAGGATCAGTGTAATACTTTCCCAAACGAATTAGACTGAAACTTTGGTCAAAATGGGGAATATTTAAGGGGTCTGCTTGCTATCTATAAGGACCGTCATTTATAAAAGATTCATTTAGTCACTTATAATGGATAGCAGTCCTTATGAATAATGGTCCTTATAAATAGCGGTCCTTATGGATAGCGAGCTTGACCCATATTGAAAAAGGTAACATGTTGGAACATTTTCTGGTACCTTTGGATTCTTCTCGTCTTCTAATGAAGTCAGATCATCCAAGGTGAGTACACTCGTCTCAAAGAGGTAATCCTCCACATCACAAGCACGTACATCTCGTAAAATCAGGTCTTGCACAGACTGCAAACAATACTTCTCTCTGTTATTCATTTCAGAGGCTAGCTCTGTAAAGATTTGAAAAAGAGTTTTGAGAAAGAAAAAAAAATAAAGTTTTTTTAAATTATGACAGATTTGAATCGTTAAGAACATCATGTGCTGAGCCAGGAGCTAAGTTAAATACTCTCTATATAGTATAAGGCTTACTTCGAATCATCAGGTCATCAGGTCATCGAGTTTACCTGGCCTTTTGTGAATATGATGCTAGGGGTAATGTTTGATTATTAAACCTCTCTCATCTACAAAGGATCTTGTCCAATTTACCTGAAACTTTGTAAGATACAAAAAGTTGTGTAACACGAGCACGTACCCGACAGACGTCGCTACGACCTGATGATTTGAAGAAAGCCTGTAGAATAAGCAATATGAAATTATAGGTGCAGTTTTACTCTTAAGTAATACATATATATATGTAAACCACACAATTTATAATTACCTATACTCAGGCGCGTACGCAGGGGGGGGGGGGAGGTGAGATGGGGTTAACCCCCCCCCCCCTCTCGAGTTTTTTTTTTGGAAAAAAAAGAAAAAAGAATACTCCTTACATAGTTACAGAACCTCTCAAGACAGTGTATATTTGTATACTAGTTACTACACTAGTACTAGTAGTAGTGCATGGTGTACGGTAGCTAGCTAGACCGAAAGCTTCGGTCTCTGATATCGACGTAATTGAGATTGCATCTGCATGGCTCCTCTGACCGCCTCTATAATACGTCAACAAATGTCAGTTTTATTAAAGAAATGACCCATATTATCCAAACGGAACGGATAGGCGTACCATGGTGGTATAGACGTGGTGGCAATAAATCTATCATTTATCATATCAAACCATTATTAACTCAACTCAATCAAATCACATTGCACTCACACTCACTCAGTTAATACTCACACAAAACAGGTATTCTGCATCAATCTTGCGATATGCTTGATGTACAGACAGACTGACTATATATGATATGATGCAGGAGAAGTATAGTACAAATATTCATAATTGACATGATAGATTGATTGACACAACTATCACAATATTAACAACAATAACAATCACCCAAATAGCAGTATGATTAGCCTTTACCAAGGCAATTCATTCTCCAAGGTGGTTTTAATATTTTTTTCTAAATAAGTCAAACCACAGGTACCGAAGCAGAGGGGAAAGTGTGCATTTAAATACGCATTGTAAAAGACTAAAATCAGCCTCGTAAAAGTTCGTGACCCAGGAAGAGGGTGCTAATTTTTGGTCCCGTACGCGACTTTGCGTTTTACACCCTGGCCTGGACCTTTTCCCAATAAATTTCAAGTAACCGACTGGGAAAAGTCTATCCATGACAAGATATTGCGCGCGCACGTAGCTCTTCTGCAACGCTCAACGTACGTCCTATATGTCCAGTGTCGCGGTACGCGGTACATGTACTTTTGTATCGAGACGTACGAGTGAGAGAAAAACAACGAATAACAACAGAAGGAAATAGAGAAAAACAATAAATAATTAAAGAACAGAGAGGAAACAAAGAATGTCATAAGCAGAGAGAGAAAACAAAAACTAACTTGAAAGAAAGAGAGAAATTAGAGAAGGAATTAATCAAAGTAAGGAAAGAGAGAAGCCAAATAATATTATGGTTTTTGTGGTTTAATTCCGCCTTCTTCAGGGTTTCAATTTTTGACGTGTAGCCTACTTTCAAACCATTTGCTGATTCGGACCCCCCCCCCCTAACACACGTGTACACATATCGACACATACACAGACTACACTCGACATAATATGTGTAATGGTAATGTAATACATAAACTGTGATTTAAATATTGCACTCGTACCATTTTCTATTATTGTGGGATCACGTCTTTCATTTTTTAAATTCATGTCATTTGTTTCTAAGACCTAATTTCTCTAATTCTCTTGACCCCTCTCCCTTCATATTTGTTTTCTAAGACCTCCCCCCCCCCCTCATCTCTCTTCATATTTGTTTTCTAAGACCCATTTCTCCCCCGCCCCCCCCCCCCCATCTCTATTCATATTTGTTTTCTAAGACCTCTCTCTCTCGTATGTATTTCTCAGACCCCTCTTTCTTTCTCTCTCATTAACCCCCTCTTCATATTTGTTTCTAAGGCCTCTCTCTCTCTCTTCATATTTGTTTCTAAGACCCCCCCCCCCCTCTCTTTCTCATTTCTTGATATTTGTTTCTAAGACCTCTCTCTCTCTAGCCTTTGGACAAGGCCTCGCGCGCTGCTTGTCTGCCGAGCAGGGTCTGAAAATAGACTAACGCAGTGTGGCTTTACAGCAGTGATCGCTGGACCGAGCCGCTTCAGCGGCTTGGCCTTTGCTAAATTGCGGAGCTCATCATTATGTGCATATGCATGAGGGTCTTACATTGTTGTTGTTGTTGTTGTTTTAATTTATAGGCGTTTTTCATTCAGAAGTGAATATTTACGCCTCTTCTCTCAGGATTTTTATTCCTTTAAAATTAGATTTACTTTTTTTGATATATAGATTTGGATAAATTGGATTTTTAAAAGCTAATTTTTATTTAATGATGAAGAATTCAGTGGCTGGCGAGCAGAAGGCTTATCGGCTATATAGGACGCCCAAGGACCAACTCGGACACGGTACGTTGTGTCAAGCTTCTCAACTCAGCCTAATGCTGAGCCTAGGCCCTCCGACGTCCACCAATATGTCTAGTCGTCTCCACCGCGTTTCTTCAAAATTTTGACCGAAAACCAAATAAAAAACAGATCATGATACATGAAGATTTTAAACGTTAATATAGACAGTTCTCTCTTCTAATTTCTTTTTTTCTTCTTTTTTTTCTTCTTTCTCACTCTTCTTCTTCATGTACATGTATACTCACTTTTTTGCATATACAGCAGCTAGCGTAGCCTTTGGACAAGGCCTCGCGCGCTGCTTGTCTGCCGAGCAGGGTCTGAAAATAGACTAACGCAGTGTGGCTTTACAGCAGTGATCGCTGGACCGAGCCGCTTCAGCGGCTTGGCCTTTGCTAAATTGCGGAGCTCATCATTATGTGCATATGCATGAGGGTCTTACATATACAGCAGCTAGCGATGATCGTGGCCAATCCTAATTGTTTTAACCGCGCGGTGTTTAAAATGGCTTCGTCCATGAAATTGTGGGGGAATCGGTATTCAAATGTACTAAAAAAATAAAATAATATCTAGTTCAATTTCGAATAAAATATGAATTTATCAAAAACAATATTCTACTTATTGACTAGGGTATTTATTATTTTGCTACTTTAGTAGATTCATAGTAAAATTTTGTTCCCTTGTTTTTCATTTTAACCTACGCATAGACTCTAGTGGTTCGCACGATCAGCTGGTCGGAATTGTTATTGTACAACACGTGAATATCTGTGTACGTGTGAAAACGATGCGTTCATGGAGCTTTGAATTTGCAGGGCTAGCTGAGCTAGCTGCATGCAAGTGAATTAAAATAATGAAAAGGACATCAAATTCTGGTAATTCTGCTTAGGTCTATAATGTAATAGATGTGCAAAAAAGGGTAGATATCTACTATGCAGTACATTCTGCATGGTTCCTGTGCAAGAGTTTTCCTAGCTATTTCTTATACTGAACTTAACTGAACATATATCATTTTATTGTGTGTGACAAGTTTGGTTCACATTCTTTCATTAAAGAAATAAGAGGTGAAACGATAACTTCAATGGACAGTGCAGTGCGGTGTGAGTAGGCCCCCGAACTCTGGGCAGCTTCGGGAGTAGACGCCGATGGGGATGGTGTGCTGGCAGCGACTGTGGTCGTCCGCACAAAGAAGTCCTTGCACAGTGAAATGGCTTGAAAAATCGCAGATTTGCCATAATCCGTTGGAAGATTAACAAATACATCTTCCCCTTTCACTGCTGATTTTATAGCTTTTGATTGTAACTCCTTAAAAGATGATAATTTCAACCTTTCGACCGCATATTCAAGGCTCTTTGATAAGAGATCTCCTTCGTCGCTCGCCATGTTCTGTAACCGCTCAAAAATGTATTTATGATTATATATGTTGATAATGAATATGCATGAAGTTTTCTCGAATCGTCTACTCTGATTGGTGCGTCGAATTGGAAGGGGCGGTTTGGCCGGCTTTCTGGGTAAGATGCTTTGCATCTAATTATCTCCTGATTCGGGAGCGGAAATATAATACAAAACAAAAGAAATAAACTACAACAACCACTCAGGTTAGTAAAGGCCGAGATGCTGACGCACCTCGTCCCACAGATCACAGTCGTCGCGCGATTAGTCTATGTATTCAGGCGCGTTTAGGGAAATACAGCACGAGTGCCTTGACTAAAGGCTACTCTCTCTCTAGCTCTCAATTCATGATATTTGTTTCTAAGACCCCCTCTCTTTCTCACTTCTTGAATTCATATTTGTTTCTAAGACCTCTAGCTGTCTCTCTCTCCCTTTCTCTCTTTCTCATTTTAAATTCATGATATTTGTTTATAAGACCTCTCTTTCTCTCTTTTTCCATTCATCACTTTGTCTAGTGTAATGTACAGACACATAACATATAAAGGAAATTATACACCAGTTTTACATGAATTCATTTGCACTTTATTTACTGCTTTACATTCATATACTTTTTTTTTTCGTGAAGGTAATCTAATCCTTCAATGTCAGAGAAGTAATACAAAAGATACAGGAGTATGTGTATGCATAAATAGTTATATAAAGAAGAAATATGTAGTAAAAGTGAAAGCAAACAATAGTAGAAATTTGAACAGATAATTTGACAGTGTGTTAAGATTTAGAGGCAAGAAATGACTATAAGAAAGAACATTTTAAAAAAAGTTTCATCAAAATCGGTTATAAAATAAGAGAGTTATGGAAGTTTGCAAAGTCTTGTTGTACTTTCTATGGGGATCCTCAAATTGATGCTGCCTCAAAATGGCTGATTTTGTGGACAACTCTCCATTCGTTTTGTACACAAATTTTCAGAATTCTTCCATTATCTTTCAAAGTGCGTCTCACCTCCTTCTGAGCTCAACATATGTCATGGGAAAATATATTTCACACCACATAATGTCAAGGTCAGAAGGAGACAATAACAAATATGAGAAATAATGGGAAAAATCTGAAAATTTGTGTACAAAACGAATGGAGAGTTGTCCACAAAATCAGCCATTTTGAAGCAGCGTTGCCAATTTGAGGATCCCCATAGAAAGTAAAACGAGACTTTTCGAACTTCCATAACTCTCTTATTTTATAACCGTTTTTGATGAAACTTTCTTTAAATTGCTCCTCTCATTTTACTCTTTCATATGAGATTGATTCTCTCCTTGGGTTTTGGTTTCCTCTAAATAGGTGATTGACAATTTATCGCTACTATATTCACATAATTGTGTCACTGTTCTCCTTACAGTGAGAGTAAGTTTAGCGCAGCACCCAGTGTCCTTGCTGTGACGAGATGTCCCTTCCTTAGCCCGTCTTTGCTGCCCATGATGACATCGATAGATCTTCTATTATCAATCATATACAATACGAAACTAAGATATGAATGAAATTTAGTCAGGACACCAAAGGAAGCAATATTATAGAATGCTTGAAAAAGAGCTTCCAGGGGACTTAATCGTACATTGGTTAGGGTGCTGCAGCTGTAGGTAACCAAAGATATGAATATGAGTATAATTTCATAACACATATGAAAAAAAGCTGCAAAAAAAAGTGATGAAAAATGGGACATAGAAATAAGATCACCAAATTCTGTAACATCAGAATAAAATTACATTCAACCAAACTAATGCAAAACCATAGAAACAAATTTACCAACACAACATGTAATAGTATATATCAGAGGTTTCTTCAATTGGGGTAATTTGTTTTTTTATCAGAAACAGCAATATTGTTTTGAGTTTTTACGGCGCCGCCGGCGGGGCAGGGCGGGGCGGGGCGGGGAACTAGAGTCAGACAGTAAGGGGCAGCCGCTTCAATGCTCTCAGAAGTTAGATAATCGCTTCTCTCATGTTGAAGCAAGACAAGTCTTTATTTGCCAATTGAAAATGGTGGAAATCACATTTGCAGTTGTAGATCTAGACCCTCCTCCCCCCTACCACTACCAGTATTTTTTTTTTTACTTTTACATGAAAATGTCTTGTCATTGGACAGTTTTGATTTTGATATGCAACAGAAAGAGGATTGCTAAACCAATACCTTGAAGAGCACATATTTCTTCGCTGTCGGGCAGGTTCTCATTACCCTCCATGTGGTGCGAGAAGACTCTGCAAACTCGCTCATCCATTTTTTTGCATCATCTTCTGCTTTGACATTTATCACCAGTGATGCTGTGAATCCAGATTCATCATGGCTCTCAAAGTTATTTACATGGTAATGGTATTCATGATCTTCATTATGGGTAGATCTAGGTAGAATTGCCTGCAAAACAAACAAACAAAACAAAAAACAATATTATTCCAAGATCTGTAGAGGGCAAGCTCTATACTATAACAGTTAGGCTAGGGCGTAGGGGGGCTAGATCAAGATCGCAATCTAACTGTTAGATACCGGTAGTAGGGGCCTTGCTTACTAGGTATAACACAGGCACAGCTAAAGTCGGGCAATTGCCACACACAGAACCATCTGTATGTCAGGCTGTGCTAGAAATGGCTGCATGCTGCCATCTTTTTTGCTGAAGAATAATCAACTGAATCGCGGGAAGAATAATCAACTGAATCAGGTACAGATCTAAACCTACCTCAAAATAAAATAGGTTATTTTGGGACCATGCTTCAATCCTTGGGTGTTAAGTCTTAACAGATTGAATGTATGCACCTTTGCATGCAGGGGTTTAACTTAGATCTATCTTTAGTAGGAAATCCTCACTGTGCAGCAGGTCCCTGTAGGCTGTGCGACTACCCGTTCGAGGGGAGATGACAACAACAGACTCATCCCACTTCTATGCAGAACCCAATCGTACCAGCGCAGTCATCTACCCCAAACTATTACCAATTGGAACAATTTACCCATCGAAATAAAGAACCAAACATCTCATTCTGCCCTAAAGTTTCAAATAACTCTTAGCAAAGAAGCATAGTCATGTCGCACAGCAGCAGCACCACTCTGGACGACGATGCTGAATAGCGATGTCCGGATATCATCCCGAGTAAATCCTGAGTAAACCTACGAGGTCAATTTTAATTGACCTTGCATAATTGCAGTTTGCACACACAATTCGCCCATGTGTATCGCAAACATCACTACTCAAACTAGATCTACAAGTGAATCCAGATCCAGCAGTTACCATGGTTACTGCAAACCTGAATAAACATGGAATGTTTTGCGAGCCTAATTCATTGCGTCACAGCCTTCAGGGAAACATCGACATGTGAGCTGATGAAGTAAAGTGACACCTACATTAACGCGAACTGAGTCCTAGCCTAGGCCCTAGGCTATGGAAAACATTGACAGTTAAAATTATTAACTGAAAAGTATTAACCATAGTCTAGATCTAGACCTAGTAGATCTAGATTCTATACGGTACGTAGATAGTAGAAGTAGTAAAGTTAGCTTTAGTAGACTTTATTGGAGAACTTGTTTAGCACAGGGCTAGATCTACTTCATTATATTCATAACTCCTAAGTTAACTCATGAACTGTATTAAGTTAGTAAGTTACACCTTAAGTTAGGCCCTCCTGCAGTCCTAGACTACATAACGTTAGATCTAACGTTATGTTTGTTTACATTGTTACTTATGCATGCTTAGCTAGTCCAATTGACATTGCTGTTGTTAATGTTGACTGACAGACAGTATGGCGGTGTGACCAAAGTTCGCGCGTGACCAAAGTTCGCTTTCTCAAAAAATCGGTAAGATTTCGAAAATCTGATATCACCAATGGAAAGAGGGTCATAAAATTACCCAGAAATGAAATTTTCCTTAGAATTGGGTGCGAAATTGTGAAAATATTGACAAAAGATCGGCAAATTTTGCAGTTATTTGCGTCCGTTCCGAAAAATTATCAACTTACCGATAAGGGTCTGGAAATCTTCATTTTGAGATCAGAAATCCTCAAAATTGTAAGTAAAGAGTGGTACTAACTGATTGTACGATATCTTGCCTTGCAAATTATGATATTACCTTATTTTTTATGGATCGCATTTTTTGATAAAACAACTGTAAACCACCGTGCGTGAAGTTAGGTCTCATTGTTTTTATGACTTTTTTAGATGCAGCGCGCACGCACGATCGGACATCGAATTTTTAGATCGCGATATCTCCGAAATCCTTCGACGGTAAATTTTTCTAGTTGAACCAATCTGTAGTAAAAAACTTTGCCGTCCATTTGGTAATAATTGAAATAAATAAAGTTGTGTAGAATGTCAGAAATCATAGATCGAATATCACATTTTGTAATATGTTCTAAAATGTCCGCGAACTTTGGTCACCCCTTCATACTGACAGTGACAGTGACAATGTGACACTGTGCAGCGACTCACTTAGTCTTACTCTTAGTTTTGCTAACTATGGATGCCTAACAGTTACAGTTAATCGTACTCATATAACTACAATTCAAAACTGGATTTACAGTATTCATACCCGCAAAGGCGTCTGCATTGCCACTCCGTCATCATCCTCGATGAATTCAATCGTGCAGCAAGCTTCTTAACTTGTTGTTCTGAACTTGAAATCCTATATCTTCTCCCTTAATCTTCAGTATTGCAGCTGCGTACGGTGTGTATAAATGGGGTCCAGACAACTCGCCACAAAGACAACCCGCCCCAAGACAACCCGCCACAATACCCTGGACATCCCGCCACAATACCCTGGACAACCCGCCACAATACCCTGGACAACTCGCCACAGCCTTTTCGGACAACTCGCCACACTTTTTCCCATCATGATTTCTAGATCCAAAATGAAATGAAATTGTCATTTTTCATGATTTTCGTGCTTTTATAAACACAGTCATTACAAAGAATAAAGAATAAAGTTGATTTCCCTGATTGTAACTATTGTATATTGAAATGAAATTGTCATTTTTCATGATTTTCGTGCTTTTATAAACACAGTCATTACAAAGAATAAAGTTGATTTCCCTTGTAACAATAATATACTTTTGATCTAGAGGTCTATAACAGCTGCATTTTTCTGTCCCAGATTTTTTTGATGGTAGGATACTGGAAGCACTGGCGTACTGATAGGGGGGGGGGGTGGGCAGTTGACCCGCGAAATAAAATTGGAATGTGATTTATTTCTAGATTTTCTGGGTTAGTTTCGTCAGAGGCGGCATTCTTTGTTGGGGGGGGGGGTGGGACACTGTGCCCCCACTTTTCCAGGTTCCCCTAAAGTGCCCCCTTATCCTTTGTACATGTCCTTTTCCCTTCTGATAATTTTTAATGGTAGGAATTCATGGAAGGATAGGCCTACTGGAAGCACTGGCGTTCTCATGGGGGAGGGGGCAGTTGACCCGCGAAATAAAATTGAAATGTGGTTTATTTCTAGATTTTCTGGGTTAGTTATGCACTTTTGCCCACAGTCAGAGGCGGCATTCTTGGTTGGGGGGGGGGGGCACTGTGCCTCCACTTTTTCAGGTTCCCCTAAAGTGCCCCCTTATCATTTTGTACATGTCCTTTTCCCTTCTGATAAGTGCCTACTTTTCTTTCTCAGATGTTTTAATTATAATGTTACTCATAATTACATAAAAGAACTTTTCAGTCTTTCTTCATTAGATTGTCTTTAATATTCATCATGTAATTTTTCAAATGGGACCTTATACTTTTAGCTCGCTTGCTCGAAAATCGATATTCAGTCCATCACACCAAAGTACGTTGCTTAAACAATTATGTTGTTCCACGTAAAGAAATAAACAAATATTGATGTCATTCGTGGTAATGTATTCACAATCTTGACGAAGGCGTAGGCCTTTATACAAATATCTAAAAATGGTTTTTATTACTTGTTGATGTGTCCCTTTGTAGGTGCCACTTTTTCAGAAATCCAGCCATTCTTGCGATTATAGGCGCCAGAAGTGGGGGCAGGGGACTCGCCCTCCTCCCAACGAAAAAGTGTGTGTGTGTGGGGGGGGGGGGGCCCGGGGTCAAAACGAATTTCCACTCCCCCCCCAAAAAAAAAAAAAAATAATAAGTAAAGCAGCATAATTGATTACTATTTAGTAACCAAAAAGAACATACAAAATAATAAAAACCTAATTTGAATCAAATTAAAATGATATTCCATTCAAAGAAAAGGAAAGTGGACTGAAATTAAAATTTCCTAAACATTCCGCATGCCCCTATATTCATCAATGGAGGATTTTATAATAGCGATACGCTCATATGTATCCTGGAAATTTATTGTGAGAGGATGGGAAAGCGTGTGTGTATTTTTTATTATAGGGGTGAGAAGACATGAGCCCCTCCTGAACACTGATGGGGGGGGGGCAGTTGCTCCCCAAATAAAAATACAAAGTGGTTTATTTCTAACTCGATACCAGTGATTTACTATTGTTCCTGAAATGACATGATTTTCAGGGATTTATTCTCATTTTTTAAAATAATTATACCTTTTTATGCGTTTGTTGGAAAAATTACAATCAGGCAACCAACATTAATATGCTTATTTTGAAGCCTTTATGTTAGGGCCTGCACTTTTTGAAAAAGTATGTTAAAGAGAAAGAGGAAGAAAAAACGAGTGGCCTGCTAGTTTCACAAATGTGAAATATGCTCATCTTGGCGTAATTAAATGCCTAAATCCCCTGAGCTTACAGGGGCTCCGTCCTCTGGACCCCACTAAAGGATAAGGGGCACTTTAGGGGAACCTGGAAAAGTGGGGGCATAGTGTCCCCCCCCCCCTCAGCAAAGAATGCCGCCTCTGACGAAACTAACCCAGAAAATCTAGAAATAAACCAAATTCCAATTTTATTTCGCGGGTCAACTGCCAACCCCCCCCCCCCCCTATCAGTACGTCAGTGCTTCCAGTATCCTACCATAAAAACATTCTGGGACAGAAAAATGCAGCTGTTATAGACCTCTAGATCAAAAGTATATTATTGTTACAAGCTAGGAAATCAACTTTATTCTTTGTAATGACTGTGTCTATAAAAGCACGAAAATCATGAAAAATGACAATTTCATTTCAATATACAATAGTTACAATCAGGGAAATCAACTTTATTCTTTATTCTTTGTAATGACTGTGTTTATAAAAGCACGAAAATCATGAAAAATGACAATTTCATTTCATTTTGGATCTAGAAATCATGATGGGAAAAAGTGTGGCGAGTTGTCCGAAAAGGCTGTGGCGAGTTGTCCAGGGTATTGTGGCGGGTTGTCCAGGGTATTGTGGCGGGATGTCCAGGGTATTGTGGCGGGTTGTCTTGGGGCGGGTTGTCTTTGTGGCGAGTTGTCTGGGATTCGTATAAATGCTGCATCGACGTACGTAGGTCTGTGCATGTACGATTCGATTTGGAACTGGCGCGCCCGATCGAGGAGCGTAGACTAGACTCATTCAAGCAGTTTCATTGCTATTTACCGGGAAAATGTCCAGGCCAGGGTGTAAAACGCAAAGTCGCCGCCCGATCGAGGAGCGTAGACTAGACTCATTCAAGCAGTTTCATTGCTATTTACCGGGAAAATGTCCAGGCCAGGGTGTAAAACGCAAAGTCGCGTCCCGTACGTATGTTGTGTGAAGTCTTTATGGATTATTTCACAGTCAGTTTCAACTTCTGACGCTCCAGAGAGTCTAGTTTTGAGGCGAAGGCATTGAATAAAATCTAGCAAATTGTCAAATGTATAACGACTTCCTGGTTTTCTTGTGAATTGAACAGTACGCGTCTCATACAGGAGGATAACAAGTTGATAGAGAAAGTGGTAAGTAAGTACTAAGTTATAACTTATAGAACAAACTTGCGGTGACTGAGATTGAGAGTTTGTGCTACTGCTACAGTGCTAGTTGAAGTGTCGGCTTCGCGGCGGGAGCGCTGCTGGGCAATGTTGGTGTGATTGCATAGCATTCGTGCAGATTTACCTGCACATAGTGACACACATGTACCAAGGCAATAGAACTCAAAAGTCGGCGCTAGTACAGAAGAAGTCTAGCCAAATTTGAACCGTAACTCCGGCTTGGAGCGGAGATACCCTACTGCCTACTATTACTAAAAGTTAAACATACCCAAGGAAGGAAATATTCATCAAATGTCCAAATAAAGGTCATGATTTAAAAGTCGACATGTTTTTTTACCTGTTTCGTGTCAATTTTCTTATCTTTTTCTGATAATTTTTCCTGAAAACAGAGTTATAATAGACCCTTTCTAACAGGATTCACGGCAAACTGCTGCACAATACAATTGCAAACTGTACAAACGGTAAGCTTTGGGCGCGCGAGTGCATGAATGAAGTTAGCGACCGTGATGATGAATTGCTTAGATTAATTTAATGAGGATCTGAGATTACAGTCGCTAACATAGCATGCTCGCGTCCGCCCTCACCCCACCGTTGGTTCGGTATGCAAAAGCGCCCCTAATCTAAGTCATAAAACAGATGTAAAAATTGGAAGATTCGGTCTTCAAAAAAAAAAAAAATCCACCCTCCACTCATAACATGCACACCTACAAGCTCATCTAGTAATCAAGGATGATTTTAGAAACAGTAGAAATGATTGTGCTGACTATTGTTCAGTATAAACCCTGTTTACCATTTAAATTAATGACAAGAGTAGCCAAGTAGGCGAACAAACAACAAAATAACACGTTGTTCATAAAGTTAAAGTTCTGAATATTTATTATACACATATGTCGGATCGTACAGAGCAGCAAGAAAAGTGATGTTCACGGTCTAGAATTGTGAGGAGAAAATGTGCAGATGAGAATTGTAAGAGAGATAAAGTGTCGATGGAGAATAGTAAGGACCAAGAGGCATTCATCGAATCTGATCATGAGACCAAAAGGCTAGACTGCGTGTTTAGATTTATGACCCAGATTTCAAAATTGCTAAGAATAGTATCAGCAACACACTAAAAGAGAAAAATTTGAATGAATATGAATATATTAAGTACGTACATTGTACGGCACACGTGAAAACGCGCAAATTTAAATGTTCAAAAAGGTCTGAAACATGTATTAAATTGGTCAAATAAGCATTTTGAACAATTTAAAAAAAATTGACCGCCATGATGCGCGCACTGACATACAATATTGTAGACGGATTAAAAGTTTAACCCCAGATGTTAAGCTTATGCATATCAAATATCATTCAGAAATTACAATGTATGACAGAAATATGGTCAATAATAGAAATTAACAAAATGTTGCATTGGTAATACAAAAAATCTCTTGGTTAGGATCAATAATCATGTGGCATTGAAATTGCTTTGTCATTAACCATGTCATTCTTGAGATATGAAGCGACCAAAGTCCATACAGAAAGAAAGGGACAAAAAAGATAGATTTTGTAGAAATCAATAGGTGCTCTGCTACGCTACGCGGTAGATCAACTAATGAAATAACTTTAGAGCTTTTGTTTGGTGTCTACCTGACTTACATGTACATGCTTGATTATTTAACTGACTTACATCATAGGTGGTAGGTCTATGCTTACATTTAGCAACCAGGTATGCAGTCAGGTGGTAGATCGCTTTGTACCTCTTATTGCTTTAGCTCTACTTGATTGCACTGTGATTCAAATGTTTTGTACTCATGCTCTAATGTACATTGTGTATGTAAACATGCCAGAAGAAAGGATAGAAGTGGGCCTTGTGTAGAGACATGAGGCAGATAGACTTGGGACTGTAGAGATATGATGTACAATCAATGTAGGTAGTGGCAAGAGTGCTAATAGATAGAGCGCCTATTCTATCATTTGTTATTAATTTATTAATTATATTATTAATTTCAGTGAATGATAATGATTTAAACTATTACTAAATCCCAAACTTAAAATTCACAAAAAAGTTGTACTGCAGTGCTTCATGGCCCAGCAAAGTCAATGAAGCTCTTGCCTTTCTTTCTTTCTTTTTGTTTATGTGGCAGCTATAGTGTTCATGAAAGTGTTTATGTGAAGTAGGGGGCTCAATGACATTAATTGTATTAAAATACTCTTGAAAACATATTGAAATAGACTGAACAATTTTGTTCAGGGACGTGTTCCACTGACACTGCGTCTCGCTTTAATATAAATTTTCTTGAGCTATAAATCAGACAGATTTTGTTGGGGTATTATTGACATTACCCAAATTATTTTTGACTGATTATTAGTTACTTAATCCTCATCCTTAATACATCTTACATGTATATTTGTTAAAATTATGAAACAGGCAATATCAGCCTTGAGCTACACACGTCATGTTCATTTTTATAAACCCAATTCATTGCAGTTCAACATTGGTTCAATTATAGTTAATGGACAAAGCACAGCATGTCATTTTAAATTTGGTTTAAAAAATGAAGAAGAATTTTTTTTTTTGTAGCAACATTTTTCCTTCGTCGTTACATTTAGTCTACCAGGTACATATTTTTTTTAAATTTCTTCCAAACAGGAAAGGAAAAAAAAGTAGTCAAAGAAAATGGGCAAGAGAACTGTGGTGAACGCCAACGTGACAGACATTGAGAAAAGGAGAGAACCAACAAAACATTATGTAAGTAGAGTTATTCATTGAACGGCCTCCTAGGTAGAGAAACCTTTTCAGTGAATGCTTCAAACCTACACATGCCACAGAACTGATGCACAGATTCCTCTTTTCAAAGCAGAGAACCCTTTAAGAGACACCATAGCAAGGGACTTTGTATTATATTATGAATGAATCTACAGTAATTCTGCTTTTTTATATATTTTGAATGACTTCTTCTGGACTTATAAAGGTTTCATAGGACTACATACTTGAGTCAGTACTAGACCGGTGAGCTTGTCATTCGTTTAAATCTAGAGTTTCTTGGCAAAATTGTTGGAACATTCGTGGGGAATAAGATTTAGAAGAGCGAGAATAAATGAATGGAAAATTAAGCTTCACTGCGTAGCAAAACAGTGAAAATGAAAAGGGAGACATTTGTCTGAAGTTTAGATTGTACATTTAATTATTGTTTCTGCTTCTTACAGGTGTACATCATTCATGTGACTTGGTCAGATGGGTCTGTCACTGTTGTCTATAGGAGGTACAGCACTTTCTTTGACTTTCAGGTAAGTCAAATTTCCTACATTTTACTCTCAAATCAGTATATGTAAGGCCCTCAAATTACAAGACACATGTATGCTTACTGTAGGCAGAGAGGTGAAAGAAAGGAGTGGAATCAAGCTGCTCTCCTTTGACCCCATGCTCCAAGCCGCCGAAAAGTTATGCGCTAATATGCAACTGTTGACCAGGTGGTGAGATAAAAGAGCGCATGAAATATCAGGATTTAGAATTTCTACATCAGAAAATGTTATCCCAACAACTGTTCGCTGTCCCTTTCAGTGATTTCTCATCAATTGTTGAATGTGTATTAAATGAGTAGAAAAAGTGAACACAAACTTGTGTAATATCATCCTTTTTTCCAACTGCAAAAATAAAATAAAAAACGCAAAAACAAGCTTAGCAAATTTAATGTTATTGAAGATTGTAAATCATGGATTAAATATCAGGACATTAAAACATGCATAGATTAGCGCATTATCCTAAAATATTGAGTTTTTGTCAGGATCTAATTTTTCTTTTACCAATTCTGGCACACAAATTATAGGAACGGCGGAGTACTAAATTTGAAAAATTGTTTGGTGCACTATTCCCAATACAATCTCCCTATAAAGTTTATGAATTACACTGAAATTTTGCCGGTAATTTAATATTTTGTAATAAATGTAAAACTGGTGCCTGGCCTCCTGAAGTCCCCGCAGTGGAAGCGCGGTTCGGAGCATGGAACTTTAAAGCCAAAGCCATAAGCTTTTTCGGAACTCACAAATCCATTTGCAGAGCTGCCAACCATTTCGTTTTTGCCGGAATTACTCTGTTTTTTCCTCCAAATTACGGTATTACGTTTTTTCTTCATAAAATACGTTTTTATAATATTTTTTTTTTTTTTTTTACATACCGCACGCCAAACAACTGCCCTAAAATGTTGATTTGATCACAAATTCAATAGAAAACTCATTTTAAAACCTACTTGAAGAGAAAAATATTCTCAAAAAGAATGAAATGCCGATAATACCAAAATGACCACAAAAAAAATTACCTGCTTGTATGGAAAAAACAGCATGATGAATGAACATTTCTGCATTGGAAGTGTGTCGCGCGTGGTTGTAAGTTTCGTTTTTATGGATTCCTTTTTTTTTTTTTACATCTTTGACAAAATAAAATGATGAAGGATTTGTTGCTGTCCATACTCTGATACTGTACATCAGAGCTTCAAAATTTCATATTACTTCTTTATTATTGATAGTGATTTACACTGTATGCATAATATTTAGATTGAAATAAATATCAAGTATGTAAATAAAGAAATAAGACATAAAATTGTTTTTTTATGTATACAAAAATATAAGTTAATTCTATTTTATCATGCAGCCCAAAATAGAATTCCAAAAACTTTACTATAAGCTTTTGGAATTTTGATTTTATTTGAAGTTCATAACTTCATAGTTTTAGCAGCATTTATAGAAATAAGATGAAAAAAGGGGGAAAGAAAAGGATTATGGTAAATTTCTCCAGAGTATTCATACATGAAGATCTTGTGTGTAACATCTTGCATTTATGACACATACATTAATGTCTTTAAAAGGTAACTAAAATTTGATTTGTGTTGTACTTGTACTGATGTGTTTCTCATACATTATATAAATATATTGGGAAGTGAAAGCTGTCTAGATATGCACCCATGCTTTGCTTATTAATTGTTTTTATCACTTTCAAGTTTCAATTTGGAAACTTGAAAATACCTGTGATGACAATGGAGATGAGAAGATTCTGCAAAAATATTTTCAGAAACTAAAACTCATCTCAATAAACACAACAAACATAACTCATATTCTTTAACACAGAGTTAAAGCTAATTTGGGTCTGAACAGAAACAGTGCAATATTTTTACTGGGACTTTCTGAAGTCTCATCTCATCTACTGCTCAAAGGAAAAATATGTTATCGCACTTATACTGGTATGCTAACCTAGAGGTTTGTGATTATATTCACAGCAGAGTGATAACTAATTTTGTTGATATAGCCTGACTGTCGGGGAAAATGTACCGAGCAGCCATTTTGAGCGGCCATTTTGAAGAAAAGAAGAAACAAAGAGGGCCTCCTCCTTCCTTTTTTTTCAAAAAGGCAGAATGCTAAACATGTTTTTTTTTTTTTTTTTTGCCTTGTAGTCACATTACCTTTTCTATTTTGGTTACCGGTATGTTAGGAGGTATTTCTCTTCAGTGTTTGAGCTAACCGGTATACAAGCAACAGGATGAAAACACTGGGAAAGGAAGGAACTGTTTGTCTCTTTGGAAATACCAAAGATTGAATTATTCATTGTACATACTGTACTAACAGTAATATACTTTTACACACGTATAGTAAGTTAAACCTAAAAGTGGTTTGCAGAACTTTCATTACCAAACTATTTGAGGAAAAACAGTAATTGAAACCTAGAATCTTTGTTTTATATTGATTTCTTCTCAGAATAAACTTTTGTCTAAGTTTCCAGAGGAAGCTGGTGCAAACAATCCATCTTCGAGGTGCATTCCCTTCCTCCCAGGTAAGCTTTCATCTCGTTCAATACAACTTATCTTGTTGTTGTTTTTGTTGTTGTTTGATTTTAATAGGCAAGTCATTCATTTTATGACCATTATTGCCGAATACTATAACAAATTTGTTTTGAATTCAAATTTACGTTTAAACACCCACATAATATGCGTGTATATTTCTTCTTCTTCTTTAACCCCCCCCCCCCAAAAAAAAAAGGGGGGGGGGGGGAGATAATACATTCTTTTAATACTGCATTATCGAGATTTGTGACTTCTGATTCAGTCAAAACTGCAGGCATGAAATGCACTAGTTACTGACTATTGGACAATGTAGTGAAAAATTTGCATAGTTCTATTTGCATAGTTCTATTTGCATATGTACAAATAATAGACGAGCATAAAGTTAGCAATGGATGTTCTGAGTGGATGCACACCTTGGTGATCTTGAGGCTGCCATTCATACTTTATCTTGTGGTATAGTTTGGAGATCACCTTGGTTGCTAGCCCCCCCCCCCCCCCCTCGACAAGTACACTAACACACAAGCTTTTGTTATGTACTGTACCTGTAGGCTGTACATGTTCATTTTAGCAACATTATGAGAGATGCCAATTTTCAGGCAATAGCCTGAATTCATGCCCTGGCAAGTTAGTTTCAGACCATACATGTATAGTTTAGGCTTTTTTGTGTACAAAATAGCTCATTCTAGGTGATTTGCAGGCCCTCTGATCAATTCTAACTGGCATCCCTGCATTATGCAAAGGGTTTAGTTCTGTGTAAATTTGTCATGCATGTTCTTGCATGCTGCTTATTGTACGCTGCTTATTGTACAAGTAGGAGATGATTCAACAGTCAGCATAGAAGCAGGCATGGAATTGCTTGATTGATAACCCATTTAGATACACTACCGGGTACTTACCATTTCCGGACATACATTGTACATGTATTTAACCAAAAAATGCAAGTTTATTGGAATAAAAAGGTCTTAATTGCTACAGTCATTGAAATTAATTCAATTTTCAATTGTGTTTCCATGTTCATTATCAGTCTGTTTTATCATTTCATGTTTGAAGTTTATCTTGTCTATCTTTAAACTAATATATCTATACAGTAGTGTGCTTTTTCATATACATGTACAGTGTACCGTATTTGTGTCTTGTACATGAACCTGTGTCTTTGTTTGATTATCTTGTTCTGTCTGTACCTAATTTATATTTCTAGTGTCAACAGAGCTAGGGTTTTTTCTCATTTGAGAGTATGAGTTTCTTAAAATCCAATTATAAAGTATGTTTCCTTACAAAAGAGAGGATAAAATAAAACAAAAAGGGGATGTATGTTTCGTGACAATATTGGGTGCTTGTTTAGCGCTCATATCTGTCGTACTTGACACTCCTGGCGCTCCGCAATCGTTACCCCGGCTTTAGCATGGCAGCCATTACATGTATGGCGCTCTAGCATTTCAAGGAACTAATTTTAGCCATGTACTCATGTACATCACCTAGCTGATGTTTTAAAGTAATCTCCCTTTCCCACATACATGCAGAGGTGTGGAGGAATGTCAATTGTCATACTTACGGTATACAGATTTATTTTTTTCCTACCTATTTTCCTTCATCATCTTTTTTTTTGGGGTGTGCATGTCCAAAGAAATTTATACCGTTGTTTTCACAGACATGTATAAATTTCCATTATTGAATGTCTGATAACAGGTATTATTGGATCAAAATACACCATAATAGAACATGACATAATTTGTCATTTTTTAACCATACACTGTCTAGAAGCGAAACAAACACCTTTTGAGTTATAAAGTACTAAAGACCAAAATCATATTACCCAAATGTTGCATGTGGAAACCAGATGGGCTGTATGTTAAGGCTATGGGAATGAGAGAATTCAGAAGTGAATAAATGGCTTAAAGTTGTTCACTGTAAAACTCTAGATCATGTATTTTGTATTCCTTTATATAAAAATATGGATGAAGAATGCTGTTATTATTAAATATGATTGATATATATTTTATATCAGGTTCAGCCCGATGGTCTCTAGGTAATGTTTGCCTGAATAACCTTTATACTAGCTGTCTTGTACATAAGTTTACCTGCTGCAGCTTACTGTTTCATATCAATGGTCCCCCGACATTTGTTCCTGCGACAGTTGCTTGAGGCCCCATTTAATCAAACATGTAGGGTTAGGGTTACGGATGTTAGAGATTCAACTTGGTTTAGGCTAAGTTTAGGGTTAGGGTTAGGAATTGTGCTTGGTCCAGGGTTATAAAGTAGAAATCGGTTACTGAAGGAAAATGGTGTTGAGCAATTGTCACAGGAACAAGTGTCATACGTACACTCGTACCTGCTGCAGCTTTAAGCTAATCTTAAACTCTTGTATGGGAATCGTATGTCGAGAGAACATGGCTATAATTCATTCTGGATTGTTTGAACCTGTAAAATAAAAACAACCTCACAAAACCTTGTGATAAATCATCTTTAAAAAAAACTCTGTTAAACACATGGTGTCGGGCCTTCTTACCTTGATTTCCTTATCTTTCTATGCTCATTACTAAGCCCCTATACATTTTCTACCAAAATCTTTAGGCACAATTTATTTATTACAGTATTAATCTTAAACATTCAGTGTAAGTTTTGTTGGATTCTGTGAGAATTCAGTTTCTATCATTACCAGAACTCAAGCTCATCTTTAAACGTGTACATGTATCATATTAATCTTGTGGTTTGGGTGGCCTTAAAATGTATGAATTTTTTGTCTGTCTAATTTCTAGCCTTTCTGAAATGAATTCAATTGCATTGTCATTGTGTTTGGATAATACTGCATGTTTATTCAGGGCTGTCAACCCTCCTGCATTTGGAGGGAGTCTCACGCCACCACGCTCATTCTCCCGCCGCCCCAAAAGCTTGTAGCGAGAGACTCCCGCCACCATGCCTTCCTCCCGCTCTCCCGCCAACAATGTAGAATCTCCCTGTTTATGAAGAAACAAATATGTGCTCTTACCCCCCCCCCCCCCCCCCCCCCCTCCCGCTTATTCAGTGGCTGGCTGAGTGGTTGCGAAACTTTTCCTCAAAAACGGGCTGAGTCGTTGCGAAATTCTTCTCCAAAAAAAATCTCCCTTCAAGCAGTTTCCCAAAGTTGACAGCCCTGTGTGTTGTGGACATGTAGTAGGGTACAATGGCTTCATGGTGCCTAATTGACTACTGAAGATTTTCCTGTTGCTCAAATTAATGCATTGCGTCATTTTGCAAAGTGAGGGAATATGTATTGTATCAGAGCAGATACTAATCAATCACTATGTACACATGTAATACCTTATTATGGTCTTAAAGCAAGCATTATGAAAACTGAAAGTTCATTTATGGTAAATTTATAATTATCAAGTAATGTTCCGGTCAGAGCTGGGGAACAAGGAAAGAAAGGTAAAATTGAGCTACTGTATCTATCGCACATATCCCAACTTCTTGCAAAAAGATGTGCACAATTTTCAGAAAGTATGATTCTCAATCAAATTTGATTAGTTTATTAAATAATTCACCTGGCCAAGACTTCATCTCCTGAAAAAAACTGTACATGATAAAATGTTTTATCATGGAAATTCATGCAGTTACATTCCTGAAATTTTGAAATTGGTTAATGATAGAATTTCCTACAAAGTGTTTTGAAGATTGAGAAATTTGTGAAGGTTTCATGGCACTGTCTGTGTCACATACATGCATGTATCAATATATTTCATGACCAGAGAGAGGTACATGTTAAATTGACAAAATTAAGGATGAAATGCTGATACATGATGACTAAGCTCAAGGTCCACTAAGTTTCTGAGAAGAGAGGAAATTTCAAACTTGAACGAGCCGATCTGGCGCATATCACTATCTTGGCACTCTGTCAGCAAAAGATCAACCTACCCAATTCATACTGTATGACCTTAGAGTGGCCGGTTTATGGACATTAATCTACAGTACATAGGTTGGAAATCAAGGATAACTCAACCAATTATAGTTAATTATTGTCCATTAAGACGTAACATTAAGATGTAACGCATGAAAACAAGGCAATTTCCCTCTTCCATATATCATACCAAATAATCTTATGAAAATGAAGAAAAATTGTTCTGGTTTAAATTTTGTGGATATGTGAAGGGATGTTGCTTTTCTGTAGCAAATACGTACAATGTACATTATTTGCAATGACATTGATCGGGTGCAACCTGACATTATAAATGCTTATAATGTGAATGGGTACTCATCTGCAAATTTGTTTTCCCCTTGCTACACATTGGCCCGTTTCACATGGTTTACTTAACCTGGCGTAAGAGTTAAAACATAGAATCACATACATGATCTGATCAGCTGAATTAGAGAGAACGTGTACATGTATCTTAAATCTGCAGGGATGATTGTAAATAAATACCACATGTGGATTTTACTGGATGTATAGGATGCATATTCTTGTATAATGATTGGAAAAGCAAACATGCAGGTGCAGATAAAGAGGAAAAGTTCTTTTTTTCATCGCCACTGCTGGCTTACCCTATATAGATGAGAATCTATGATTGAAAGGTCATAAGATGACTTTCATACCATCTTGATGTTTATTTCTGACAGGATGATAGGTTACCATAGAAACCAGACCACATGGGAACCCAAAGTGTTGATTAATGAGAGAATTTTGTATACTCCATTTTCTACTAGATCTTTTTGTTTTCATTTTGATTTTGCATCCTCTGAATTGATCTACATAAATACGTACAAATCATTTTGAAAATGGATGTGCATAGGTGATAGGGATGATATTTACGTCAAGTTAAAGGTAATACAAAGTTTTGGTATGGGGTCATGAATTTGGTTCAAATGAACATATTGGAAGCATATGTGGTAAATTTTTATATTCAATTTTTCTTGAAAGCAGAAGTGTTTTAGGAGCCAACATTTCTAGTGCTTATAATACATCCACAGGGGCATTCAAATACATCAAAATTGTAAAGAATCATTATTTTACCCAATTTTCAAAATTTCCCAAAACTTTGTATTACCTTTAATATATTGTTCCTTTCATCATTGTAATCTTTGTTTTTATGCCACCTATTAATGTAAATGTATCTCCATTATTAGAACCAGACACTGTTGAAGACTGTATTCTATTTTGTTCAAGAACTCATCTTATTCTTGCTTGTTCAGAATTACAATTAGTTTCTATCTTCTTAACCAGAAAGCATTAGTTTAAGTGCACATCTTACCCCTGCTCATTAAGAACTACGATCAGTTTCTATCCTCTTTAATTAATTCATTTTCTTTTATTGAGACAGAAAGTAGTAGACATAAGTTTTTTGTTGAAGTACATATATTTCTTAGTCCAATTTATTCAACCATTAAAGTTACTAACTTAATGCAATAATATACCCATGCTCTAATATCAATATTAATTACCGGTAAACTGTTTTGATCATGTTTCCTCCATCAAACAATAACTTTGGGAAGATTCTGTAAGAGTTTACCTTTTTGATCTTTAACATTTTGTTGTGAGGTTATATTCTTTTCTTTTTTAATTTGATATTTCTGATTGTATTTAACTGATTTAGTTGATTGATATGATCATTTTATAGGCAAGAAGCTGTTTGGAAGAAGTCATATACGAGAAGTTGCTCTGAAGAGACTCTCCCCAATAGATGAATACTGCACAGTAAGTTTCTTTTGGTATAAATCCCTTTTCTACCATCAAGTTTGTTAAAAGTACAATATTATGTTAATTTTTGTGATCCATGGAAACTAAGATAAAGCAAAACCTTTCCAAAAGTGGGCATCAATTCTACAAAAATAACAAAATAAACTGATTTTACAAATTTAAGGATAAAAAGAAATCAAACACTATCACAAATACAACAACAAATAAGGAAACAACAACAACAAACCAAGCAGGCCACATTTTAGTGAAGCATGATTTTCCCCCATATTAAATTGCTGTATGAATAATCACTTTCACAGCCACATGAGAATTGTCAGGTAGTCTGTTTAGAGAGGAGAGCAATATTGTGCTAATTCTTTAACATGAATGTCTCAAGCAGTTTCCTGAACCCAAAATCACTTTGTGCACAGTGCAGGAAACCATCGATACATGTACATGTAGACTGAATATTCATCCTCTGAATGTACCCTGAAGAAACAGGTCTTGTCTTTGATGAATCACAATGTGTTATGTAATCAGACTGGATATAAATATGCCCTCTCTCTCTCTACATGTTACCTTGCATTCATTCAAATTAAACTTCCTGGTTGAGCAAGTGCTGTTAAACGTGTGAGAGAGATTGAACTGACATTGTGTTGAGAGGGGTAGAGAGAGAAAGAGAGAGGGGGAGAGAGAGAGAGAGAGAGAGAGGGAGAGAGAGAGAGAGAGAGGGAGAGGGAGAGAGGGTGAGAGAGAGAGAGAGGGGGGAGAGAGACGGGGGAGGGGGGGGGGGGAGAGG